>OX276353.1:11567496-12167496 GCA_946251885.1 Cosmia pyralina
TTATATTTAAAGCAACAGCCTCTATGATTACAATCACACCCACCGCCGCCTTTACAGCAACCTATCCTGATAGTGATTGCGTACCCAAATAGGGCACTGCATATACAACTTGGCAAAATGGGGGATTAAAGACCCGTCCGACACCCAATGTAAGTACGGTGCTGTCCAGAACATGATCCACTTGCTGGAATGTCCTAAGTGCCCATACACCTACACTTTTGAGGATCTAATGAATGCTACTGACGCGGCCACCTACTAGGCACATCTAATTATTAATAAAAAACTTTTTTACAAATAAAAAAACAACCGACTTCTAAAAAAAATAGTACAAAGTGAAACATAACTTTAATTTCGGAAGCCAGTGTCTGGATCTGTATTTTAGTTTTTTGCCACCGACTTCCAAAATTAAAGTTATTTGTAAAAAAAAATATTTTTCTCTTTTTAGTGGGTCAGTTTGTATCTAAGTTACAATAGCTTAATGTCAACTGCTCATCACCTTTTACAAAATAATGCTTTTCCCGATACAGAGACGTTAATTGTCGAGGAGTTCTCCTAGTAAGGATTTTTTTTTTTTTTGTGGATGGGAAATCATCAAATGACTTCTCCCGCTCTGGGCAGAGCGGGAGGGCGTGTTAGACTTTTACTGACTAAAACCCACCCATGTTCCTTCAGTTGCCCGTGCCAGGGCCACGGTATCTCTTTCGAACTACCCGCGACCCCGGCGGCATCGGCCCAATTGACCCCGTCACTGCTGACATCTCTTTGAGGCGCGCGTGGAACACAACGCGCCGTCGACCCGGGCCTGGTCCTTACCAGATTGCGAGCTGCCCATTACTCGTCGTCCGTAAGCCCGCGCCTACGGTGGCCGGGAATCGGCGATAGATTCCCGCCGCCCAGGGCGTCTCCTACGGCGGCTAGGGCGCGAGGGCGCGGCTGTTGCCTCTCCCTCACGCGTTCCGCTTCCTCCTTCGCGATCATTACTGCTTCGCAGAAGGAGGTGACGGCCTCCCATGCACTCTCGCTCCGCACCATGGCCTGGACCAGGTTTGGACGCGAGAGATCGCCGCCGCCGATCGCCTCCGTGAGAACACGGCGGTGCTCCGCCCAAGCCGGGCAGACCTCCACTGTATGCTCCACCGTGTCCTCCGGGCGATCCACACAATGGTGACACCCGGGCATTTCCTCCCGCCTTATCCGAAACAGGAACCTCCCGAAACAACCGTGTCCGGTGAGGACCTGCGTCAGGCGGAAGGTGAGGACGCCGTGGCGCCTCTCCAACCACTCCTCAAAGAGGGGACTTATTGCCGCAATTGTGGCGTGCCCAGCGCTGGGTTGCGACAATCGCACTCTCCATGTCTCCATGAGATCCCGCCGGAGCTCTGTCCGCTGTACCGTGATTTCTCGCGGCAGCGGAGTTACGCCCTGGCGTTTCGCCTCCTCGCGCCACTCCCACACGTGCGCGAGGACTTTTGCCTCCAGATCCCATGGCGGTAATCCGGCAAGGAGGCTCGCCGCCTCACAGGAGACCGTGCGGTATCCCCGGACTAGCCGGATGGCCAGGACCCTCTGGGTAGCGTTCAACCGGCGGCGGCGGGCCGGTCGCAGCCTCAGGGAACGCGCCCACACCGGTGCTCCGTAAAGGGCCATGGACCGCACGACCCCCGCGTAAAGCCTCCGGCAGGAGGCGTTTGGACTCCCCAAATTGGGCAGGAGCCGCTTCAAGGCAGCCCCGGCCCGCTCCAGTCTGGGAGCCAAACGTCGGAAATGCTCCACGAAGTTCCACCGGCTGTCGAGGACGAGTTCCAGGTACTTCATCGTCGACTCGACTCCGATATGAACCCCTCCTACCGTTATTTGGGAACCCGACGGTGGCGCGCTCCGAGGACCATGAAAACACATGACCTCGGACTTGTGCAGGGCCACCTTGAGTCCCAACTGCCGGATCCTCTCTACTATTGTCGCAACCCCGCGTGTCGCTAATTCGGCCGCCGCCTGGTGCGACCTCCCTTGCGCCAGGATCAGCGGGTCGTCAGCGTAACATACAACGCTGACGCCGCTAGGGAGGTCGGCGCGCAACACCCAGTCGTTCTCGATGTTCCACAGATGTGGCCCCAGGACAGATCCCTGTGGGACACCGCACGACATCTCTCGCCGGTTCCACTCTCCTTGATGACCGGGGTAGATGAAGGCCCTGTCCGTCAAATAGGACTCGACCACTCGACGGAGGTAGGTTGGCACCCGGTGATACCGGAGTGCCTCCCTGATGCAATTCCAGGGCAGGGTATTGAAGGCGTTGGCGATGTCCAGAGACACCGCCAAGACGACCCCAGCCCGGGCCACAGCATCCCCCATCGTGAGGGCTCGCACGCGCATAATGGCGTCAGCTCCACTACACCATATGAATTGTGACGAGCATAAATTGCTTAGCAACCATATTAAAGTACTTAATCGAATCGCAACCCGTGAAATAAGTATATTGAGTAGTTCCGATGGCCATCTGTGGTCTTCCTCATCAGTTCCACTTCACCAAATGGTGCTTTTCGGGAGCAAATGCACGAGTTTCTATAAAAAAAATACCCAAATCGCTATAGGTGTGCCTATAAAATTTTAGGGTTCCCACGATTTCCATGGGATCCCCTCATCAGATTCTAACTTGGTGACAATGGGACCACCTTGAGAGCACACCCTTTAAAATAAAAAAAAATGTTTTCAAAATCGGTCCACAATTGACGGAGAAATTCGTGTACATTCATAAATATATATATATATATATATATATATATATATATATATACATATATATATATATATATATATATATATATATTTACGCGACGAATTGAGAACCTCCTCCTTTTTGTTTTGAAAAGACGGTTAAAAAGTACTATCGATTCGAAAAGAAGAAGATCCTCATATTAGTGATCCTTCTCACAACGCCATGAGCTACTCTGGTATTGTGGCTGTAGCCTATTGGCTACCGTAAACCGAGTCACGTAAAGAGAGGTATGGTAGGTATATAATAACATTAATAAATGTACCTATAATTGCCCACGCGGCATTCGTATTAGCACATCTAGATATCTAACAATGCAAATTAGTGTAGATATCAAAACGGTTGATCGGCGTCCAGTCGGTTTACATATTGTGTATTGTATGGAGTTTATCTCGAAACATTAATCACTTAAGTAATTCATATGAATAGATAGGGTAGGTACATGAGTGGAAAAAAATACGCAGAAACATGGTCTGGATTCTAGGAACAGATATAAAATTAAAAGTGCTAACTCACATTATTGTGATTATTGAAATCAAATTGGTATCCGGACTTTTTGAAGTCTTAAAAATTCTATTCTAACTTACATAACATTTTCATACGGTAAAATTAGAATCCACTAATTTCCAGACATGAACCTAACACAACAGAATATCCCTTATACAGGGTGTGATTTTAATAATCTTTATCCTCTTAAGGGGTCATTGTACTCATCATTATGAACAACTTTTACTATTGGAACAAACCTGAAATTGCAAATCAGCTGTTCCCTATATTTTAACGAGATAAGCGAATGTAAAAGTAGGTAACAACTGTTTTTTTTTTCGCGATTTCAGGTTTGGTTCCATAGTAAAAGTGTTCATATATATGAGTACAGTGACCCCTTAAGAGGATAAATATGATTAAAATTACAGCCTAAAACTAAAAATTTGAAAAGTTTTAACATCCCGAGCACTCAATGAAGAAATCCAAATATGTGAAAACATAAACAAAGATTACATTCGATTCAGGAATTTGACTGACACTACAGAATTTCAAAGGCCATAAAATACTCATTTTAAACCAGACACATATAAAGGCCGGCGCAAACGAGAGTTATGGTATGGCCATAATCGACTCTACCACGCCAACTCTCACAGCGAAGGGATCACGTAACAAACAATATAATACAAAAAACAATATCTAAAATTTAACAACCGGATAAATACGTAGATAAAATTTAATTACACATAATATTAGAATCGATCGAAATGAGCAGGCGCCGACCAATCAAATAGGTATCAAGATGAAATGAGTGACATATTTTTTGAGCTTTTATAATAAATTAACGCAGTCTATATTTTTCGATCTTGTGGACATATCATAAATATTGATTAAGGAATATTAATATTTCAAAGGATTTTCAAATAAGACAACAATATCATGCTTACGAGCAATAATAGCCAATTCGCATATAGTCAAATTGAAATGATATATGAACCACCATAAAATAATTTAACAGATCAGATTAAGATGCTTATATCTAGGATTTAATTTACACGTCAGAAAAAATATTAATACAGATTGTGAATAGATATTTGACAGTTCTAACTAGATTTTACAGTAACATTATATGACCGACAAGAAAAAAATTAACAGTCGATGTAGACATGTGATAAATTGTTGTTAGAATAGTGAACTATGACATATGTATGTTAGGTTCGTAGAGACACGAAAGCCACGACATACCGATCCGTGCCTGTTCAAGTACGTCTCGCACGGCACCAGTCGACGGTGTAAAAAGTGACGTCTCATTGATGTATTGACTAAAAAGAAGGCTTCTAGACCGTTAGCCAGTTAACAAAACGATACGACTATTAATCACTCTACGATGACTATCTTTATCTTAACATGCAAGGATGGAAAGTTGATACCGTAACACGTACTTACTTGCTACCAATATAAAATAAAAATGTATGTCCTCCTTTTATATCTAAAAAAGTAAGTTTAAAAACTAAAACCTGACTACTGAAAAATCACGCTCTAAAAAGTATGAAATAAGAAAATATTCTGTAATATCTGAAATTAGAAAAACCGGTCAAGAGCGAGTCGGACTCACGCACCGAGGGTTCCGTTCCGATTTCTGAAAAAGTGTGCCAACTGGATCCTGTTTTCGCCTTCTTTCTCAAAGTTGTGTCTACCGAGCTGGATGACTTGCTCTAGGTAGACATACTCCTTCACAACTTCAAGAAGAAGCGACCCTTCGATGTGGATTAGACTTGGCAAATTGTACATAACTTTCGTCTTGTCCAAATTCATGCCAAGGCCAACCCGCTGAGAGGCTCCATTTAAGCTGTGCAGCATCTGGTCTAACTGTTTCAGCGTCTCTGCCGATATGACGATGTCACCGGCAAAAGCGAAGGTGTGAGATGTAATCGCCGTTTTCGTTGATACCCTGTCCGGACTGGACAGGGTATAATATATAGAGTTCAGCGTCTTGAAGGCGTCCTCCAACGCAGTTTCGGGGATATCACATCCCCTACTGTCTCACCCCTCTGAGCAGTTGGATGGGGCTGGTTTTCTGATCTTGGATCTGGACAGTCATCGTGGCAGCGCCACACAGACACCTCAACACTTCGATGTATTGCCAGTCAAACTCGACATCGCTGCAGAGAGGCCAGAACGGCCCACATTTCGATGGAGACGAAGGCTTTCTCGTAGTCTACAAATGCCATACACAGCGGCTGGTTGTACTTCTTGGCCTTCTGTACAATTTTCCGAACAGTATGGATGTGGTCTTCGGTAGGGAAGCCTTGAGATCTTGCTACTTGCCAAATTTCATGATTCTAGGTCAACGGGAAGTACCCGAACATTTATTTGCGAGTGTCAAAATATGTCGCTTAGATGACCGTATTTTTTTATTGCGTTGACTTAGAAGCTTGATTTTTTTTTAGAGGAAGAAAGGACCGAGGCCTACGTATTTGATTTTAATTTCAATTTGATACCTCCACGAGTTCCTGAGAAAAAGGGTCTTGACAGACTGATAGACAAACGGACAACGAAGTGATCCTATAAGAATTCCTTTTTATCCTTTTGAGGTACAGAACCCTAAAAACATAGTCTGAAGCGAAGCAAAGCTTTACAAATATTTTAAACCGGAACATTAGGCCAGTATCGTTATTTCAAAGGTTATCCGAAACGGCCGCATGGGTTATCACTTATCACTAGTTTTTGACCTCGACTTGAAAATAAAAGAGGAGATATAAGATATACCGATAATTTTACTTTATTTGCATGCAAATAGCCTACCATCATTGAGATAAGCACACAACGAGCTGAATAAATAGATTAGTATCGCAGGCATTAGTAGGGTAGTAGTAGTAGGGTAGGTAACGCGTGAGGGAGAGGCAACAGCCGCGCCCTCGCGCCCCTAGCCGCCGTAGGAGACGCCCTGGGCGGCGGGAATCGATAGCCGATTCCCGGCCACCGTAGGCGCGGGCTTGCGGACGACGAGTAATGGGCAGCTCGCCGTTCGGTAAGGACCAGGCCCGGGTCGACGGCGCGTTGTGTTCCACGCGCGCCTCAAAGAGATGTCAGCAGTGACGGGGTCAATTGGGCCGATGCCGCCGAGGTCGCGGGTAGTTCGAAAGAGATACCGTGGCCCTGGCACGGGCAACTGAAGGAACATGGGTGGGTTTTAGTCAGTAAAAGTCTGACACGCCCTCCCGCTCTGCCCAGAGCGGGAGAAGTCATTTGATGATTTCCCATCCACAAAAAAAAAAAAAAAAAAAAAAAGGCATTTAACTCTAATTTCATTTTAAAAAATGTACAAGCCACAATATTACTATCTCAACAGTTATCTTACTGTCTGTTTCTATCTACTGCATCTCATATGCGTGACCGTATCAATGTGAGAGTGACGAAATTTACTGTAAGTCAGGCATTGGCACCATTAAGCCAATCCGCTAGCCAATAAGGTGGACACTTGACGTATGCCTTTCCATTAGGTTAGCGCGCAAGAAATACATCACAGCGAGCCTTAATCAAAGACGCGAAGAAACCGACCAAGATTAATACGTGGACAGCGGGGAGGAACGCGCAGAATTGGGAATTGGATACATACAAGCCGGACATACAAATGAACAAGGCGCTGGGAAAAATGATAGCTGCGTATGTTCTATATGAAATTGTCACTACTGGTAACGAGTAAGTTGGTCTCTAAAATATGAGATCTTTAGTAAATAACTGTTTCATTTGAAAATACTACTTCAAAGGTATACCTAAGTATACCTCAGAAGTAGGTCGAGTAATGAAAGCAGTAGGTTTGAAGCAAGTCCCACAGTAACTCCAACTCATAATTGAATTACTGCATGGTCGCCACAGTTTCGCAAAAAAGTTTAAACTTTTCTAATAGCGAGGCAGACGAGACCCACAGAAGGGTTAATTAAAACGAATGGACGGTCATCCGCGAGCAGAATGTCGAAGTTTAGCAGATCACCAATTTCAATGCTTTAATATTGTTACAAACTCAGCTCCCGCGTTTCTTTAATTAAAATTAACGACGCAAAACTTTGACAGTCAAACGAATTATTAGTACAGAAGCTAACTTTTAATTAGTTCTCCTTCTTCCAGCAATACTTTTGTGCATTTACTTGTCTAAAGTAATTTAAATTAATTTGAATTCTTTCTACGGCCGGCATAAAGTTTTTACTGCGTACCACTTATTTCCAATTTAATGACAGACAAATTATCGTATATTTTTTTTTCCACATGTATAATCATTGAGCTTTCATACAAATACAATAATACGAGTATTCAGAAAAGAAAAACATCCAAACATTATTCTATTCTGTATTAACTGCCACAGCTCCAATCAAAATTGTTATTCACACCACAGAAAGAAATAATCTTAAATTGCTTGTGTGCCTCCAAAGCAAGTTGATAAGTTTAAAATTATAAATTTCACGCTGGAAGCCTGCGTGTACAGATCAATGACAATATTTGACAGCTACTACTATTGAGTTTTATGGAATCATGCATGTCTAAATATAAAATTATCGATGAGTACAGCAGAAGCTGGAAAGTAATCATGGAACGTATCTAAGACGTTACGGTGGCTTATATTTCGATAGTTATAAGAGCAGAAGTTACTATGTTAATTCGCACATTGGTCTCAGATTAATTTGATCATTACGTATTAGCGGGTTACATAACAGATTCACGCAACACCAATTACTAATTCACTCGGTTAAAATTGTCACAGTGCGTGAATCGTTACAAGTGCATCGGTCCGCATATTCACACCTCATGAAGCCGCGGGGAGTAAAACCGGCTGGCCGGCTCGACGGCTCGTCGACTCACCACCGAGGCCAGTTTAAGATATACCTTTTAATTTGACCACTCTCTACCTCGGCGCCTACGCGCATCGACGTAAACAAATCGTGAGACGAGATCAATGAATATTAAGCAACCTCCGAAACAATTTCCAACACCATCTCGAGATAAAAATAAATAATTCTCTCCAAATAAACACTGGAAAAGAAACACTGATTGCTTCATAAATTGTCAAAATGTTGCCATGTGCCAATGAGTTTCGCCAATCTTTTTCGATTGGAATAATGAATAACATGAGGCAAATTGGCAAATAAATACATATTAGTGTTCCTTTTTTCAATACGTTCCAGGTATTGGGTTTGCAAAAGTAATTGAGATATATGTGTGTGCTGTTATTTAAATAATTAATTTTGTTCATTTTAAACTGCGGTAAATTGTTCTCGCAAACTATTAGTTGATAGAACTTATATAAATTTGACAAGTCTACCCACAAACTATGGTAGGTATGGGGTAGTGTATTAAGACAATTTATAAACATCACCGAACAAGGGAAAAGCAATTCAGTAAAATTCAAAACATTAGGTATATCTATTTCTTCAACCAAAGGCAACTTGTGTTCCAGCACAAATCGCCATGTTAGCTATACACAGATGATATATTAAATGTTTGTACTGAAATACAAAAAACTAACACATAATAAACTTTCCTCCAAAGATTCATTAAAATATTTTTATCAGATAATGTAATGATCGGCGCGCCGGAGGCGATCCTCGATTACACGATCCGATCCTCACAGAAATCGGTGTATTGGTTAGAAGATGTGGATGTATTTTATAAAATACCGTTAACAAAACGTACATCGAACTTGACAAATTGCTTACGCTCCTAATATCCAGACACCTCAGCCTCTGAGAAGATAGGGTCTTTATCAACACTTAGATCTACACTATGTTTAGATTCCGAGATAACTTGATCGAGTTGATGTGGGGACCGGCGCGCTCGGAACGCTAGTGTTGCCACTAACTAGCGATAAAGTGCTACATTATTTTATATTTGTATTACGTGACACTGACTCACCATCATTAAACGAATTTCTTTATTAATTTTCGAGAGCCATAAACGGATATATTACAGGGCATGGTGTTTCACGATCTAATAATTTATAATAAAGTCAAGGAACCGAGTATGTTGCCATATACAGGCTGTGTCTAATGGATACGAGGTATCGTAAAGGTGTATTTACGGTGCTGTAACTTATTTTTATTGAACGCATTATGGCGCAGCACTATTCTGAACAAACTAGTCCACAGTGTCGAACGGAGCAGCTCGCAGCGAGTCGACTGTCGCACATCAATACGGTGAGCACAATCAATATGTTAATATCTGAGATAAGGCAGTCAGATTCCTAAACATAAAACATATAGTCACCGACGTGGAACAAGGGTAACCCACATTCTTACGAGATACGATCATAAATAAGGCAATCATCTCACCAAGCGCTGTAGAGACAAACTGATGAGATTTTCTTGCTGTTATCTCAATAATATGTAAATTTATGCTCTTTGAAAACTAATAATAAATGTAATTTAATTGTTTAAATAGAAAATAATTTTAATAATGCGCTTGTTTTCATTAAGTGCGAAAACCGGTATCGATTAAGTAGAATTCTCAAATTCTACTATAGTTTCGAGATTATTATCTCAGATTATAATATAATAGGTCTTTACCTATGAAATTGCCGTTTTGTATGAAAAAATTTAAACGAATTTTTTTCATGCATTTTTTATTTGTATTAATCGAAGTAATCACCCATGCAATCAATGCATCTTTGCCAACGCAGTGGCAGTTTATTGATGCCCTTCTTAAAGAAATCAGCTGGACGGGAGGCAACAAATTCTTCAAAGGCATTTTGTACTGCCTCTCGGGTATTGAATTTTTTTCCCGCCAAGAAGTTATCCAAATTCTGGAAAAAGTAGTAGTCTGTAGGCGCAAGGTCTGGTGAGTAGGGCGGATGACGGAGAGCTTCCAACCCCAGTTCTTGCAACTTGGAGACCATCTGCTGTGCAGTATGAGGTCGCGCGTTGTCGTGCAGGAGCAGCGGAGACGAGCGATTGACCAATGCTGGTTGGAGATGTGCCAGCTTCTCCATCATTGTGTTCAGTTCTTCACAGTACACATCTGAAGTAATGCTCACCCCGTTTGGTAAGAAGCTGTGATGAATCACACCGGCGCTAGACCACCAAACAGTGACCATCACTTTTCTAGGGGTAAGTTTTCGTTTAGGGCATTGTTTAGGTGCTGAACCAGGATCCAACCAACTTGCTGAGCGCTTGCGGTTATCAAACAGAATCCATTTTTCATCGCAGGTAACAATGCGGTTCAAAATTCCTTCATTTGTGTGTCTGTTGAGAAGTGCAAGGCACGTCTCGACGCGTACTTCGCGCTGGCGATCATTGAGTTCGTGGGTCACCCATTTGTCAAGCTTTTTTACCTTGCCAATTTGACGCAAATGGACCAATATTGTTTTGACGCTAACGTCGAAAGCTGCTGTTAATTCAGCCGTAGATTGTGTATCATCAGCTTCCACAATCGCCTTTAATTCGTCATTGTCGACCAAAGTTTTCGGACGACCGCGAGGTTCATTTTTCAGGTCAAAATTTCTAGAACGGAAGCGAGCAAACCAATAACAAGTGGTGCGTTGGTTTGTAGTGTTAGCTCCGTAAACGTCGTTGATGTTGCGTGCCGCTTGTGCCGCGTTGCTGCCACGACGGTACTCATATTCCATAATTACTCGAATTTTTAACGTATCCATGATGACGAAAAAGATTGATATGCGATGAAAATGTAACACTAATCAATAAACAAATGACTACTTTTGGAAAAAAAGTCCATGTTTTTAAAATAAAATTAATTTGAAATTAGAATTCTTAGCCAAACATAAATTATTTTGATTTGAAATGGCCATTACTGCAGAACGGCAATTTCATAGGTAAAGACCTAATATTACGTAAGTTATACATCAAACCGATAAAATATATAAATTCTTAATAAAAAGCTTTAAGCTTTAAATAATAGGTAGGAATATTCAGAGAAATAAACACATTACGTAAATCTGCTGTGTTATCCTAACCATTTCATACAACTGTCATTAACTGTCAATTAATGACAGTTGTGATTGGAATATACGGACAGTCAATTTGAAAAACAGTTAATTTCCCCGACATTATTCGTTTTTTTTTATATATTAAATCATTATCATGGCGGATATTATCTACCTAGAAAGATAAAATTTACAGGATTATAATCATCAGAATCTTCAAAACAACTCTCTAGGTTAGAATCGGCCTCAGTCAAGATTTCAAGAAATCGAATGATGATGATGATGTGAATACATATCATTCAATAGGGTAATTAAATATTATAATTCTGTAAATACATATCTGTTACGGTCGCGAATCACATTTTGATCAACATAAAGTCTAATAGGTACTGACCTGAAAATAGCAAAAAATTGAGACAATTTGAGTTTCGCGGACTACCCTGGCGATTTCGCCTTACTTAACTTCTGCAACTATTACCTTTATTAAACCACTTATTTATTATCTTTAAATAAACATTTCAACTAGGCTAGAAGCACAATGATCAAACTTCTCATTTTATGCCTTCGCAAGGGATATTTTTATAATAATTAAAACTCAAAATATGTGCGCCGTAAAATCGTGATTGGCTCCAAGTGAAAACTCGTTAGGTCGATCGTAAAAGTCGACAATAATTAGGCGGCCACAACCGCGAGAACCGATATGAGCTGATTACGAAAGAAATACAGTCTTACCGCGTTGATTTATAGTGCTCCGCGCCGAGCTTCATCGCCTTACCTCACTAACATCGTACCACCATGTACTTAATGCCCAGTTAATGAAAAGAAATTCTTAACATTTGTTTTCTTGACTATGTAACAGTGAAAATACAAAGTTGAATTATTGTTGTTCATAAACGTAACAAGCCAATCCAATAATGGCTTCTCCGAATAAACATTTTATAGACGCCTTATTCGATAACATTATTGAGTTATTCTATACAAGCGACGGTTGGTTTATAAATTAAATCTTTAATTACGAGTGAATTCTTCCGATAGTCTTTTATAACAGCAATAAAAAATCCATCAATCTGTTCGTTAGTGCGCGAAAATTAAACATAATTCCGAATGAAATTGATTATTAAATTATTATTATTTATCTTTGGCTTATCTCGGGACCCTAGGGTCCTGGACCTTTGGAAGGCGTACGAGGGGCCGAAGCCAACTCGCAGAGGCCCCTTAGACAATTTTAAATGACGAGGAGGCACCAGCCGACGATTATCCCTGTATGCAGTATGTTAGTGCACCCAAGCACAACCCCCGGTTGGTGCAGGACTATTGCAGAACATGGAAACAAAACACATTGGGCCTATGGGTTTGGGTGGCTATAGTGGATTGGGTACCTTGAACTATGGAAGAACTATGTCCCCTGCCTGACCAATGTTATATAATATACACAGATAAATTGGCAGGGGGTGACTTGCACACTCAGTAATGGGCCCCCGGAAACGGTCGCTAGCACATAGTGACGTAGCGACAAGGGGCAACATGTCCTGAGGTGCTTGAGGAGTGGAGAGGTATTCCACGGCTCTCAGAACAATCCCAGAGCCCGGAAGATGGTCAAGATCCCTACAAGCACTTACTGGAATACTTCCTTCCTCCGAGCACGTTTGCTCTTGCGAATCTCCACACAAGCCAGCCAATAAAGGCAAGAATGAGGTGGGAGATCTGTTCCCGTCAGTGTTCACTCCAGCCGGCCAATAAAGGCAAGCCAGAGGTGAAGAACAAGACTTCTCCCAGGAAATAGGGTGCGTGGGGTCGCTACTGCCCAACAGCTCGCCACATGCTGCCCTGCGGGTTTATTATTTATTATTATTATTAAATTATTCCTAAATGATGAATTTAGAAAGTCTTTATTTACAAAAAGGCTCGATAGCAAACTTCAACTGTACATTAATTTGTGAAAATTGTCGTTCGACTTAATTTCATGTGCTAACCAATGCAATATTACTTTTTTTTTAAGATATGATACAAGCTTAAGTAGACACAAAATGTGTTTAACACATCCATGTAACAAAGCTCAAATTAGAATACCTACTATAAATTCTAGCTCGAAGCAATTTCAGTCTTCTAATACGATAAACGATTCGTTCAACAGAGCAATTACAACAGGCAGTATTAGAAGTAAGGCAACAGCCACAACCATTACGTGTACGCCGTGAAATCCATAGACCATTAACACTTCACAATTTGCTACATACACTTATTAGCGGCTTTTTAAATAGTTGGTAAATCAAGCTTAATTTTTTAGACGGCTTGTTTGCCAGATCCCGTTTCCAATCACCTGCAAAAACCATTCGTATATTGAGCTGTACCGGTTGTGATTGCGGTAACTTTGTGTTCTTGAACAAAGCGTTACGTATGCAAAAACTAACCGAACGGCTGGTTTTTGAGTGTACTGTTCTCTGTAGGCGTCTGAAGCCTGCTCTAGTTCGTATTTGTCGCCTACATTTGTTGGCGCGAGGCACGCGCTTGATCCCGAGGTCATGCATGCCCTCGTCTCACTCGTTTCTGCCTCGTTAACACGCTCATTTCAATCCACCTTGTAATGTTCAGTAAGATACCGCATAATATCGATGGTAATCGCTTGTCTCGTACTATTACTTGAACGCAATATGACAGTCAGACTATGAAATGCGAATCTATATAAGCTCCCGTACCTACGTTACTTTTAATAATACTTCACTTTAGAGTAACTTATTGTGCCTCTGTCTGAATAAGATGTTTTAAATAATCTGAAAGATTTAACACATCGCTATCAATTGACATATCCGGTAACGTAAAGCCGTCATGTGGTACGTCAATAATTAATAAAAACTTACGCACATAGAGATACCTATGTTTATTCGGCCCATATAATATGCAAATCTTGAAATAAAAATACAAATAAATTAACCACCGGAGACAGTAAATCTACTAACTATAAAATAAAATCTTGAAATATATCGGTATAAATGTGTCTTACACGTTTAATAGCCTCTATTTCTTTATTCGGCTACTGAAGAAGGTATGTACTAATTTTACTGATACTTAAACATCAAACAACGTATATGTGACATATACGATGACTTTTTTAACATCGGTCAGCCCACATAAGATCAAGCTTTATTAAATAAGTACCTACATTCTAAGCTGTAAAAAGAATGATGTGAAATCTTGTAAGGTACAAAAGTTTACAGCATCATGTTCTTTTTATTATCAGCAGTGAGTTGCTTTGTAATAAAAACTTTAGCAGTGAATGTTCATGCGTGCTGCGTGCGCGCCGTCACCGTGTGAAGTCACGCGTGCTTATCTGATGAGCTTCTACTTCAAGAGACTGACTGTGACCGCACCGCCCGCGACGTTCCTATATCAGTGTTCCCAATGTTTATATAACTCGCTACTTCACACTTACTAACCCACTAATAAACACTTTTACTAATGCCCAATTAAAATATCGATATCGCCGTTGGCTAAGAATAATTGCTTCAATTATGCAACACTTCATAAATGGTGTTCGGTGTTACATATATTAAAATAAGGCAAGTACGCGTAATCAAAGTGAATGATCAATAACGAGGCAGCGCGGTAAATCGATGAAACGCCAGTTGGGGCTGGCGCAGCTCTGGTTGCTTTCGATCTACCAGATAATAACTAATACGGCACTAGATTCAGTGTCTGAACGGCAACACGTGAAGATAGGTGTTTAGCGAAGCTGGCAGTAGCGAGGGTTAATCGAGTCAGCGGTAACTGGATTATGTTATTAAAACTGCATCACACGCTCGTCCGATCGCCTAACTGGACTTCGAATATTATCAGCAAACTAGACAATCTTATATTTCGTTCGGAGTAAATGCAATTTTGTTCCAACGCATCGATCGCACTTAATCCAGATTATTTTTATGGTAGCGTATTCGAAGACAGCGTGCGACTGCCGCGTGGCATGCCTTCCCATTACTGCGCGCGTTCCGAACAAACCCAAAAATTGGGAGACAAATTGTGAATTAAAATTCCATTGGTGGAATTTAACGAATGGCCTAAATTTTGTTAACAACTGAAAAATATGTTTTTAAGCTGTTTTCGGATTTTCTAATTAGTTTGAATAGCAGTACACCTAGTAGAACTGTATTTAGAGAATTTGTTATATTTGTAGCAGAGGATTGTCCTTGCAATGTAATGTCAAATGAAATAAGATATTTCGAAGCAAAAAGTAGGCCAAATTATAAGCAATATCCAATACAATAAAGGTGCTATGAACCCAAAAACTCGTTGGTCAAGTTAACAAAGTTTTATTAGCAGTTACAATCGGCAACATCAAACGATAGTATGAATGAGATCAAAAATTTTGAACGTGGCTCCATACATATTAACATCTTAATTATTGATCGCGTGAGCAAATTTATAGCAGGGCTTCCCGAAAGATAATTTCACAAAGCAAAATAAATACGACAGAGCGACCAAGGCCATAATTAAGAATTAAAGCTCTTTCCGAAATTGTCGCAAGAAGCCGGAGGAGACTCCTGATTTATGGTCACCGAATAATATT
This sequence comes from Cosmia pyralina, assembly GCA_946251885.1. Lineage (NCBI taxonomy): Eukaryota > Metazoa > Arthropoda > Insecta > Lepidoptera > Noctuidae > Cosmia > Cosmia pyralina. The sequence goes on from OX276353.1 coordinate 11,583,244, forward strand.
TCCAGTTAAATTGAAAATGTAAATAAGAATTCGCAGCAGATTAATCGATAAACTGTGCAAGTGAATTCGTCGTAAATTATGGCGACGTCTTTCAGTGTTACTGCTTATCGGTGCAAATTAAAGTTATAATAAATTGCTATGTAGTCAGTATCGAAGCTCTAGATCGGTATGGCGTAAAGAAAGAGCGAATTATTTTTTACTTGAATGGTGCTGAATAATGCGTACATATGTATGCAACATGGAGGTCGAGAAAGTCAAAGTGAAGCGCGACAAGTTTGTGGTGCAAAAAGTGCTAGTGTAATGGCGGCAGGCGAAACGGGGCGCAGTTTTTGTGGAGGCCGTCAAAGCTCGGTGTCGCGCGACGCGTTGTCGTCCACTCAAGTGCGGCCCCCTCTAATTGGACGTCTACCTGTTGCTTCGCCTTACTGTTTTTTTCAGTTCCCGAGCGAATACACTCAGAGATGAGCACTCCACGTGAACAGTTTCGTAATACACCACTAGGCAATTTTTCTTGATGTCTTTGCACTTTTTTCCACCTCGTGTGTCTCAAGAATGTCAGAAGAAGTTGTGAATTTTGTATACTTTTTTAAAACAGTGAATAACATAATTTCAATCTGGAATTAACAAAGGTCAATTCAGACCTTACCTAGACACTTATATTCAGTAGAAAGAAGGGTTCCCGAACGGTGAAGGATGATCAGCTACACAAAACGTAACTGTACAAAAGCATAGAACTGCAAACGACTCGTCTGAAACGGTGCAGTTTCCCTGCCTTACATTACTTGCATCCAAACAGAATATAAAATTGTGTTTGCAGTTGGAATGCAATCTGTCTGTTTACACTTTAACTGACGAACTTGCCACCAGGTTGGAGTCGGTAGGAAGAAGAAGCACAAAGTGAGCTAAAAAAAGGGAGACAAAAAGCCACCAGCTACATTCTACCAAACAACGGCACCGGCACGTTACAGTACGGTCCCATGATGATCGGTTATTTTAGGTTGTTTTTCAATCACTAATAACTGGTGGAGCATGTCCACCGCGTGATGGGGATAGGGCTGTCATACAACAAAGACACAAAAAGATCCAGATTTTTTTTCTGGGTAAATTTTCATTTTTATGTTAGACTTGCGCTAATAAACACTAACACTGTCTGGTTAGAGTTTTATATTTTTTGGACAAGTATCGACAGCAGGTATACTGCATCTTTGATGAAAAAATCTCAAGGAAAAGGGCTGATGATGGCCCTAAAGGCGATCAAGTGCGCGACGGTCCGACGCGTACGGCGATTCTTCACGCGCGCGCGCCGGCGTCGTGCGACCGACCGACCGCCGGAAACGCAGTGACAAGTGAACAAAAACTCACTAACATTCATTCATGTTTTTTCCCAGCACACTCTGAGGAACAGGTTCACGATACCTAACACGAACATCACGGGATTAGGTTTGAAATTTTATGAAATCCGATAACCAAAAGAAACAACCAATTATATCTAATTCATTCATCAACTTTTTGGCTGATTTTTAAATATTCAAGAATTGAGATTAATTTATTCGCCACTTCCATAACCCATTAAAATCTATCTAAACGATCAGCAGATTACTGCTCAGCTGTGTGCGTACTCTTTAATTTGACTAGCAATCTGATCAAGCGCATTTCCCATTCAAGAAATTGCAAGCAACGTAAGATGGGATCAGGCCCATAGCTATTAGTTAAATGATTTCCAACAAGCGTATGTAGGTCCCGAGGTATTGTGGTATAAATAAGTTGGTTTTGACGATAAGCGGCGGGTGGTTGCACGATCGCCCCCGCAGCCGTAGCCGCCATTGTTTTGACGTGCCGGTTGATTTGTGCGCGAGCGCCGCGATCGATCGCCCGCGCCAATTTATTACCTTTCCTAGGCTCATGCGCTGGACGGCATTACCCGCAAATTAGAGAGAACGGTCGTTCCACTTGTTCCACAAGTGATACAATTAGTTCACTGTGGGAGATAGTGAGATATTTTCTTCGTAACACTTTGAGGAAATCTCAGTGGATGAGTTTTGTAACTGCTGTACGAAAGTGAGCAACGTTCACGTTGAACGGTTAGGTTGAACGGTTGAACTGTAAGTTAAGTTCAATAGGATCACATAAATAAAAACTTTCGTAGACAATACCAAAATAGGAGAAAAATTACATTATTTTAAAAAAATATGGAAAGACCAAAGGTCAAAATCGACATTTGAATAAATGTAGACAAAGCTGTTGTGCTTCATTGTGATAGCTTCACCAGTAATATTCCTAATCTCATCAAAAACTTAAATGAGGTAAACAGAATGACGGTTGTTTTATAGCTGTTAAGGAGCAGCAATAAAGTTGAATTGAGTCATCGAAAATAAAAAGAGGAAAGTAATAAGGTTGAACACGTAATCTCACACAAGCCGATAACGGCAAAGCTATAAACCTGGCACTAAAGTAGTAATTAATGTATCCAACATTCATTATACGCAAGCTGCTGTGCTTGCGAACCGAACGAATGTAAACAATCATTCGATTAGTTATTCCGGTAAGCGACGCATTAACGTTTTAATAGTAGAGCCGATAGCCTAGCTTTGATTAAAAGTTAATGAAAAGGAAGTGAAACAATTGAAGTAGATTTCTACTTCTTTTAAGTGTATGTTTTGTATTGCTCGGAAATTATTCCGAGCAATACAAAACATACACTTAAAACATTATCAAGTGAGAATGTCCGCATTCGCAACTAAATTGACCCGCATCTATGTTTTTGATTTGATTACACCTATTAGATCTATACAAATAACAAAGCTGAAGAGTTTGTTTTTGTTTTTGATTGTATTTGAACGCACTAATCACTGGAACTACAGTCGGATTTGAAAAATATTTGAATTGGATAGCCCAATTTTTGAGGAAAGATATAGGTCATCTAACATCACGCCAGGACCCTTAGGAGTCGAGCAAAATGAAAAAAAGTCAGAAAGAACGCTAAGCAATAACGAAGTAACAGCGCGGGCAGGCGATGCGATGCGACGGGGTGGATCGGGGGAACAAGAATTTTCACGCGAAAGAAGTTGCGGTCAGAAGCTAGTCGCTACTAATCATGCAATAATTAGTTGAAATCTGATAGATGTGAGGTCTGGTGAGGGGGCTTGAAAGGGTTTATTAAAAAACACTATAAATTGATCTATTAACATATCGCATAATATCGGGGATATATGTGAATTTCTTTCATACTTACTACCAGCATAGCTTTGTATGAAAGGAACAAAAAGCCATATGTATTTAGCTACCTATATTTACGAGTATGTAGTATATGCGCAGTTAATCCAAGCTATCTTTTCACCTTGCATTTGTGTGCCAAATAAGTAGACTATGGGTTAGTTATATCGAGCTCTTTACTCTACAGTCTTTTTTTTTTCATCCTCTATTATCCCACTAATGGGCAAAGACTCTACAGTCTACACTCTACAAGATTTAAACTATGCAGCACTGAGATCTGTGTAGAGTTGGACCAATGTTTACACACTACTACATTATGTACTTAATATTAATATTAGTACAAACCATACCTCAGTCTGTCTAGCCTTTTCCCAACTATGTTGGGGTCGGCTTCCAGTCTAACCGGATGCAGCTGAATACTAGTATTTTACATGGAGCGACTGCCTATCTGACCTCCAAAACCCAATTACTGGGTAATACGATACCCCTTGGTAAGACTGGTTGTCAGAGTTTCGGGCTTCTGACGACCCGTGACGACTGTCAAAGATCCAAGAATGACAGCCGGGACCAACGGCTTAACGTACTTTCCGAGGCACGGAGGAGTCTCGGTATATAAAGATGGTCACCCATCCACGGATCGACGCCGGCAAGCGTTGCTTTACCTGATGGATCGACCCGTACGACTGTTATTACTTAGCCACGAGCTCCTCAGTAGTACAAAACATACCTACATAGCAGAAATATGTGCATCACAATAAACGAGCACGAATAAGGATCCGCTCGCTAAACAATCATACTGTTGTTGCGACAGATGCGATTGAAAATCGTAAATATCGGGAGCGAGCGCACGTGTCACACTAGCTCGTATATAAACTACGAAGTCGGGATCCAATTTCGGTGAAATTTAATGTAAATGCATGAATTTTCCGTGCCACTCGTACAATCAGTGTCGAGAGCTGACATTTGCATATGCGTTGCTGAAATTTCAGAATAGCTATTTCGCCAAGCTTAACCGAGTTCAAAACTCGGCGGGCACACGATTCGAGGAAATGTTGCTGCAATGTGGCGGGATGTATCCTCGTGTTTGACATAACGGGGCAAGCGACTCCCTAGAATCTAGTATTAAAACGCGCACTAAATTCTTCGAATACCCGTATGCCACAAAAATGGTACGTCGAGTGGCACAGTAGCTTTAAGAAGCCCCGAGTGTTTCTAAGTGAAACTTATCTGAGCAGCATATGTTTTAAAGAAGCAGATCATAAGGGCTCGCGCCATACTAAGTGCGTACTTGGAGCAGATTTAGCGTACAAAAACGGGCAGGTGTTGTTGCGAACAGTGCTCGGTGGCAAATTGGTTGGAAAAATCTTATCGGTATTAACCCGCGCGCTGCGTCTGGCTCGAGTGACACCCCACATGTCAATACCTGCTGATGTGAGGGGGTACAATGCGTTGCGTACATAGGGTTTACTGCGAATAAAGCCGATTCAATCTACCAGTTTTAAATTGGTTAAAAAATTCAACGTAGTTTTCCATGTCAATTCCTACAATTCCACCCAGCTATCCTATCATTCATCCAGCAAAACTTGATTTTGGGATAACTAATAGGCCAAAGCTATCCTCTCCTATCAACATTAATCTCTTGCAACTGATACTTTAAACCCGTAACACAGATCAGTATCTACTTAATTAACATGAAGCCCTTATTTCGCAGCTGCAAGGCGCACTTCTGCTGCAGTTGGAAGACGCTCGCCGCCTCGAATATGAAGTGCGACCCGAATACGGTAGCGGATCTAGTTAACGGTTTTCCCAGTCTTAGTTCGTCCTCTGAGGCGTTCCGACTGATTGGAATGTCTCGCAGACAACGGGTATGGAGAAAGCAATCACAATTTATTAGTTGTTATGCAAGGACGATGGGAATAGTCCAACATTGTTTGTGTTAAAATACGAAAATAAGAAAAATATATACATGATGTATGTTTAAGCATAACGATATCATCATTCTCCCGCCCTTATCCCAATCTATTTGGGGTCAGCGCAACATGTCCTTTTTTCCATACTTCTCTACTAGTCGTCATCTCGGTAGTCACCCCCTTTCTAGCCATGTCATCTTTCACACAATCCATCCATCGTTTCTTTGGTCTTTCCCTACTCTTATAGCCATCGACATTCATACTCAAAATTTTCCTCACTCCTCCGCATCACATGCCCATAACATGACAACCGATTTCCGCACAAATTTTAGTCACCGGTACCACTTTCAAACTTCCTCTTATGTACTCATTTCTTATTCTATAAATTCGTGCATTCGTTTAAGCATAACGATAATGCCTTTTTAACAAAGTAACATTTGTAGGTAAGATACTAATTCTTCTATTCTCTCGTATGGACACGAAATAAACTAGGTCTGATTGGACTGGATGTCCAAAAACTTTTTTACAAAAAAATACAACAGACTTCCAAAAGCAACACTACAAAGTGAAAAATAACTTTAATTTCGGAAGTCGGTGTCTAGTTAAATGTATTTTCGTTTTTGCCACCGACTTCCGAAATTAAAGTTATTTTTCACTTTGTAGTGTTGTGTTTGGAAGTCGGTTGTATTTTTTTGTAAAAAAGTTTTTATTTTTCACTTTTTAGTTGTGGTACCTACCCCACACAAATTCTAATACCACTACCTGCAAAACAAACTAGAACATCATCCATATAAAAGTGGGGAAAAAATACGTATTATTGAAGCTAACTCAAAAACTACCAAAGCAAAGTTAATCAATTTTATATGGGACCAACTGTGATGTATACCCTATCGAATAAAACAAAAAAAATCCAAATCGGTCCAGCCATCTTCGAGTAATCGGGGAACATACATAAAAAAAGGTTCCGACGAATTGAGAACCTTCTCCTTTTTGAAGTCGGTTAAAAAACCAATTACGAAATAACGAAATAAATAACGAACGACGAAATAAACGAAAACTAACGAAATAAATTATCTCGAAAGAATTATCTATTGCCATTTACTTAAAACCAACGATTCCAAATTCCAAACACAAAAATGCTTTCTTTAGACAGGTAGCTCACCCGTCTCGTTAAACCAATGTTCACATTAAACTTGAACAGGAAAATTACAGTGTACGGGTACTTGGCACAGGGTCAAAAAAAATTAACTAGCGAAACGCCGCAGACGTGATAGGTATCAATATCAAAATATGATAAAGCAAAAAATAAATTAACTTGATGTTTATTTTTTGGGGTCATCAACCGCAGCATAGTTGAAATATCAGTTTATAAATTCAGGTTTTTTTTTTCGTGATAAGTATCGATATCTAAACAAAACAAAAACAGATTTTTTTGGACCGCCTGGTAGTGTTGTTACTTGTAACAACACTACCAGGCGGTCCAAAAATAGATCATCAAATCTTTTTAATTTTTATTTTGTCGTGTTTAGATATCGATACCTATTTTGTCTGCAGAGTTTCGCTAGCTAATTCAATTTGACCCTGTAGTACTAAACAAAATCATAAAAGCTTCACCCTCCGCGGCAATCGAATAAAATGAAACACGTCCCTACAACTCATAAAAAGAGTACAAAACGGCATGGTTCCTTATCCAGACAATACGCAAAGAGTACACATTATTTAACAGTGGTTCATAAAACGTGGAGACGCACAAGTTGCCATCGTAAACGCCCGGGCCATGTCAAGTAAAATTAAACCCGAGAAACAAAAGTAAGTACATAAGTACTACTAACGAAACAATATTAGTTATAAGATTTTTTACAATAAAAGCTTCTCTCGCAAAATACATACAAATATAAAATCATAGTTTGTTGAGAATAAAGTATGATTTTATATTTTGTGTAAAGGAACAACATTCCTATAAAAAAAACCGGCCAAGTGCGTGTCGGACCACGCACAGTGAAGGGTTCCCCGCAGTTGGGGATGAATTTATCCCAAGAACAAACATAACATTGTAGTTGAAAAACATGTTCTCCAACAACAACAACAACAACATGTTCTCTCATGTTGTGTGTTCAATATACGTCACGACTCACGGTCAATTCTCTAATTGCAAAAGTAAGTGTGAAATCTCAAAAAAAAAAAAAAAATGTTATGTGATAAAACTACAAATAAACGATTTTCAAACTTTTTCCTTTATTTGTGCTGTGAGACCTTGCTTCTTGCCAAATTTCATGATTCTAAGTCAACGGGAAGTATCATATAAGTTTTGATTTATTTGCGAGTATAAAAATATGTCACTTAAATGGCCGTATCTTTTTATTGCGTTGACTTAGAGAGAGAAACTTATGACTTTTGAGCTCCAAGGGACCGTAGACCTACGTATTTGATATTAATTTCAACTTGATACCTCCACGCGTTCCAGACAAAAGGTGTCTTGACAGACTGACAGACAGACAGATTGTGAAGTGATCCTATAAGGATTCCGTTTTTTCCTTTTGAGGTACCGAACCCTAAAAAGTGTAAAAACCTTGTGGGAAATATTTGCTTTCACTGTCGATTGACGGTGTTAATACACTGTCAATTGATTTTTACGCTCAAGTCATAATGTTAAAAAGTACTTCAAAAGTTCACCTGAATATTTCATTTGACGACTCACGCTCTTACACTTCTGGACATGCAGTAAAAGCATACTGAAGTAGTAAAAGTAAATCGAAGAAACTTGAAGTTTGTAATTTGAAAAAAGTATAAAAAGCTTCTTTTTTAAAAGCTTTCACCAAACATCAAATTACCCATAGGATGAAAAGCAGGTAATCAAAATTGAAAGAGGCCCGTGCCCTGGGCCATTTGATCAAGCAACCGCCTGATAAACAATTATAAAATCCAGAAAAGTGTAATAATATCGTGAAGCTATGACAGAATGACGCGACATACGTCCGGGATTAAAATGAAACCCACGCATATCTCGCATTACAAGTCCAACAGAGTGCGAGAGTTTCGTGTGAAACCATTCATAGTAAAGTTTATTCGTATTGCTCACCGAGACGGAGACCACGCGATGGCCGCACAAAGGGCGTTTAAATTTTAAACGCGATCAGCATTAATGCGATCAATATAAATGGAAGAAACTATAATGGCTGCATTTATACTACTATTACTGGTTATCAAAGAGCAATTAAAGAGACAGCGCGAACCGAGAGCCGCCGCGCCCGCACGCTCGATTTACTTTTGACTTCGATTAATCGTTCTTTTTGTTCAACTCCAATCTTTTACATTTGCATAAGAATGTTTGTGTTGTTAGTGTATTGATGTGATAGGTAGGTTGATATTACATACAGCTGATCCATACCAAAATCACGTTAAAAAAACATAAATATAAATCGCCAACATATTGATCGCCTATCAATAGACAAGAGAAAATAAATAGGTAGGTACTTAATCAATAATCGAGGATTTTCATCGAAAGCCTCGTCTATAAATAAACATGTTGAAGAATGCAACGTATTTATATAAACGAGGCATTGACGCGCTGACACTGTTGATGAGTCATGACGCAAGTCATGCGTCTGTGGTGCGGAGGAGAACCGGCGCGTTTGCGCAACTTGCGCGCGCGCTGTCTATCCGTGCGAACTTGAACTTGCGGACGGTCAAGCGCAATGTTACCATTCATTGCCGAGTTCTCTATTATGATTCATAAATCTCCGTATGAACTGTTTGATAAGTTTAATCTTTAATGCTTTACCTTTATAAAGTAAATAGCTGTTGCATCCTTTTACTTGTAAATCTAAATGAAAATGATAAAGCAGAACATGCCGTAATTAACGATTGACATAATTTAAAGAGGAAATCCTTAACGTCGTCGTCGTCACCATAAATCTAGAGTGCTACGGCAACCTGTAATTACTTAAAAAATATGGGTGGAGCCGCAGACCGAGATTAAATAATTCGATGACCAGTGGACTGTTGAAGTACGGTCTTGTATTCAGTTATAATTAAGGTATTATTATAAAAAGAGATTAAAAAGCTATGATAGTTTACTAACCCAGTGATACTTTCCTGCTCCACAAAGTGTAATGATTAGAAATAGTAGAGACAGGGGAAGTTTAAAATTCCCTGTCGATAGTATCGAAAGCTTCATTCATAAAAGCTATGTTCGATATAACTGAACGCTTAAGGCTTAATCGATTTAAACCAAGTCACCTTAATTCGAGACCGCTCCAGTCGAGTGGATCTTCACTTCCCATAAACTATAGTGAATGAAGAGAAAAACGTCGTCTAAACAAGTTGACGGTGATTCACTAGTAGAAGCGTCCGGAGTCCGGAATGTCTGTCGATTGTGCGAGGTGGAGAAGACAAAAAGTTAATTAAAGCTGTTGACGGTGACAGTGCGAAGAGCCGCAGGTGGCTATGGGAAGCGCGGCCGTGCGCGTCGGGCCCGCACCGCGACCAATCGGGGCTAATTGTAACGATGCCAACGAACCACCGACACTGCTTCTATTGACACTGTCAACCGAAATTGATCGTCAACACCGCGCTATGAACGACAAATTTTATATTTATAAATTAAGGTTATGTAGAAATATTAAAAGTACTTGCTGTCTCGTTGAAAATATCAATATTCAAAATATTTTTATTCAGAAATAGCCCAGGCTGGTGTAGGTATACCGAATCGTACATCAATGGATTCTGTAATATTCAGTTCTAAATAAAGATCGTTGGAAACGCGTTAGGTATTCATAAGCTTAAAGGATCAAGCCCAGACTGCATTCCACAGCCGTATGTTGTTTATCATGAAAGCTGCATATTAAAATGATCGATATCAAAGCAACAATACAGACCGCGTTCGTACAAAGCCAGTGGCAAGGATATTTTAACAATTTCTGTTCTTTATACAGTGTGGTCCAAATAGTGACGGCAATATGAAAAATCAGAATTCCTCATACCCAGGGGTATTCGAAAATACCCCATGTAGGTATGTTCAGCGATTTTTTGTAAATTTCGAGTTATTTTTGTCTTTGTAATTATTTACAGTTTTCTACCGGTGGAGCTTCAAAAATTCATATCTTTTGTTGTAGTTTGATGTTCTATATCACATCCTGAAATTTGACGAGGATGCAAAACGACACGTTTTATATCTCATTTCATTAAACATTTTACTTGACACGCAACATCATAAAGTTAAATGCAAATCTCTTCATTACAAGAGATTTCTTGATCGCTAAAAGAAACAGCAACAATAATGACACATAACACACATGTTTTATAAACACAAAAACTGACAGACCCCGTGTCACGTAACCCGTTCGTACTGATCAATGTCTTCATAACGCATATATCTGAACATCCCAGTGACATGTAAGTGAAACAATTTATGTGCGTTACCTATTTATTCTGACTAATTTACTGTGAGTGAGGAGCCGTTTATCTCAACATCGGATTATAAATTTCAGCGGGGAAAGATATTCTGTTGTAACTGAGACCCGTCGAGGCCTCTCTTATGATTATGTTTCATAACAACCCGCGGATGGGATGTATTATTTTACAACTTGGAGCTTTTAGTTCCGTTACAACAGTAACAAGTTGCCTTTGCGGTTATTTCGGAGGACTTTGTTGCAACACAATACTATTTTAACTTTTTGAATGGTGCACACCATTACAAGCACACCATGGCAGTATTTTTGTTTTTGTTGTTCTGTTGCAAGTTACTCATACCAACTTATCTCTCAAAAAGGCGAAAATTGGAACTACGGCCGTCATGTTATTGTTTAAGTATTATTGTTTTTAATTTGTAAAAACTGTAATTCTTATTAAACGATTATGTCTAATGTGAAATTTACTTCTTGAAAACTTACTCAATTTTGGGCACCTTATATTAATTAGCAACACTGAATCGACGGTGCAATCCTCTTTCAGTTCACAGATAAGTTGGTAGAACTGTAAATGTCTTTAGTACAGAAGGAAGAACAGACGTCTGCATATTTCTGTATAGAAATTATTTTAAACTGTGTATACGTAGGCGTTAACCAAATGTCCCACCTGGGCAGTAATCCAGTGTCAGTATCCTGTAATGTAAGTAAATAAATCCTTACTAACAATCTGGATTTTCAATTATAAAATAAAACTAGGTAGGTACCTACTTACTTTTAAATATTGTTTCATGAAGTGTTAATTTATGCGAACATATTCTCATCACTGCAATGATCACCTCATCGCATCAACTATTATCAAATACTGATTACGTGTATCCAATCATAAAAATCAATAAATACATGTATTTAAATGTATAATGGTGGACGGCGGGGACTCTTCACATGTCTGGGTGCGCATGCACACATCTTTCGACGCGCCTATTAACGCGCCGGAGATCAATTGGCTTTCGAGCCGTGGGCGGACCGTTTCATTAACTATTATAATATAAAAGCAGTCCAAGCTGATTAGTTCCTTGAACATCTAACGCTTTTTAAACTATAATCGATATTTATACAAAAATTTTGTAAGGCGTGTCAGAGCTCCTCAACGTTACGGCCATGTTTTTTTTTACGTTTTATTGAATAAGAGTAGCATAAGTATTACAAATAAAGAACACCTACCACGCGCCATAAGCGAAGAATGGTTCCGAGAAACATAAAACCGACGCGATCTAATATAAAGGCATAAATCCATAAAATGATATCGTAAGACGCAACGTGACTAATGCATAGGCGATTCACGGAGAGTTGTATAATAGTCGGAGACACACGAATTACCCAGTAGCGGGCGCTTATCTGATAATAAATATTATGGTCCATTCTTTTAGGCGAGACGGTCATTAATCGAGCGGTCGATAGCGCGCGTATCGCCTTACGAGCCGCATTGTTGGGCCAACAGTTGTTCCTATTTATCAAGACGCCAGTAATATTGTTGTGGCTCACACAAAGAGCTAGCGATCGCGACGCGACGCGCGCCGGTACAACGCCAAGCTCTTTGTTTCATGACAAGCGACATCGGTATTAGTGAAATATTAATCGAAACTTTGAATAAAAAGGCGTCTTGTGAAACAACCTGTTACACTTTCAAGTTCATGGTTTTACAATAAGTAGGACAGAATTTAATTATCTTCAAAATGGACTCGGAATGACAACGAAATTATTTCTACAAAAAGTATATTAACGCCTTTTACAAATCAGTTGATAATTAATTCACACCTTTTTATCTAGTAAGTACCGTTAGATAAATCCAGAGGCTTTGTAGCTTTAGACTATGACAGACGTATTAGAGTCACGAAATAGTCAAGGTTGAAATGATTTGCATATAAATTACTTTCGTCGATGCGTAAATCCACGTGTTGCTCGGCGAGAATAGAGATTAATATGGTAGGTGTCCGTGCCGGCCGGGTGGCAGACAAGTTAAGCTGACATCCGTCAACGCCGTCGGTCGTAATCGCCGAATCGAAGATCGATGCTAAGCCTGGCTTATTGAACTCTTCAACGGATTCGGATCAGTCCAACACGTTCCGAGTTCATCGTTCGTCTTACTCCCAGCCTACACTATCGAACCAGTTATCTTTCCTAAATCTGACAGCTTTCGGGTCACTGGACATTCACGTATGCAAGTGCCGTAATGTAAGTCGTTACGGCGCTAGCCTTATTGGAAGTATTATTATCTATAATGTTTCGACACGTAGACCGCTCGATGATATCGTCTCTTATCTCGCTCATTTTATATTGTAGATCAAGCTATCTAGATAGAGAAATTGTATGTTTCCATTAGATGAGAGACTTGGTCGAACAATCTAGCATCTTGCAAGGCTGTCGTTTTGCGAGTGTCGGAACATTTGTTCATGCTACCATAAGATTCCCTTCAGCGTCTCGTCCGGGTGCGAGTGGTCGTGAAACTTTACGACGACTACTGACCCGCGCGTAACTCTAGCTTTAAAAGCTGTCCGCAATTATGGTATAATTGACGCGTGTAATCGAGACTGCCTGCTGTGATCGTCGCCGACGACCGAACACTGTCAAGCCTTTTTCAGGAATTCTTTTTACTGCAAATTACCTAACCAACGACATCATTATACTTTATGATGAGCCGAGAACAAATGAGATTTCTCTTCCTTTTCTAATCTCAACATAAGTTAACAAGGAGTAAAAGTTTCTCTGAGCAAATTTTTGTCTGTGAAAAAGATCCGCAGAATTAAATAAGTACCCTAGTAAAAGACATTCTACTACTACTACTACTACTACTACCTATCTATAATATGGAATCCTAAAACAGTTCTGTGCATATGTATATGGGTGGAGTTTATCACAAAGAAAGTAAGTAGACACTTAAACTGCTTTCATTTGGGACAACACAGTATACTATATCAATCTGCCTAGCCTTTTCCCAACTAAGTTGGGGTCAGCTTCCAGTCTAAGCGGATGCAGCTGAATACCATTATTTTACATGGAGCGACAGCCTATCTGACCCCCACAACCCAGGTACCTACTGGGTAACACGAAACCCTCTGGTAAAACTGGTTGTCAGAATTTCGGGCTTTTGACTACAAGTCTAACGACTATAAAAGATCTACAAATAACAGCCGGGACCTAACGGCTTAACGTGCTTTCCGAGGCACGGACAGTCTCAATATGTTATGGATGGTCACCCATTCACGAACCGACCGCGGCAAGCGTAGCTTAACCTTGGATCAGCCCGTGCGGCTGTTATTATTTAGCCACGAGCTCTTCCCTCCCTCTTTTATACATATATATACTAGATACGAAAAGGACAAACTTGTTCCTATTGAATAAACTTCAACAGTAGCAAGAAGTTAGGTTAGTACTTGAGGTAGCAAATCACTGCGATAACAGTTGATACTTCATTAATATAGATCATTATCAAATCACTGTTGAAAGATTAATGAACCTGAGAGTAGAGGTTGTACCGGTTTGTGCACGCAGCACGCGATAACGCGTCAAGTGAAAACTGAAACAGGTAGAGAGGCACGCATATCGCGCGCTCACAATTCTTCTATTTAAGGTAATTGGAAAGCGGCGCCAGCGCTGAGGCAATAGCAGCACATAAATAGGTCCAAATTGTGTTTGTAGTAGGGGCGGGGGATGTCGGGAGGTTCGCGAGGAAACGAGGAGCCGCTACGTATTTATTCTATTTGCCGAACGTGCCTCTCCGCCGCGGTCGCTGTTTGACAATGCAAATTTATCGCGACGCTTAATAAAACGCGCACCGACCTTATTGATTCGCAGATGTTGCTCATTACGAGGCAATGCGGCGGCCCGACACGCTCGTCCTGCCGTGGCGCGACTGCCTAAACCTGTTAACTCAGCAAATTATTATGAATTGTCGACGTTCCGACTGCGTACTTATCGTGCTCCAATAAAATTCCTAAGAAAGGAGGTCATTGAAAAGACCACTGGTGTTGTAATTCTACAATATAACTGCCTGCACAAGCAAGGAAGTGAACATAAGGTGAACATTAGAAGGAACAGGAATGCCCATTGCGGGTGAACATAAACTGCTAGCAACAGTAGTTCGATCCGATAAAGTCCCACATCGAAGGTTGGAGCAGCTCGCAGTTGCGCCCGATATCGACATATTCGAGCCCTTCCTCTTTTTCGAAACAATGAAGCTCGTTTGAATCGATTACCGAGTTGCGGCGCCGCTGCACACATTTTTTACGCCATAAAGAGCTTGTTTGTAAAAATAGCAATTTTCTTGCCACTACGCCCCCTTATTCGAAACTGGCTCGATCGCTTCTCATGCAAAAACACGAGCTTGTTGGGAAAAAAGGAGCCGAGCTGTTGCATTTACCGCCCGCTGGGTGAATCGCACCTCAGCGCGATCCTTGCCGCCTCTGCCGTCTGAGCCCAGTGCATGCAATAGTGTCTGTATGTATATGCCGCTTATAGCAACAACTTAACGACATTGTTCTAAGGAATGTTCGTAACAGAACTACCGAAACATTTTATTATTCACTTCGTAGAGAATATGTAATTGCTAGCTTGCTTGTGCATGCGGGTTTCTAACATAATTTGCATGGTAGTCAATAATAGCGAAACTGTCGAAGTCGGGCCACTAGTACCGCGAAGGCCACAAGAGCTTACAAGTCGGCGGGCACCCGCACTCCTAAGAACGAAGTATGGCAGCCTCACAAGTGAGTTCAGTTTCGCCTCTTTTAACCGAGATCGACGCGTTTACCTCTGGCTCGGCTCGGCGCAAATTGATGGTTTCACCTTGTTCCATGCAAAACGATCACAGCGTCCCTTTCGCACGACGCGCTCCAAACAACGCGGTAATCATTGTTTTTGAAACGAGAATAAAACGACACCCATTTCAAAGTATACACGGGACGGGAGAGAAAAACGAACACGCTGCGGTATTCTGATAAGTTTAAGATAAATAGCGCGCTGAGTTTTACTTGGCCTTTACTCGGACTTGTTCTTTTTTTTTTCGTTCCAATTCTGCGTTCGCAATCTAAACTGGGGATCGATTTAAAATCATATGTAACGAGCTGCATCACATTAATGCATCCGCTGTGTAGCGCAGAAAAAGTAATCAGATTCGCTGTTAATTTCAATTGTGGACCAGCAATATCAGAAAAAGCTAAAAGACATGTTCGAACTAAAGTATTTGGATTCTATACTAATTTATTACTGCTAGATAACTGGGTTGGCATAAAATAACATTTGGCAGATACAACTGATAGAGAGACGGTTACGACTCCATTGCATATCAACCAACTAAACTAGATAACTCGTAGTTGATAAGCAGCTGATGCGCTGTACGCTTTCCTGATCAGCATCAACAAAGTAATAGAAATTTACAAACGGGTTAACCTAACCAAGCCCCTAAACCAGCAACAAGAGTGGTTTCTCTGGCCAGACCGTGCCACTACCTTCAACAGCCTCATGTATACGCAAATGCTTTAAAAATCTTATACATATTTTCAAGTCTCTCAAAATGAAAACAGGTCATATTTACGATAAACAAAGGTTCAGCAACAGTTGCTCAACCTTTTGGTTTCGATACCTTATATATCCCATCTTCTTTGGCCTCGCTTTTTCCGTTACACGGGGTCGGCTTCCCAATCATGCGACGCCTTTTAATAGGTTGGGGAAAAAGTTTCTTCGCATTTTTTATGAAAATTCAAAACATTTTTTAATATACATTATTTACATTTATCTAAAGTATGTAGGTACCATTTTGTTCGATAACTTTTTGCCATCTTGTAGGTAGGGACATGATCCCATTGCTATAGAAATTTTGGGACTTCTGATCAAAATACCGCGACAAGTGGTTTTAGCAGTCCTCTCGTGATGTTAACCTGACAGTGCCTAAAGAATTCTGAAGAGACCGAAACAGTTAGAAATCTGAAGGTGCAAGGTCAGGACTATACGGCGGATGCATTAACACCTCCCAGCCAAACTCTCTTAATTTTTGCTGAGTGGCTAAAGATGTGTGAGGTCTAGCGTTATCATGATGAAAAACCACACCCCTTCTGTTGATTAATTCCGGCCGCTTTCTCTCAACTTCTTGCTTTAATCTCATTAGTTGTTCGCAGTAGAGTTCAGAATCGATGGTCCTGCCTAGTGGTAACAGCTCATAATGAATAATGCCCTTCCAATCCCACCACACACACAGCATCACCTTGTTGCGAGTTAACCAGGGTTTCGCCACAGTCTGTGAAGCCTGACCGGCCTTTGACCACGACCTTTTTCGCACGTTCTTATCGTACGTGATCCACTTTTCATCACCAGTTATCAGCTTCTTCAAAAATGGTTCGGTTTCATTACGTCGTAATAAAGAATCACAAATGAGTACACGGTTCATTAGGTTTCTTTCAGTGAGCTCTTGAGGTACCCAAATATCGAGCTTTTTTATGTACCCAGTTTTTTTCAATTGCGCCAAAACTTTTTTGTGGTCAATTCCCAGTTCTTCAGCTACGTCGTAACTACTGATATGCCGATCATGCTCCACTTTTTCAAAAATGGCATCCATTTTATCCGTAATAGGGCGAGCAGAGCGACTTGCATCTTTGACATCAAAATTTCCGGATTGAAAACGCTTAAACCAAATCTGTGCTACTCTCACAGACACTGCACTGGGTCCATAAACATCGCAAATTTTTTTCGAGGCTTGCGTTGCATTTTTACCTTTTTTGTAGTAAAATTTTAAAATGTATCGAATTTCTTCATTAGATTCACTCATCTTGACAGTACGAAAAACAAATAAAAATCACACATTTTCCTAATTTGAATTTGGAATTATGTTCTTTAAAATTTAAACTTTAAATGATACCAAAACCAGCCAGATACAAATAGTATACCCAAAGAGATTTTATTTCAAGTTCATACATACTATAATGCGAAAAGACTTTTTCCCCAACCTAATATTTCGGTCTTGTGCGTCATCTTCCGTAAGTCTCATCTCCCTCATGCCCTCCGTCAACCATGTGGTTTGAGGTCTTCCACCTCCCCTCTTCTTTGTAGCCATGGAAAAGCGCTTTTTCACGAATATATGGTCGTTCGTCGTTCGTTGAAGTGCATGACCGTACCATCTCAGTCTGGACTCTTTTGAACCTTAAAGCTCCCTCTATGCTCATTGCGCACCTTGTCTCTAAGTGTGACTCCTCTTACCCATCGTAGCATAGGTACGCATTTCTGACAGTCATGTGGAGTTTTTGTTCATGGGTCTTTTTCATCGCCCAAACTGCCGTCGCCGCCGCCATACAGAAGCGCTGTGAGTATATAAAAGCTCACCCCACATCACTAAAATATTCCATACAAGTTAAATATAAAAATACCAGCCACGATTGACATAAAATCTCTCTAGGTTATTATAATTACAACGCAAAGGTTTCTCTTTGACGCGTATCATATCCAGCGCGGCATTCGTACAATGTATAATATAGTAAGACTGCTGATAATAAAGCCTGTGTCAGTAGTTGAGAGGTGAGCACAAAGCGCATCTCATTTTCGGCAGCAAAGACAAAAGCGGTAATTACAGTTAACTATTGTACCTGCGAACGTCGCGGTTCGTGGGTTGAACGCAGTAACTTATATTACGACTAAATTGGTGCACTAAAGTTATTAAATAATAACTTTTTACGTGAAGATCAAAGGTTTTTAATTAAGTTACAGAATTAAGTTATGTTATATAATTATGTGGTCATGAGTATTTTTGGGTGGCACATGATAATAGGGATGCCTGGGTAAAAAAAAAAGAAATTTCCCGACAAGTCCCCGGAAGTCCGACAGTCAGCTATTAAAAAAATATTAGACACGTTATTTTTGCCTTATCATATTATTATAAAAAATGCTTAGTTAAAACGCATTAATGTTGGGGAGTGGGGGCTCGCTACGTCGCAACTATATAATAAACTACGTATAAAATCTAGCAAGGAGTGACGTCATGCCACATTTTAACTCAATGTATCGTTCTAATCTTTTGATTACGTAAAAAAAGAAAAATACGTGTCCAATATTTTTTAATAATCTATATGACCCTATTAAACAGTCATCATTATTGTCTTGCCCTTATCCCAATTTGTTTGGAGTCGCAGCATGTCTTCATCTTTAATACTCATAGACGTATAAAAAAAGGCGTACAGATTCTCGCTAACAAAAAACTGTGTCTATCGGAGTCAGCCAGCTCGCTGTACCTACAGGCCCGGCACGCACACATTTCACAAGACATGCTGTATTTTTACCTTATTTATATACCTTATCATAAAGCTGCACGGGTCGATCCATCAGGTTAAGCTACGCTTGCCGGGGTCGGTCCGTGGATGGGTGACCATGTTTACATACCGAGACTCCTCCGTGCCTCGGAAAGCACGTTAAGCCGTTGGTCCTGGCTGTCATTCGTGGATCTTTAACAGTCGTTACGGGTCGTCAGAAGCCCGAAAGTCTGACAACCAGTCTTACCAAGGGGTACCATATTACCCAGTTACTGGGTTGTGGAGGTCAGATAGGCAGTCGCTCCATGTAAAATACTGGTGTTCAGCTGCATCCGGTTAGACTGGAAGCCGACCCCAACATAGTTTGGGAAAAGGCTAGGCAGATTGATATTATACGAGTACCTTATCATATTACGAATACGTTATCATAAATTACGAATGGTTGACTGATGTGTGAAGGTGTGCGCCGGCCGTAGGTACAGCGAGCTGGCTGACTCCGATAGACACAGTTTTTTGCTAGCGAGAATCTGTCCGCCTTTTTTTTGTACGTCTATGTTAATACTTCTCTATTAGTACCGATTTCTAACCATATACACAGTACAGTACAGTCAAAAACAGCCGTGAATTAAAATAGTTACTGGCCCGACTTTTAAAATTTTACTATCGGTGCATTTACGTTGTTCCTGCTAATGGCATACAAAACTTCACAGAAAAACTTATTTCAAAAAGCAAATAAAACGCTTTTCAGGAAGACGTCATGCACGATTTTATTCCACGAAAAATAGCTTATTGATCACCTAGTATTCCTTTCAAAGTTTCCGTCCCACATTCTTAAAGGTATTTCCATGTACCACAGCAGCCACCGCGCTTCAATTGCGGTGGCGTTCTATTCGGAGTGCGGTATAATGTGCAGGTCGTGTTCTCACGTAGCCAAGTGTTTCCTACCAGTCCAGCGCGTTTCTTTTGTGTTTCTAACCCCATATGAAGTGATATTGTAGAGTTACTAGCTACGATAGACGCGACCGTGCTATATTGATCTGTTAAATTGCTCATGAATTTTATTTTAACACAAGTGAAAGCCAATAATGTAAGATAAGATTATTTTAGAATTAAAAGGTGTAGACGCAATTATAAAGATGAAACTAATATTTTGTAACAAATTAATTTAAAAGAGTAGGTATCCATGGTTTCTTTCCGTTCTTTTCCATAGGAACATACTAAGCTTTGAAATGGGCAACCAGCTTCATCTTTCTGACTGACCGACTTCTTTGATAATTCAAAATTGCCTGTCGGTAAATGTTTTGATAGAAGACAAGTGATCACAAAAATACTTATGACTGAACTGATCTATCTATAAAAAATGTTTTGATGCTTTAATAGAGTAGAGCTGCTCGCAATGAAAGTACTGTCAAGTTCAACATCAGACGAGATGATTTTAATCTTTCACATTGCTTTTATTCATTTTTGAAATTCTTCACAAGCTATCAAGTTCTTAACGACAACGTCAATGTTTTTTATTTTTTTGGAAATGTTGACACGCATCTCAATTATCAACTATTTTATTAAATCAAACAGATAGAGCAGTAGTGGCCCAGAGGTAACGGCCGCGACTTACGAGTCATAGATCATAGGTTCGAACCCAGACAGGCGCTTTACTTTGTGTAAATTATTTGAAGGAAAACATCAACACAACAAGGAAATTGGTGAAGGAAAACATCGTAAGGAAACCGGCATGTCCTAGAACCAAAAATTCAAAGACATGTGACATTTACCAACCCGCACTGGGCCCGCGTGGTGGATTACCGCTCCCTCTCATCGAGAGGAGGCTTGTCTCTCAGTAGTGGGAACATTATAGGCTGATTATGTAATCAAACAGATTGAATGATCAAACAACTGTTTGTTACAGACTGAATTTTGGCAAATGCTAATCTGTTGTTATTAGGTAGGGGAGGTCGGGGCTAGAAGTTACCGGGGTAAGTTGTTCCGATTGAAATAACTCCGCGAGAAAAAGAGATAAGAATATCGAATAAACGCGTCATGAAATGGTGCGCCACAGCGCACTGATGGTGGCCATCTTAAACAGGCCAGTGGCGCCGGGAATATTGGATCGGTAGCACGTGCGTCGCTGATTCACGTAAGTAAATATTTTCGTATTTAGCATTTTTGGTCTGTTTCATAAATTTTAACGATTAGCGTTTAGTGTTTTATTGTTTCAATGTGAGGATTTATCTATTGTTGTGTTATACTATGCGTAAATGACGTGTGTTTTGTAACCTAACCTATATTTTGTTTTTTTTTCAACTCGTGTGATTGGGGCTAGATGTTCCGTTTTTCTGGGGCAGGTTGTGACCTCGGAACAACTTGCCCCAATTAATTTGTACCAATAATGAGGTATCATCATCATCATCATCATCAACCTATAGCAGTCCACTGCTGGACATAGGCCTCCTACAATGAGCGCCATAATGAGGTATATATATATATTGTTATTTTCTTTTACAGCATGCGGACTTACAAAAGAAAATCTACCCGAGGTTTAATATCAAAGGAGTTACTGCAAACAGCAGCGAATGCAGTTATCAATGATGGCAGAAAAATAAAAACTGTTGCCAGAGAGCTTGACATTTGCCATATGACATTGTACAGATTCGTAAAAAAAGTAAGATCTCGAGAAGAAAATATCACAACTGGCTACAAAAAAACAAGAGCTGTGTTTACGGAAGAACAGGAAGATAAGTTGGCAGACTATATATTAAAGTGTAGCTCAATTTTCTTCGGTCTTCTGCCAGAAGAACTTAAAAAATTAGCGTACGAATGTGCAGTAAAATTCAATGCTCCCAATATTCCACCATACCTGACTGATACCAGAAGAGACTGATACCAGAATAGACGATTATGCATCTGCAACTGTAAACATCAGTTTTGGTGAAAATCAAATCTTTGATGCGCCAGGGCCATCAGGGATTGTTAATCTGCCTCCATCTTCTGGTGTCATAGAAGAACCACTCGGAAAGTATGTCCCATTTTCTCCAGAAATTGTACGTCCTTTTCCAAAGGCGCCTCCCAGAATCGGAACGCACAAGAGACGTATAAGGAAGTCCACCATTCTAACGGATACTCCTGAAAAACAGGCCTTAGCAGAAGAGCAAAGCAAGAAAACAAAAGGGAAGATTAAAACAAAGCAAGGAAATGGAAATAGAAAAGGGAAGGGAAAAGGAAAAGCAAAGGGATAAGGAAAGGGGAAGTCTGTTAAACGACAGGTATTACAAACAAGTAGTGAAAATTCTGAGAGTGAAGAGGACAGCTTAGAGTATTATTGCCTAGTGTGCTGTGATAGTTACTCTAATTCACTTTCTGGAGAAGAATGGGTTCAGTGTCAAGAATGTAGGAACTGGGCCCATTCTAGATGTAGGCAGAATCAAGCTTTATTTACCTATGTATGCCCGAACTGTGATTCTGATATATCTTCTGAAGATTAATTATAAGTTATTTTGCCTATGATGGCATTTTTTTATGTTTTTTTTTAATTGATATTTTCAGCCTAAGACAAGGCAATATGATTAAAGACTGAAATAATTATCAAGACTGATTAGCTGCAAGTTAATTGATAAGCTCCTAATGACTAAATGTTCAATAATTGTTTAAGTACAAATTATAGTTACTTGTTAAAACATACAAATGTTTACCTGATAATACGTAGGATATTGTTGATTATTTACTACTGAATAAACAGACTTGGTTTAATCATTTATTGTTTTTTATTTCACAAATAATAGCTTTAAAAGATATGGTAACAACTTACCCCGGCTAGTTAACAACTTGCCCCGAGTCGGGGTAAGTTGTTACTTTCCGACTTTGGTCATAAAAAAAATAATAACTAATTAATCTCACAGTAAATGACCCAGATAACTATCTCAATAGCAAAGTGAAATATGTAGGTTAATTTTAATCGCAACATAGGAATATTAAAATCAAGTATTCTCAACGAATTTTGAGGTTACTGAAAATTGGAACTTCTAGCCCCGCGCTCCCCTACCTATTGCAATTTGTTATAGAAAAAGAGCACAATGATGTCATGATCTCTGACTATAAAGGCAATAACCACAAGCTGTTGACGGGCTACAACATACAGAGGGCATACTGACGCAATTCGTTTTACACCAAACCCTTGCACTACGGCTTACAGCCAATAAAACCATCACTGTCGGTGAGCACTCACCTTTATATCGCGCGTTAATCCTGCCCCAGGGAAAAGTATCCAACGTGCACAACAATCGGAATATGTTTCAGTTTAAGTGTACACGCGACCATTCTATCCTCTAAAAAACTACCTATTCAGTTTTATGCAAAAAATAAAACCGATAATTTTCACTGTATTTGTAACTCGTTAGTAACAAATACTGTGAAAAAAACGGTTTTATTGTCATAATTGTGGAAAACTTGTTAAAGTAAAGTGATACTAAATTAAACATAGGTATTTTACCCTGAAAAATATCATGAATTTGTCACCATGCCGTCTGATTCATTAATTAATGTGAAATTGTCTAATGATTAGGTACAACTAATAGCGGAATTTACATAAACAAACATGAAATTACGAGTATCTAGCATCACTACACTACCTATAAAATATATATCAAACTCGGAATGAAACCGGGATCTGAATAACTCACAATCGTGGTACGAGAGGCACCTATACATAACAAAGGGTAGTGTCAGTGTCAGGTTGTTCGCGTGACCACGACTGAGCGGGATTCCTCCTCACTCATTTACAGGATCGGCTTACTTCGGCATTCCTCGGAGGCAGGACGAGGGGAAGCTTTATTAGACCATTGAGTCAACGGATCACACGCCTTTGCGCCACTCTCACTGTCGAAGGAGCTATGTTTCGGAAAAAAGTCTCTGCTTGCTCCGAGGTTCGTTTCAGGGGTTTCTGGGATAGCTGAAGTTCGCAACGTAGGTAATTGTAAATTTAAAATGTTGTTTTGGATTTATAAACACGAACCTGTTATTCATTTTTCTTTAGCTTTTACGAAAGATTGTTAGGAAATTTTGTCATGACTTGAATTTATTATGATAAAATGAAACTTTAATTAATGCCTTGCTAAGTAGAAACTTAACAAACAAGACCTTTTTAGTAAATTAGTAATTTCAGTTACTTAGTAACGAGTGACTCTGGCAAGAAAATTAAATTAAACACGCACGAAGTAGCCCCAACGATAATGAAAGCCGAGGCGAGCGAGCAAATTATCATCCAGTTGGCTTCACCGGGTTACGCAAGACAATAAGCAAACAGCTGGCTCGATGTGCAATAGGTAACCCGCCCCACAAATTGTAGCCGTTGATCATAATCCAGATACTGCACCAACTATGGCAAGCATTTGTGTCCGTAGGCCGAGAGGCGCACGACCGCTATCGAAAGTGAATTGTCGTGCCCGCAACAAACATGTCGCCCAACATTTGCTTGTTGTGCGGCGTGACTAGACTTTCGCGCAATCGGACATTAAGAATACAATCATAAACGACCTTAGAATTTCCGCTCGATGTCTTCGACATTAAATGCTGCCATTTAATTCCGACTTCCTTTAATGGATATCGTAATAAGCAAACGAAGTTGCGCCAACAGTCAAGCTATGCAGGACCTAATTCGTATCAAAATTGTTCTTCGCTCGTGTGAGTCAACTAATATAAGATGAAGACAGATATCAAATTATGAAGCACGTTATTTGAGACCTAAATCTCGTTGAAAAGTGTGTTCGCGGGCACAGGTTAAGCGCAATATTTACATTATCAATTGTATGTCATCGCCGTCTTCGGAGCGATGTTTTCACTCGCGCGCCCGCCGTGTTACCTTTCGAAAGCGTTGACTCATAAACAAAGCGACCTCTGAACTTAATAACAATGTGAAGCGGGCGTGCGAAACGGGAGATGCACCCAGCGACTTGCAATAATTCTTTCGGGGCCCATCGAGTCCCTAAGTACATGACGTGCCACAATTTAGTGTTGTGTACAAACGGCAAAAACTGTTCACGGTTTGCGGCGATCGCTCAACGAGATAACACCCCTATAAAGAAACTTTATTGTCATACTTCTGACCCACATCTGTTGTTACAACTAAAATGGTAAAGAATAATAAGAAAGTATAAATTCTTTTCCAAAATTTACTGCTATCGCTTTTGGTCAAGTATCGTAGATGGCTAACATAGGACCTTTAAATTTCGAACTGAATTAACGAGGCAAGGCCAACGAGAATTTATTGTTAAGAGAAAATATCGTTGCAATTATCTGATATGGTGGAAATCGTGACTAACCTGAGGTCAATATATAATTCGGCATCTTTGACATATAAAGGACCTTGTGCCACTATTGTTTCTGTCTATTGTGTTTGATTTACAACCAACAGAACAATAACCCTAAAATGCTGGAGCAAAGATTATTTTGTATCTTTCACTTACTTATTGTGTGTCTAAAACGCACACGACTGCCAAAACTACATGATTATTATATCTTCATAAAGTGTTTGATATAACACAAAAAGCCAGAGCAGTCGGAGTGATTACCTCGCTAATATTATTAACAGTTTTGAATAAAAGTAGATCCGAATCGACAAGAAGTGATGTCAGAAGACGGGGCAAGACAGCGACCCCAATGTCGCGTAATACGCGAGCTTTGTTACGAAACCGGTATACGTTCAAATATTGCACTGGAATTCGTAGTCCGTGTACCAAATGCACATTTAAGTTGGACTTGGATATCATGCATACAAACTCGTCTATTTTGTACGGGCATCGAAGATCGAGTAGCGATCCAGTTTACAGCGATACATAATTCGGAATGTAACCGGCAATCTGATGCACTTTGGTCTCGGGGAACTGGCACGCTACGTGGAGCTATTGAGCAACCCCGCTGAAACGGCGCAATCCCCACCAAAGAGGATGTTTGTTAATCCGGACACGACTTCGCGTACTTGGTATTTTTAAGACAGAGTAGATACTAGAACACCTACACAATTTGCAAGTGAGATTCTCACAAAAAGAACTTGTTGCATACTTGTAGTTCTTTGTACTTATTTTACTACCAGATAAAAAACCACTATTTAATTCCTTTGTCATCAATAAGACCGTTAACAATAACATTCTCTGTATTTAAATCTAATCTAACACCAACACCACTGAATTCGTAAATTAACTTTTACGATGCGAGCATACGATAAAATAACTGGGTAATTTGAGCATTAACAACTTGACACCTACATATTAAATTCGTGACCACAAACAATTTCAAATGTACACACGAATTAACAGAACGATAGTCGATGTTCCCACACTCTCCTGCAATTCACTAGATAATATAAAACGCAAACGTTAATACGAACAAAACATTTCCAAAATTAAATAAACACGCACAGGCACGCTCTGGCGGGTTCAGTATAATTCGATAATTTACAACATTGAATCCGGCGCGGGCGCCTTCGGCTGTAAATAAGATTCTCATGAAATTCGGCGGCAGCCGCCGATCGTATCTTAGGCACGCTATCCATCATACGGCCCTAGCTAGTCACGCAACCATCAACCTAACTAATTATTATTTTCAACTAAACAAAACAACATGTCAATTACAGTAAAAATCGACTCGTAATGATTTATTACACTGGGCGAATCGAGATTTGTACTACATAATAATATCTACCAACTACCCAGTTCATAATTTGTCATAATATACTAACAGGTGCACAATCTCATTAACGAGCAGCTTGTTATTGAAAGTGACAAGCGGTCACAGCAATATTAACCATCAGAGCGCTCGGAATGAATAAAATTAAGATAAAGCAAAGGGACGATCCTCCACTTCAATTACGGCAACCCACACAATGATTAGACGTTTCAGTAGAAGCGCTGCTCGATCGTGGACCAACTTGAGTTATTAAGTGCTAGCTTTGTTACAAATACATTCAACATGACGTGGATTAATGGAATAAAATGCCCAGCCTTTTTTATATTTGATTGCGTTCATTCCTTGTCAACATTCTAACTCCCGGATTAAGTGCAGTCGTTTATCTAAGCATTTACGTCCTACATAGTTGCTCTTTTATGTGTTATTTTGTGGCTGTGCGTAACGTTTTATTTGGGCTACTCAGGTCAATTCAGACAACAACACACTCCATAAAACCTTTGGATTTTAACTGAAGGATTGAATTTTTCAGGCCTCGTTGTATAAATCACTATCACCTCAAACTTATACCAATGAGATTTCAGTTTGGATACAATGTTATACGTAGAGTCGTAGCAGTATATAAAGGAATAAAAGAAGCTAGTTGTTCGTTATCTCGAGCAGAAGGGCGACCTTCAACTTAGCTCGACCTGAATACAGAGTAGCGTAATAACAAGAGACACTGGCGGTAAACGTTGGACGCTTTCGTATGCAAAAAGCGTTAAGTGTTAGCCGACGCGGTTGTACGGGCCGAACATTAAACAAGCGGTTGCGACCTAAAATAGAAATGGGTTGTTTGAGTAGGGTTCTTTCGCGAACGCAATTGTACTCGAACGTGTCTTGTTACTGAATGCGTTATGCTAATGTTGAGAAGCCACTAACATCACCTTTAGTTTGACTGACATTAGATACTTGAGATTTCGTTCACCCAGCGTATTCCTGGGCTCGGAACCACAAGTCAAATTTATTACTTCCCTCCGTAAAATGTAATCTTTTTAATTGCAACATCGTAATTGAGAAATTTCTTTTAAGTTCGAAACATCACTTCAAATTATCGTTAACTAGTTTGTCTATAGGTAGAGAAACAATTCACATAAACAATTATACTAGCACTACCGTTTAAGAGCTATTAATTGCGGCAATTTGAGGGTGATTAAATACGAACGGGTATACTGAACAGCCAATCAGTCAATTCTCGACAACTACTCATGTTAATACGATGATTGCTTCAAGTGGGACTACTGACGGAGTCGATTTAAAACCTAATTGCCTTGATTTATTGTTATGAAAGCGTAAAAGTTATCCATTTCATTGACTTTATCGTTGAACATAATCCAGAATCTTTTCTTCACTGTAATTTAAATGAAGATTATAAAATCTTCATGGAAATGGTTTGTCCACGCAAGATGGAGGAGTCAAGTGGTTGTCCATGGAGTGTTTATATGGCCATTACTTCTAATTTTGAACCTGACGTGGGCTTTGGGAAAATCCTAAAAAATCGGAATCACCTATTTGTCGGATTAGGCTCATCTCTACTTCCTATCACTAAAACAAGACCTCCACGCAAGGCGGAGATTGTCCCTCTATCTGCTGGACTTGGTGCATGTAGCCAAGCAAGCTCTCCTACAACGATAGACAAAATTTTAAAACATCTAATAAATGCCACAGAGAATGAGGACCTTGTGGCTATGTAATAACAGCCGCACGGGTCGATCCATCAGGTTAAGCTACGCTTGCCGGGGTTGTCCGTGGATGGGTGACCATCTTTACATACCAAGACTCCTCCGTGCCTCGGAAAGCCCGTTAAGCCGTTGGTCCCGGCTGTCATTCGAGGATCTTTCACAGTCGTTACGGGTCGTCAGAAGCCAGAAAGTCTGACAACCAGTCTTACCAAGGGGTATCGTATTACCCAGTTAATGGGTTATGGAGGTCAGATAGGCAGTCGCTCCATGTAAAATACTGGTATTCAGCTGCATCCGGTTAGACTGGAAGCCGACCCCAACATAGTTGGGAAAAGGCTAGGCTGATTGATTGAGATGCCACACAGAAATAATTTACTTCTTTCTGCGAACAGAAAGCATAACGTAACACTTGTATGTAGAATTTCGCTTGGCACAGTTGTAGATCGCAGTAACAAGCTAACAACTTCTAGTTATTAGTTAGCCCTAACATACAGTTGAGGGTCAGTACAATGTTGCGCTCATTATGCGAATGTCGCGAGTTCGCGACGTATGGATGACCCTGCGGCCGACTGCGCTCACGACCAGCCACGGGCCGCAACATTATTTCTAACAAAAGTACAAGACTAATACGCGGTTAGGTTTCTATAAGGGAATTTACTATAGTATGTGGCTTAGAAACACTGGTCAGCCCAACTGCTAAAAGAAGTTGGAGGATATAGTGCAATACCATATTTTGGGTTTAAAAAGGTCTTGCTCTTGGTTTGTTTTTAATATTTCGACTCTAGGCGCTTCTACATCTTACAAAACATTCATCTTTATTCAAACACTAGCTTTTGCCCGCGGCTTCTTCCGCGTGGATGTCGCAAAATTATCCCACGGGAACCTGGACCTACTAACTACCTGGATAAAAAGTATCCTATGTGTTAATCCAGGTTATAAATTATCTGTGTGCCAAATTTCATCCAAATCCGTTCAGCTGTTTTTGCGTGATTGAGTAACAAACATTAAAACATCTAGACACTTTCTTCAAACTTTCACATTTATAATACTCGTATGTGTAGGATAAAGAGCTTTTGTAAAAATCATAAAAGCTTACAAATACAAATTCATTATGTAGGTACTGATCGGTACTATCGAGTTCTCTTTTAAGTGCCAGTTAAAGGCTTACGTATTGTAAGGTAATGGCGACAAAAGGTTTAACCTTGCAATCTTTAAATAATAATGTATCTTGCGATTATAATTTGATTCAAGCCCGCTTTTATGACCGGATAGGACATTGGAATCGTTCCTGTCTCGCTAAACGGCCCTCGTAAATTGTCGATTAAGACGGTACACATTTGAACGACAAAAGCCCTCGCGTCAGAAACGACCGCCGCGGCAGAGGCCGGTGCTATAAATTTCATAATTAATTTTATTATCGAAGCCATTGGTCGCACGTCGACTTAAAGCGAGATTTGCGATCCAAAGCCACCGCCGCGCGTCCGCTTTATCATTAAACGTTCACGATACTTCACCCGCGCTCCGATTTCATAATGTCCCTTAATGTTCTGTAATTGTTTGTGAATAAAAGCAAGCGCCTGAAAGACTTGACACGGCATACGGAGGGTTTCTGTCAAAAGCCATAGTTGTAATAGAGTTTTCTTTCTCAACCGCTGTGCGGTTATAAAAGCTAACTTCTTTTTCAAAGAAAAGTAATGAGAATTTAACTAGGCGGAAAACGGTCGTCGGGGCTAGCGTTTCATGAGCGGCGATGGAGAGAAAATATTTTTTACGTTATTCGCGAGGTTGAACGTCGTCGTCGCGATAGTCCGCGCACAGAGCACCCTCACAAAGGCTGCAGCGCCGTGCCGCCGTCGCTCCCGCCTGACTCTCTATTATACTCGTAAGCTTAACGCCAAATAGAAACGGCTTTAATGCAACTTTGTACCCACCACGGGTCGCGAGTTCAAAGAAAATTATAGTTAACGTTCCTCCCTAATTAACATAAAACTAAAGAGTAAAATTAATTTTAGAAATAGTGATGGCCCTTCGGTATGTTAAGGGCTAAAATATGGAAACAAGGACAAATTATTTCAGTACTTTACCTTAGATAAACATGTTCTACCCCGACTTTAGATGAAATTCGCAGATAACACGCTCGTGTTAATCTTAATTTAGACATAATAAGTGGTATATAGGAGGTCGCAACCAAAGAGACCTTTAACTTCGTTAACGCCATATACGTTGACAGTATTGTAACCGCGAATGGTGTTCAGGAAAAACGTGACTTTCTTTAGCCGGCTTACTGTTTATTGTTAGTCACAATACTGAGCCGGGGAGCGGATGTAGTAGCGGTTTGGATCCAGTCTATTAATTTTCCTTATAATAAGAACCTGTTATAAGTAAGGGTGACCTGGAATTAGATTGATCTTACTGCAACTACCGTAAAACGTGTAGAGTCTGCCTGTTTCAAAATGAGAGAAATATGTGCATACATTGAGTGCATCAGCTGCACAAAAAGGCACAATCTCGCCAAGATAGGATAACAAGATAACAACCGTGGAGCGGCGGACTAAGACGGATAAAAACAAGATATGATGAAAACAAGGTACTCGCAGACGTGTACCTTGTTTACTTAAACGAGGCCCACATTAAGTGCCTCCGGAGTAGATTCCACACATCTCCGGTTTGCTGTGGTGCCATTGGTGCGCTACGAAGCTACGATGCGTTTGAGCTCTCGTAGTCGAATCTATAGGCATCGGTATATTACTAAAAACCGGCCAAGTGCATGTCGGACCACGCACAATGAAGGGTTCCGTAGTTGGGATTAATTTATCCTAAGAACAAACTCAACTTTATAGTTGAATAAGCGGCCAAGTGCGAGTCGGACTCGCCCGTGAAGGGTTCCGTAGCAGCAAGTAACATAATATAATTCTTGTAGTTCGTTGTTAGTTTGATCGATGTTTTAATAATAGACCGATTTATGACGTATTAAAAAAAAACCTTACAGGGGGGGGGACACACATTTTAACACTTTGGAAGTGTCTCTCGCGCAAACCATTCAGTTTAGAAAAAAATTATATTAGAAACCTCAATAATATCATTAATATATCATTTTTGAAGACCTATCCATAAATACCCCTCACTATGGGTTTGATAAAATTTTTTTTTTTAAGTTTCAGTTCTAAGTATGGGGAACCCCCAAAATTTATTGTTTTTTTTTTCTATTTTTGTGTGAAAATCTTAATGCGGTTCACAGAATACATCTACTTACCAAGTTTCAACAGTATAGTTCTCATAGTTTCGGAAAAAAGTGACTGTGTCATACGGACGGACAGATAGACAGACAGACATGACAAATCCATAAGGGTTCCGTTTTTTTGCCATTTGGCTACGGAAACCTAAAAATGTTCTCCCATTCATCGATATACGTCACGGTCAATTCTCCAGCTCCAAATGTAAGTTTGTAATCGCAAAAATATATATATAATACTAGCTTTTGCCCGCGGCTTCGCCCGCGTGAATGTCGGAAAATATCCCATGGGAACGTCCATGTGAGTGAACACAGGGCCGTCCGATAGAACTGTGCAAACTCAAATCGCTACGATAATATCAATGCAGTATATATGGTTGGGCTTAAAGCTCCCAGTCGGCATTATTTTTTTACATCTTCAACGATCATCGTCATATTTCAGCCAATTTACACAAAACCTTAATGAATTATGCACTGAATCACTCCGTCAATTGGTGAAAACTGTATGAAAATCTGTTCAGTAGTTTTTGAGTTTATCGCGTTCAAAGATAAAGATAAAGATCATTTTATTTGTCAAAAACATGCGTATACATGCAAATTATGCATGCTGGATGTCACAATATTAATTTATATTTTGTACGTACATGTTTCACCCGTAAGGCGTACAAATTTAAAAATTTACAAAAAATCAAAAACTAAATTACAAAATAAAAACCAAATTATTAAAGACAATCTAAGACGGTAGGTACATAATAGTCAGTAATAAACCTTGATACGTCAGTAAAATAAATTAATCATTAAAATGTCACAAAATTTATGGATTAATAAAATAAAATAAAAAAATGTCAAACAGACAAACAAACGCGGCGGGGGGACTTTGTTAAGTCAAAATTTACTCAATAACAATAATTTTAATTTAATAACTTTTGAACGAGTTTCCACCCATTCAAAAGAACCCTAAAACGGAACCCTAAAATTGAAAACTATCGTACATAATTACAAAAATAAAATACGATCAATATTGAGCAAATAAACATGCTGGATGACATAGATAATATTCTGAAAACTGGACATTTTCTACGCGGTCGCAGCAGTGCAGGTGGCGTTTTATGTCTCTTACAGAAAGGCGCCTTAAATAATATACCTATCTATTATTATATCTGTTTATGAAGTCCTATAATAACTTTAATCTTATAGAACAATATTTACATTCAGAGTAGAGATTGGATTCTACGTTAACTTACGTTTCCATGCATACACAATATGCATTACATTAACAGAAAATGTAAATTCGAATCACGTAATCAAAAGACTTCAACGCGTTTCCATCGATTTACTTTAAAAATCTATGAATATCTCTGAACGAGTTCACACATAACATTTTCATATTTAAGTCACGTAGGTATAGGAATCCCATTGTATTTAACATACTTCTAACATTTATGTAGTTTGCGAATTGAATGGAACATAGAATATAATTATAGGCTACAAATTCTATTTTTTGCATAACCTTATCTAAATTTTCTGACAGATTTTGCTTTACAGTCGAGTCTTATCTCCTATGTTAGGCAATTGCCACTATAATGTGAACATTTAGAGTTCTTAATGACAAAACTATGTAAATTGTGGCTTAAATCGTCCAATACCGGATGTTAGGAATGTGCAAACAGGTAGGTAGTAAGGTGACGCTTAAGTAACCGATGTATTATTCAAGGCATGGGTTAACTGTTTACCTATTGTTATCAGTATGAAGCGATCGTGTCATTACACACGTACCCAACCCACGGCCGTGTGGTTGATGACAGAGATGCTGTAACATACTCATAGAGCTTTAAAACTAAAGCTTCCAGCGATTTCGGGGATCTATGCTCATTCTCATAGTTATTTGAATAAAAATCAATTCAATTCATTTATTAATTTTGTGAACATAAAGTAAAAAAATTATAAAGATGTTTTACAAATAAATGTTGGTCCATACTACGTCCCGCCGGGGCGGTGCTTGGGGAGGCCATTTCCAGCAGTAGACGTCTTTCTGCTAAAATGATGATGACGATGACTACGTCCCGCCAGAAGGCGTACAAAATTGTTTAGATACCTAACAATGCGTATGAAAAAAAAACCGGCCAAGTGTGTGTCGGAACACGCACAATGAAGGGTTCCGTAGTTGAAATGAATTTATCCCAAAAACAAACTTAACAATGAATCCAAAAAAAAAAACTTTTTTATGTCATACATAAAGTGTTATGTAATTGTTAATTCAAATTGTTAATTCAAATTGTTAATTCAAATTGTTAATTTGTAGTGACAAATTAACAATTTTCGGACTTTTTCCTTCACTTGTGCTGGGAGACCTTGCTTCTTGCCAAATTTCATTAGGTCAACGCGAAGTACCCTATAGGTTTTGATTTACTTGCGACAGTTGCGAGTATCAAAATGTGTCGCAAAATGGCCGTATTTTTTTTATTGCGTTGACTTAGAAGCTTGATTTTTTTAGAACTCGTAAGAGACCATAGACTTACGCATTCGATATTAATTTCAACTTGATATCTCCATGCGTCCCTGAGAAAAAAGGTCATGACAGACTGACAGAGTTGATTTTTTTTTTATATGATAGAATTACAAATTAACAATTTTCGGTCTTTTTCCTTTATTTGTGCTGTGAGAGCTTGCTTCTTGCCAAATTTCATTATTCTAGGACAACGAGAAGTACCCTATAGGTTTTGATTTACTTGCGAGTATCAAAATATGTCGCATAAATGGCCGTATGTTTTTATTGCGTTGACTTAGAAGCTTGAGTTTTTTAGGACTCCAAGAAACCATAGATTTACGTATTTGATATTAATTTCAACTTGACTCCACGCGTTCCTGAGAAAAAGGGTCTTGACAGACTCACAGACAGACAGACAGACAGACGGACAACGAAGTGATCCTATAAGGGTTCCGTTTTTTTCGTTTTGAGGCACGGAACCCTAAAAACCAAGTCAAGTTAAGTACATGTCACAATTTCATGTCAAACACTAATACTGAGACTGTATTTTTAGCAAACCTGTAGTAAACTTGATTTGAGAATTAGTATTAACTATCCGATTTCAGTGTCGATCTGAGGGGCAATTACCGTATTTTTAACAACGTTCGCAATCTCATCTCAGTCTCAATCTGTCAAAAATTGTATAGCGTTTACCTATATTTTTGACATTTAATTGTCGCTGGCGTTGAGATTGCGACTTGAATTTTAACGTTTTTAGGTACGAGAATTGGCCTTCTGATGTGATCTATTATGCTGATCCTAATCCTAATCGTATAAGAAAAAGATTATTTATTATATTTAAGTTTACATTCACTCAGATTTTTATTAGACTCTGTTCGCAGGCGTTATTTTTGAATAGTTAATCAATTATACTAGACAATTTATATTTAACAAGCTGTGCAAATCTGTACAACACAACTAGAAATGTTTCTTTGAAATATAGGTATAGTCAAGAGAAAAAAAAGCCAGTAAGTTACTCTAGTGTCTTCATACCGCTCGCCGCGAAGTCTTCTTATTTGAGAACGTACACGCATTTTAGTACATTCCCGTCGGCCCACTCACGCGACAATCTGATGTGTGTGTGAGAACTTACACGTACTCATATCAAAATTTGTGTTACTCACCACGGTGTGAACTTCCTTGTTCTGAAGAAAATCCCATCTTATTATAACACTTAACAAAACGTGCCAAGCATAGAGCAGAGTTATGAACCAACGCTTTTATCACTCCGAAACATGCCACATATAAAATACCGGCGTCCATTAAGTGCTCGAATAAACGTACTTTAACAGCCGTCTACGTAATTATTCATTCAATTCTGATGATACCCCATACACCTGTGAAAGTAAACATCAAAGTTCACGAATATTGTTAATACAACGAAAAGAGCCGAACAATCGCTCGTCAAACATTAACAACTCCTGACATAATAGAAACAGACGAGTGCAGTAATCAACTCTAATAAGAAGGTGAGAAGACGAAGCGTATTTATTACTTTAATGGAATATCAGCAATTAGGGCCACAGATAGAATCAGTAGCGCTGACAAGGTGCAAACGAGAGTGGTTCGACCGGATGCGTAGGGTCGGCACCCAAACTAGTTACTCACGTCAAAAAGTTAATATACGCTATTGTGGGCAGTACATCCTTCAAGTAGAGACTATAGTAGCATGATTATATGTGACAGCTAATGCTAACTTTATTGGCGACTGTAACAAAATAAAACAATGCCGCCGATGAATTACCATAGAGAATGAGCGGAACGGACGGATTAAGTGAAATACAATCAAACAAGGAGCCGGACGTGCCAGGAATTTAAAATAGATAAAGAGAAAATCCCGATTCGGCGACTGAAATTTGTTTGTCTTTTTTTTGTACATCGCCATTTGCAAGATAGATTAACTTAGTGTTCCTTAATTGGAGATTTCTAAGTTATGGCACCATCATGAATATTTCTATGGACCAACTGATTTTGTAGTATCATTCGATAGATTCCCTACGCTAAACGCCTTTCTTTCTTAAAATACAGTCAGAAAAAACAACAGCAAAGTCAAGTTTATTCTCAATAAAATAAAAATAATACAAAGGCACGACCATTAGGGAGAATAAAGTCGGTAGCGACTAGCGTGTGAGTATTTTAACGCCAAACTATACATTAGGCGCGAAGAATCAGGAAGAGCTGGTACCTGAAGGCGCCGGCACCGTTCAACTGCGCTGACTCAGCAGGGCCGCACTCCCGCGCAGCCGCCATTACCACGCAACTTATCATTACGTCGCGCGCGCACTTCGCACTACCAAAAACACCAGTCACCCGTCCCATTCTGACCAATTAACGACCAACTGTAATTTGTAAGCATAAAAAAGCAACCGTGACGAGATGTCGATATTACGTGTCCTTGTTAACTACTGTGAGTTTTTATTTTTCGATGAAATTCTGAACGGTCTATTGAGATGTCAGTAACCTCGTGCGACCCTTTCAGCTCTCCGTAAAATGTTGAAATTGTATGCCGATCTATTACGTTTACAAATGGAGAACTCAAAGCTTAAAGCTAAGTTCAGATGGCAAGCGCTTCACGCACGTTTTGCTAACGCAGGATTACAATGTACCAATTAAACTGAGCTTTGGTATGTAAACGCCTATCAAGCCTTTGTCATCTGATCGTAACCTCGTTAAAGTCAAGTTACAATCAGTTGATTAGCAAAATAATTGAATGTCGTTGACTCTTGCAACCATAAAAGTATTTCGGAACGTATGATTATTTAAATTGGAAACCGAAAAGTCAAAATTGACAGTGATGTGATAAACAAATTATACCCGTCATTATTATGCAGAAATCATAAATGTTTTCTGTTTTTTTTATTGCAAGCACGTAATTGTTTTTTTGGAAACAACTGATTGAATAAAGATAATTTGAAAAGTTTAATACCCAGTGACTAAACTCATTAAAGCTTAAGCTCTGATCGTAGAATTAGCAGAAGAACGGTACGGTCAGCAACAGAAGTCGGTTAACACTGCTACTTTTTGACATCATATAAATTAACACAAAATGATACGATAACCTGCTTTTTAGCATTTCATTTATTAGATAAGAGTTAATTTTCTTTAAAATTTAAACCTGTTCCGATAATATTAAGTATTTTTCTCAATAATAAAGATTTAGAAAACTCAAATGTTAATCGCCTTTTGTTGCTGACTGTATATTACAGTTTGATTATTAAAATCGTCTCCCCAGCAGATCTGCTTCACTATGGTCTGTTTCAAAAGTATCTGATGAAAGCGTAAACAAACCCTATTTTCAGCAATCCCTCACTAAAGGGAATTCGTAACACATTTATCTGTATTTAGAGCGTTTCAACTTTATATCTCACCACTTTTTCCAACAATTTTCGTTTGAATAATAAAAAATTGAGGTTATAAAATTAAGCTCAATTGTCTGATGAAAGAAACATCAAAGATGATTTGAAAAAATAATTTCAGGTTTATGTATTCAAATAAATCAAAGCACTCAATTTGTAAGTGGCAATACAAATTGGCATCCAGAGGTATTCTGATCCATTTGTTACCATTTTCAGCAAATACCAGACAGTACCTATAGATATATTTTCTATTTTGCAATAACATGGTGCAATACAAAATGGTTAACGCAATAGCTTATTAAGTACCTCCTTCCTAACGTGTTTAAGAAAAAAGTCTTTAAAAAATATTTACTTAGCTATTGAGGTTACGACCATCAGTTATTACTAGATGTATCGTAAATCTTTTGACAGCAGCTTTTATGCGGAGGGTCTCCGAAGACGTCAGCCGCCAACCAACCGAATATTCCTCATTGTGCTGTCATCATATTAACTGACAGTACACAAAATAATCTGCTATTCATTTAATATTCATACATACAATTACTTGCGAAAAGCTGCCGTTATGACAATACCATCATCTCAAAACTCGACGTTGAACACAATTAATTTAATTCACACTAACCGCAAGGCATACACATTAGATCAGAGATATAATGGATATTTTCACTTAATTCGATTGCTAACATTGCACACGCCACACGAGTGGTATACTGACGAGCTAAGAGCGTCGGAATGCTAGGAATACTCTGCCATATTCTCATTTAAATGTGAATAAAATGAGTTGGTGAATGAATTTTCGGCATAATAACAAGCTGCTCAGCGGCAAACGCATAGTTTTAAAGCAATGAGGTGGCTACTCAATTGGAGTGCTAGTTAATTGATAGGTGCCGTGACTGCGGACGAATGAGATGTCGGTTACTGGACGCGAGGGCTCGAAGCATTCAATTTGCTCTAAATCAGCGCGGGGAACGCACGCTCGGACCGCAATTAAAAACCAGTCGAACACAAGGCTGCAGGATATAATCTGCGTCAACACTCGCAATGACCGTCCAATTTCAAAATATTATTCTACGCGTCCATAAAACGAAACTGGTAACAAGCAACGCCCAAATTAACGGGTTGCTGTGAAACCAACCTTTAATTACTTTATTTGAATTTACATTCAGTTAGCAATATCACTAGCAGTTTCCTAAACTAATAGTTATCACATTTATCAGCTTACACAAGCAGTGAACGAGTGTTCATTTTAGGAATAGGTAAAATTGTATGTTTGAAAGAGGAGATTCAGTAGAAACATATGTAAGTAGCTAGAAATTTTTTAAGCATTTAAAAGTTCACCTGCGTATCATTATCGTATAGAGCGTTAGTTGATAAAGACGAATCTTTCAAATTATATTTCTTTTAGTTTTAAATTATTCCTGTTACTGCAATTAAACTGTACAGCAGTAACACACAAAACACAGAAAACCAGAAGATTTCCAATATGCAAGCTGATTCCCATTAACATCGCCGAGGTGATAACTGCAGACACAATAGATAGAATTGAAGTCTGGAGACAATTGGAAGCATTGCAGCGTCAAATGAGATGTTCTCAACAGCCAATCTCCCGGTTCAATTTGCTCTAAATCAAAGACACGCGCGGCGTACCGCGGTACCAAGACTACGAACCTCCTCAAGCGTGCAATTATATTACTCGTAATTTTGCACGCATAATTATAAACGCTATCAGATGACAACGTGAACGATACACAGTATTTATCCCAGGGGTTAATTAATTTTATATATCGTGGTTAGCTTTGTGATTCAATTAGAGGATTAAGCGGATTGTTTTTTAAAAACATAATTGAATTAATGTTTGCGGAATTGGTATAATGCCTAGATATTTTTATCTATAAGTGCTATTGCATGTTTCCTAAAATCTTTCGAATTCGATTCTTAGTAATCGTCACAACCGTAACTTATTTTCAAAGATCCGGCCGCCATATTTTGGCAATGATTCCAATCATGTTTTTTTATCTGTTAGGAATTCATCAGCACGTACTAACTGACTGCCAGTTTTCATGCTTAATTTGAACGTAAAAGAGACATTCTAAAAGCGTTTATTACCCAGCAAGACGCTTAAAATAGAAACTAGAAAGAGAAAATGTTCGAATTGTGGTCAGAATAATACCTTCTACTGACAATGAGTCGTAAAACCGTTGTGTTAAATGTATAGGAGAAAACCTTTACAAATATTAACGCTAAAGTTAATTCGGGCCATCAAGTGTTGCGTGCTCCAGCGAATCTAGAACGCAAAGGAAATCAGAAATTGTTTGGAGTAAGTTTTATATTTCTTAACAACTGCACATAGTGCACATAACTTTAAGTGAAGCAAAGAGTAAACTTTGTCCGATCATTACATGTAGAAAATAAAGCTTGTATTATACTTAAGGTCTAGTTTTACCGTTATTTTATGACTAATGAACATTCAAAGATTTGTTTTTAAGTAAAACATGAAATGTACTTTTAAGGTGACATGTAAAAAACGAACTGGGCGGGAATAAGAAAGTGAGTCAATTACTTCCACATGCGAAAAAAGGGAGCGCAACAATGCGCTGGAACCAAAATAAACGCGCCATATCAAATAAAAATTGTTTAAAAATAAATTAAGCTATCTACCAAAAATATTTTCAGCCAGAGTTTTCAATTACCTAATACGTACATTTTGAATGCAATTTTGCAATGAAATTACTTAGGATTTTAGAATTATAGAAAAAAACATGAAAACTAGTCTTTTCGGAATAAAATTCTAACCCGGAAATTTAACCCAATTTTGTTTTCCTTAAGTCAGAGTATTAATCAAATACCAATCAATAAACATATATCCAAAAATTAAATCCATACATGCTGCAATAGTGAAATAAATGGTTACGAAAATGGTGCCCCAATTTATTTTGGTATTGCCTTAATATAAGTAACATCTGCCTAGCCTGTTCCCAACATGTTGGAGTCGGCTTCCAGTCTAGCCGGATACAGCTGATTACCAGTATTTTATACTGAGCGACTGCCTATCTGACCTCCACAACCTAGTTACTGGGTAATACGATACCCCTTAGTAAGACTGGTTGTCAGACTTTCTGGTTTCTGACGACCCGTAACGACTGTCAAAGATCCAAGAATGACAGCCGGGACCTACGGCTTAACGTACTTTCTTTCCGAGGCACAGGGGGTCTCGATATGTAACATAAATCTAAGAACCTACCGCGGCAAGCGTAGCTTAACCTGATCGCTAGACCCGAGCGGCTGTTATTACTTAGCCTTGAGCCCCTCACTGTACTTACAATATCTATAAATATTCAGTATAATTAGGCTTGAAACTCATAGAGATTATGTTTTTGAAACATACTCGTTGGTATAAAATTAACTTTTCTCTAGTAAGAAGGTATTATTTAAAACTTGAGTCGTAAAACATGATTGGTTTAAGCTACCCAGTGTTCTAAAATAGGTAGGTACTTACTAGCATTGTTAATTAATTTATTTCTTTATTAACCAAATAAAATAAACATAAGTGCAATTGAAATGAGATAATTTTGTTTCTTAAAAAAATATTCCTTTAAACACTCTGTGAAAGAGCGTGTAAAGGGAATAAAAAAAAAGTAAACAGATGTATAGCGAATCACATTTCTTCAGAGGAAGTCTTGTGGTGGGGTAATATTTAATTATCCCGTGGCGGAAACGCGAGGCGGGGTCGCGTTGACCCCACCCGCAAACAAAATGGCCGCCGACGTTACAATTACATTCCTTTATCAACTTGCGGAAGTCGCCACTTTAATATTTACCCAAGTTGCAGTTATCACATTAAGGAGCTGCACTTTCTTTCGTATTTATTTATTACTCGCTTTTGCCCGCGGTTTCGGCCGCGTGGATGTCGAAAATTATCCCACGGGAACGGACTACCGGGATCAAAAGTATCCTACGTCCTAATCCAGGTCATAGTCGATTTATGTGGCAAATAACATTCAA
This sequence comes from Cosmia pyralina, assembly GCA_946251885.1. Lineage (NCBI taxonomy): Eukaryota > Metazoa > Arthropoda > Insecta > Lepidoptera > Noctuidae > Cosmia > Cosmia pyralina. Next base: position 11,624,569 of record OX276353.1, read on the forward strand.
ATCCGTTCAGTCGTTTTAGCGTGAAAGCGTAACAAACAAACAAAACTCAGTTTCGCATTTATAATATTAGTTAGGGTTTAGGAAACCACTGACAATTCAATTACCTACACATCCTGAGTTACAACAAGTTTAGTTTATAAATACCTACGAACATAATAAACTACGTTACCGACGGGTGCATTCCTTTGATTCACATTAGGCAGACATACCATTACGGCTTCAATCAAATACAGAAAGCGAACTAAACAACCGTTACAATTGGATTAATAAGCGCATCATAAATTTTAAAAGCTTCGTCGAGGACGTGTGACACGCTCTTATTAAAACTTCATGTAGACCAGACTAGACTTCTCAACCAAAAATAAATGATTATAGACTCTATTTTCTAAGAAATAAGGTGTAAATGTCAGTTAATTGATCAACGGTGTGTATGATTCTCGTAAGCTCGATTCTCATCCTAAGTTGGCGTGCATAATCGCAAAGCATTGCTAATATGCCACTGATGCTGCCTACCGTTTACCTTGATGCAGATGCGATGCAATGTTGTTAAATCAGAGTTATTAAAAAAAAAAAGTGTACAAAAATAATATTAGGTAAAAGAAGAAAGAAAGAAAAACAAAAAAAGTTGGAAGTTTTAAAAAGTTTTTTAATGTTTTATTACAAATTTAGCACATTTAATCCGTTGATAAAAAAATCCATACATTAAAATCAATCAGTAGTATGGCAATTAAGACCAAAAAGATAATTTGATATAAAAAAAAAACTACATTTTTTAATACAATTTACCGATTTTAACAAGAGTCACATTGAGTTTTTAATTAATTCACCATATTTACTCTTTTTAACTAAAACTCAAAGTTATAAATGTTTTTAATAACCGCAAACTAACTGAAAAAAGTTTACCCACTATAAACAGAGCACAATCGTAAGCCGCCCGTTGAAGTCTTTTGTATACGCGTCAAATTTAACTGTTGGGAACGAATTTGTCGCTGTATTTTTTAACATAGCCGGTCGTTCACTCACATAAAATGGCAATAATTTACACTTGTAACTAAATAAATAACTCGACAGTTAAAGAGGGAACATTTCGTATCAATCTTAATTAATACGCAGTGAAGACAGAGAGTGAATAAATTGGTGTATTAAAGGGTGCATGAGATATTTAATTATTGTCGATTTCGATCAACGCAGCCTCCTTGCGTGACATGGACAAAAGGGACAATCTTAAAAGAAGCTAACTTCTGCATATTATCGGGTGCAAAAGTGCTTTCTGAATTTTGTTTCAATATTACGGACATAAAGGCGAAAGTTTGTGAGTGTGCGTGTTTGTGTGTGTGTTTGTGTTTGTTTCTTCTTCACGTTCAAAGGGCTGGTCCGATTTAGATGAAATTTGGTATGTAGATAGCTTATACCCTAGATCAACACATAGGCTACTTTTTATCCCGGTCTACGCGGGTGAAACCGCGTGGCGCAGCTAGTGAAGTATAAACCTCTAGTATGTTAGTAAAGAGTAGGCCTAAAGATATTTGAGATCTAAGAATATAAGTCCAACTTAACTGAAATATTTGCAATGTCACATTTAACAATTCCAAGTTCGATAACATCGATGACAATTATTGGCTTTACAAGGCAGTCATATATAAATAGATTTTTTTAACGTTAGGGTCCTTATCTTCTTAGCGAAAACTTAACTGCGGCTATGTCTCTATTCTCACCAACACTCTCTCCCTTTTTAATTTTTTCACATCTTCCTACACTCTAATATCCCAAACGTCTTAACACTTGAGCATACACCAGTACGATCGCGGTCAACACTTATGCGCGGGCGCCTCCCGCGGTCCGATTAAATGCTCGAGCGCTTTGTGTAATGAAGCGAGATAAATCAACGGCGTCACACGCACCGGCTCCCGTGACTCATGACCTTACTCGTGCAGTTTGTCATTTCATTGCACTCGTTACAATTGGATGAAGTCATTTTCTGTTGCGTGTACAGTAGGTACATGCATTTCAAGAGTCGATGCTTCTAGTTGCAGTGCTGCTATAAAATTCTGCAAAAATCTCACCGTATACCATTAAGTGAAGTGAGCCTGAAGTGAGCTATCAATACCACTTGGAATGACAGCTCACTTTAAATAACTTCACCGTGAGATTTTTACAGAATAAATCAACTGGTACTATTGCGAAGATTTCAATTAGAATTACAAATAGATTTTTTTTAGAAACTTTTCTTTTAGGATCTACGTGTGATATAGGATGGTAATAAACTGCATATTATGTGAGTTAATAACCATAAATATTAAAGTAATCTATGATAATTTAGTTTTGCGTGGATGTGACGCATATTTTCCCCCATTAAAGGAACAAGTCTTTTAATTATTTTATTTTGTGAGTTCTTTGTGTCATGTTTACCGAAAATTAACGTATTTTCTTTCTTATAATATTGATAATTAATTATCAGTGGCGGTTTTCATTCAGTTAAGTAGACACTAAACAAGTTGTAATGTTGGTAAAGCTTGCTTTTACTAAAAGTGAGAGTTCCCTCAGCAACGTTCACACTAAATGTATCGTCACTAATCAAACTGTCTAGCTAAGACTACCGTGCTAGGCTAAAGATCAAGCCGAGAATAAATATCAACTGGACAAGAGTCTAGTCTATTACGGCTTACATACAGAGAGTAGAGAGCCTAGTCGCTAGAATAAGGTAAGTCAACTTTTCGAAGTCCACAACTGACGCGCTACTGTGAAAACTAGTGACAAGACGGATTTAGTCAAATCTCTCTTACAGCGCTACAAGGTTCTTTTAGCACGTGGCCAAAATCGGAACTAACGCCGCCATCTTCTTTTTAGGGTTCCGTATCTCAAAAGAAAAAAACGGAACCTTTCATTCACTAGGATCACTTCGTTGTCCGTCTATCTGTGTCTGTCTGTCAAGACCCTTTTTCTCAGGAACGCGTGGAGGTATCAAGCTGAAATTAATATCAAATACGTAGGTCCATGGTCCCTTGGAGTTCTAAAAAAATCAAGCTTTTACCGCAACGTAATAAAAAAGTATGGCCATTTATGCGACATATTTTGATACTCGCAAGTAAATCGAAACCTATAAGGTACTTCCCGTTGCCCTAGAATCATGAAATTTAGCAAGAAGCAAGGTCTCACAGCACTAGTAAAGGAAAAGTCCGAAAATTGTTAATTTGTAATTTTATCACATACAGGTTTTTATTTGGAATTACAATGTTAAGTTTGTTTTTGGGATAAATTCTTTTCAACTACTGAACCCTTCATTGTGCGTGGTCCGACACGCACTTGGCCATTTTTTTCAATACATTTCACAATACAAATTTGCTACAAGCTTAACAAATAGCGCCCCCCCCCATAAACGTCATTCGAGCGCCGAAATATCCTTGTAGCAGTGTACAAATTATTCCATGCTTTTTATTCGCCAGCCAAAACAATCGAATCAGACATTCAAGGTCACGATAGAGTATTCGTTTCAAATACCCGTGCAGTACATACATAATTTTATTAATAAGTTAGAGTAACTAATGTGGAGTGTAACTTAAGTTACTGATAGTTCTTGGGATAATCTACTAAATTATTAAATATTTTTCGTATCAATTTATACCTCAGCCTCATACACTTCTGGACACATCTATTGGCCCACCTTAGAGTTTAGGTTTCGATGGCCCCTACCGAAATATGATTGCTAGATTGAACAAAAACTGTTGATGCAGTTTTAAACCTGATACATTTTACCATCTTTTTCGATCGTATTGTTTTAAATTTGAATTCAGAATACCATACGACATGGAGCTACGCCTAACAAGTCGGATATGCGCCTTGTTAAAGGCAATTGATTTTTGAATAAAAAACATGTTTTATCAAATAAAGGTTTAATTTAATAACGCGTGTTGCCTCCATGGGCATCTACCACAGCTCTCATACGATTAGGCATAGAGTTTATCAACCGCTCTATGAAATTTTGAGGGATCATCTCCCATTCCTCTTCTATGGCAGTTTTCAACTCCTGCATCGTCTGGGCAACTGGCTGACGAGCCCTAACACGTCTTTTTAGCTCGTCCCACATGTGCTCAATGGGGTTCATTTCTGGGCTTCTGGCTGGCCAGTCCATAACTGTGATGTTCACATCCCGAAGATATTCCCTGACGATGCCGGCCGCATGGGCTCTTGCATTATCATGCATAAAAAGGATATTTGAGCCCACATAGTCCGCGTATGGTATCACGTGAGGTTCTAAGCACTCACGAATGTACCTTTCAGCATTTAATGTTGGCAGCCGTGGTCCTGTAACAACCTCAAGTTGAGTTTTGCCGCTCGCGGATATACCGCCCCAGACAGTCCATGAGCCACCGCCATAAGCAACCCTGTCTTCAAAGCAGCATTGTGCGAAACGCTCTCCCTTACGTCGGTAGACCTTCTTCCTTCCATCATTGCCATGTAACACAATTTTAGACTCATCAGAAAAGAGTACAGGGCTCTAATCTTGCTGTGTCCAATTTAAATGACTGCGTGCGAAATGAAGGCGCGCTGTTCGGTGGGCTCGCGTTAGTTTGGGGCCATTAGCTGGCTTGTGTGGTACCATATCGCGTTCTTTTAACCTTCTCCGAACAGTTCGAGTGCTCACAGATACTCCGTGGAAGTCGCGAAGTTGGTTTTGTATCTCAATGGAGGTAAGGTGACGATTTCTCAAGCTGGTCGTCACGATGAATCGATCCTGCCTTTCAGTTGTGACCAGGGATCGTAGCCTTCCTTGGCGACGAACAAAGCCGCCAGTCTCTAGGTACCTCCGATAAACATTTCGGACCGCAGATCGACTTAAATTAAGTTGAGCACTCACGTTTCTTTGGCTGTGTCCGGCCTGAATAAGTGCCACAGCTTGGGCGGCGACTTCAGGTGAAGTATCCATAGATTATTGATAGAACCTCACCTTAATGTTAAGAATAAGTAATGTTTGTTGCAAAACCAAAGATATCAATCACTTTTTCAAGAATTAAATCCAAGTAAACCAATAAAACCAAGTTTTCTTAGTATTCGATTGTTTGATATCAACAAACAGGCTCCAAATTGTCTTTTGTTTCTTTAAATTCTGTGTTCGAAATTCAAAAAAAGACTATTGAATGAAATTGTGAATGTGCCAGGTTCAAAACTGCATAAAAACTTTTTGCTCGACCTAATATAAAATTTTAGCTAGGACCAAACGAAACTGAAAATACAAGGTGGGCCAAAAGATGTGTCCAGAAGTGTAATACGGTGCACGACAAGTAACGATAACGAACTGAATAAATCAGATTAATTTAATATTAATTCATAAACGTATTTATATGTAATTGGCAACAATCTAAATAATGATTTAAATTCAAAAGCAACAAATTTTAAAACGCAATTTAAGATTAAGTACGTAGCCCTCCAACGTTTTAAGTAGAAACAATAAATTCATCGACACTAATTGGTGGTTTTCTCCCATTTATCAGCTCATTACATCACAGTAGCGCGAATAAAATAAAATATGTGTGCGGAGCGGTCCGTGCGCCGTGGGCAGATCATTCGCATGCGATAAGCGTCGGTCAGGCACATCGTAAATTCAAAGAGCAGGCCCTGCCGAACTACAGACCTGATTGTGAGCTTTAATCAGTTGTGTGCCTACTCACAGCCTCTGCCAACGGCCCCTCTGTCTTCATACCACATACCAGTTTCTTCAAGATTTTTTTATCATGGCTCAATAAACAAAAAAACTCCAATAAATGTTTGGTAAAAAATTGTTTATTATTGTATCTTTGGCTTTAAACACAATTTATCACTACTAAACTAGTTAGCGCCTCATAAATAAAGAGCTTTATTTTTATCGTACAGCTACAGTTGCTCATAACTAAAACGCTTATGCCTTGATTATACACTTCTGGACACATCTATTGGCCCACCTTAGAGTTTAGGTTTCGATGGCTCCTACCGAAATATGATTGCTAGATTGAACAAAAACTGTTGATGCAGTTTTAAACCTGATACATTTTACCATCTTTTTCGATCGTATTGTTTTAAATTTGAATTCAGAATACCATACGACATGGAGCTACGCCTAACAAGTCGGATATGCGCCTTGTTAAAGGCAATTGATTTTTGAATAAAAAACATGTTTTATCAAATAAAGGTTTAATTTAATAACGCGTGTTGCCTCCATGGGCATCTACCACAGCTCTCATACGATTAGGCATAGAGTTTATCAACCGCTCTATGAAATTTTGAGGGATCATCTCCCATTCCTCTTCTATGGCAGTTTTCAACTCCTGCATCGTCTGGGCAACTGGCTGACGAGCCCTAACACGTCTTTTTAGCTCGTCCCACATGTGCTCAATGGGGTTCATGTCTGGGCTTCTGGCTGGCCAGTCCATAACTGTGATGTTCACATCCCGAAGATATTCCCTGACGATGCCGGCCGCATGGGCTCTTGCATTATCATGCATAAAAAGGAAATTTGGGCCCACATAGTCCGCATATGGTATCACGTGAGGTTCTAAGCACTCACGAATGTACCTTTCAGCATTTAATGTTGGCAGCCGTGGTCCTGTAACAACCTCAAGTTGAGTTTTGCCGCTCGCGGATATACCGCCCCAGACAGTCCATGAGCCACCGCCATAAGCAACCCTCTCTTCAAAGCAGCATTGTGCGAAACGCTCTCCCTTACGTCGGTAGACCTTCTTCCTTCCATCATTGCCATGTAACACAATTTTAGACTCATCAGAAAAGAGTACACGGCTCCAATCTTGCTGTGTCCAATTTAAATGACTGCGTGCGAAATGAAGGCGCGCTGGTCGGTGGGCTCGCGTTAGTTTGGGGCCATTAGCTGGCTTGTGTGGTACCATATCGCGTTCTTTTAACCTTCTCCGAGCAGTTCGAGCGCTCACAGATACTCCGTGGAAGTCGCGAAGTTGGTTTTGTATCTCAATGGAGGTAAGGTGACGATTTCTCAAGCTGGTCGTCACGATGAATCGATCCTGCCTTTCAGTTGTGACCCGAGATCGTGGCCTTCCTTGGCGACGAACAAAGCCGCCAGTCTCTAGGTACCTCCGATAAACATTTCGGACCGCAGATCGACTTAAATTAAGTTGAGCACTCACGTTTCTTTGGCTGTGTCCGGCCTGAATAAGTGCCACAGCTTGGGCGGCGACTTCAGGTGAAGTATCCATAGATTATTGATAGAACCTCACCTTAATGTTAAGAATAAGTAATGTTTGTTGCAAAACCAAAGATATCAATCACTTTTTCAAGAATTAAATCCAAGTAAACCAATAAAACCAAGTTTTCTTAGTATTCGATTGTTTGTTATCAACAAACAGGCTCCAAATTGTCTTTTGTTTCTTTAAATTCTGTGTTCGAAATTCAAAAAAAGACTATTGAATGAAATTGTGAATGTGCCAGGTTCAAAACTGCATAAAAACTTTTTGCTCGACCTAATATAAAATTTTAGCTAGGACCAAACGAAACTGAAAATACAAGGTGGGCCAAAAGATGTGTCCAGAAGTGTATATGTTAAACACATCATTGTCCACAACTTACTAAATAAAGTAATTAGAAACCGGAAAATCTGCCCACTATAATATTATAATCGTAATTGTAAATTATTGTTTGAAAATATTCGTGTGTTTCACCAAATCTCAAATTATCATTAACATTTATAGACATAGTTGCTTAAAATATACTTATAGCGTATTATATAAGCACATTCCGGGCTATTTTGTTCCAAATACGAATGTTTTGGAAACGGATCCACAGTACGACTACAAATCCGAATTTATTCGAGCGGCTGCGCTTTGAAGACGGCTACTGCGTTGCATGCATGCAGATGAGCGAACAACGTTTAATCGTTTAATGGAGACTGCATTAATGTATCAGATTGAATGTTTATTTTTTATTCAAGAAAATAAAATTACTCTTGCCAACTGAGACAACGAATATTGCTATTGGATCTCTCAGATATTGCGCTCACGCATTACAAAAGGAACCTTTACCGTAATACCTAGCATACAAACAGTATTGTGTTATTATTGTACATAAATCATAAATACAAGCGCTAACGTAGCGAAACATACTTATTGAAAATGTAAACACAGCAGAAGCAAGCTCGTGGCTCGTGACTTGTGCACCAGTGAACTTTAAAATCGAAAACATTGTTTCGAAAATTAATCGATATTAAAGCCACGGTATCGATAGCATTTACAAAGCATGCACGCGTGCGGCAGAAGCATTGGCAACACAAACATCGCCCCACAATTCCATTATAACATTCTACCGCACGAGAAAATAAAAGGTCTCAAATTTACATAGCACGAGTGACCCGATCCGAGGCACTCGACAGAAATTCACAAAATTCGCGACGTCTCTTTTCAACATGCCGCTGCTTTTAGCGATATGAGAAGAGAAAGAGCAAAGGAAATCGATGTTGCGGTTCAAGCACATGAGTAAAATGTCATGCAGAACAAAATCCAATTTCATTTTCAAACATTGGTTATGCGCGTGAGTTACAATGCTCGTGCTTGTTGCAACTCATACCTTGGAACATATCGTAGCTACAAAACGTTGCTGTTTAAGAAAAGTATCAAATAACTCACGTATTTGCTTTAATAGAACTTCCCACCTCGACATAAACCATAGCGTTTATTTAAGTAGAATGGAGATATAAATTGTCAATAAAACCTATAAGCTAGTGTCGCAACTTAAACAGAATCTGGAGCAAACGTAATGTAAATGTAAATTTTATAGTGCTCCAAGGCTTTGATCAAGCTTTGGCACTGACTTTAGATCTAACTTCAAGATAATTGAGTACGTTATGTGCCTAGACCTATGTAGATCATGTTCGAAGGACAAAATATTAGGGAATACAGTAATAATGAAAGTTAAATTATTCTTGTCACTTTCTTATACAACATTCCCTTTACTACTACTTGATTAATTCCATAATTTTGTGAATAAATGAACTTGAAAAACAGATTAAAGACCATTGTTTAATCGGTGCAGCAGTGAATACTTCTTCTGAAGACTAAATACTAATAATAAACTGCCTAGCCTTTTCCCAACTATGTTAGGGTCGGCTTCCAGTCTAACCGGATGCAGCTGAATACCATTATTTTACATGGAGCGACTGCCTATCTGACCTCCACAACCCATTAACTGGGTAATACAATACTCCTTGGTAAGACTGATTGTCAGACTTTCGGGCTTCTGACGACCCGTAACGACTGTCAAAGATCCACGAATGACAGCCGGGACCAACGGCTTAACGTGCTTTCCGAGGTACGGAGGAGTCTCGGTATGTAAAGATGGTCACCCATCCACGGACCAATCCCGGCAAGCGTAGCTTAACCTGATGGATCGACCCGTGCGGCTGTTATTACTTAGCCACGACTAAATATTAATAAATGACAGTTAAAAACTTTTAAATTTAAACGATTTAGATCTTAGAAAGCCCTCTTATGTAGCGGCACTCTTGACGATAAATATGTAGGTATAACAAATACACTTCTGGACACATCTTTTGGCCCACCTTGTATTTTCAGTTTCGTTTGGTCCTAGCTAACATTTTATATTAGGTCGAGCAAAAAGTTTTTATGCAGTTTTGAACCTGGCACATTCACAATTTCATTCAATAGTCTTTTTTTGAATTTCGAATACAGAATTTAAAGAAACAAAAGACAATTTGGAGCCTGTTTGTTGATATCAAACAATCGAATACTAAGAAAACTTGGTTTTATTGGTTTACTTGGATTTAATTCTTGAAAAAGTGATTGATATCTTTGGTTTTGCAACAAACATTACTTATTCTTAACATTAAGGTGAGGTTCTATCAATAATCTATGGATACTTCACCTGAAGTCGCCGCCCAAGCTGTGGCACTTATTCAGGCCGGACACAGCCAAAGAAACGTGAGTGCTCAACTTAATTTAAGTCGATCTGCGGTCCGAAATGTTTATCGGAGGTACCTAGAGACTGGCGGCTTTGTTCGTCGCCAAGGAAGGCCACGATCTCGGGTCACAACTGAAAGGCAGGATCGATTCATCGTGACGACCAGCTTGAGAAATCGTCACCTTACCTCCATTGAGATACAAAACCAACTTCGCGACTTCCACGGAGTATCAGTGAGCGCTCGAACTGTTCGGAGAAGGTTAAAAGAACGCAATATGGTACCACACAAGCCAGCTAATGGCCCCAAACTAACGCAAGCCCACCGAACAGCGCGCCTTCATTTCGCACGCAGTCATTTAAATTGGACACAGCAAGATTGGAGCCGTGTACTCTTTTCTGATGAGTCTAAAATTGTATTACATGGCAATGATGGAAGGAAGAAGGTCTACCGACGTAAGGGAGAGCGTTTCGCACAATGCTGCTTTGAAGAGAGGGTTGCTTATGGCGGTGGCTCATGGACTGTCTGGGGCGGTATATCCGCGAGCGGCAAAACTCAACTTGAGGTTGTTACAGGACCACGGCTGCCAACATTAAATGCTGAAAGGTACATTCGTGAGTGCTTAGAACCTCACGTGATACCATACGCGGACTATGTGGGCCCAAATTTCCTTTTTATGCATGATAATGCAAGAGCCCATGCGGCCGGCATCGTCAGGGAATATCTTCGGGATGTGAACATCACAGTTATGGACTGGCCAGCCAGAAGCCCAGACATGAACCCCATTGAGCACATGTGGGATGAGCTAAAAAAACGTGTTAGGGCTCGTCAGCCAGTTGCCCAGACGATGCAGGAGTTGAAAACTGCCATAGAAGAGGAATGGGAGATGATCCCTCAAAATTTCATAGAGCGGTTGATAAACTCTATGCCTAATCGTATGAGAGCTGTGGTAGATGCCCATGGAGGCAACACGCGTTATTAAATTAAACCTTTATTTGATAAAACATGTTTTTTATTCAAAAATCAATTGCCTTTAACAAGGCGCATATCCGACTTGTTAGGCGTAGCTCCATGTCGTATGGTATTCTGAATTCAAATTTAAAACAATACGATCGAAAAAGATGGTAAAATGTATCAGGTTTAAAACTGCATCAACAGTTTTTGTTCAATCTAGCAATCATATTTCGGTAGGGGCCATCGAAACCTAAACTCTAAGGTGGGCCAATAGATGTGTCCAGAAGTGTATTATTCATTTTCTAAAAGATTAGTCTAGAGCTAGCCTACAATATGAAGTCATCATTTCATAACGCAACTACTAAAAGGGTAGTAGAACAACAAAGCAGACAATGTTATCTCTATGTCAATCTATCGATCACGCAATTACCTAAGTGTTGCGCAAATGCACGCGATATTTTAGCGGGCATTAACCGGGCCACGTAACACATAACCATGGCAATTAGTACTTAGACCGGTGAGCGACAGCGTGCCTAAACCGATTATATCCAGCTTTATCGCGGGATCGCCAGCGTGCGGCAGTCCCAACAATACACGTTAACAGATTCCTGCGCCATGACCAACACGCAGAACCAACCAGATCAACAAACTGCACGACTAAACTACGCCTTTCCGACCATTTCCAACCGGACACCGGAAACTTGCGAAAGATACCTATTTGCTTATCAAAGCACGTACCTGCAACTGGTATTGTTGCACACCATTCTGTAATCATAATTCTTGTAAAACTTGACAGCCTACCACAGTAATATAAACAAAATAGTGACTAAGATTGATAGAGGACTAACTGTTAACACACAAATGATATTTAAATAAACAAAGTACCCTTCGCAAGTTGGTAACCGGAAAGGTTTTACTAAAGGCAATATTTTACGGCACCCTCGTCGTGCAAGCGAAAATTGCATTAACATTTTTTGACAGTCACTAGTCGAAACGATGACGAGGACGTTTAGTCTCACCGCTGACAGTGAAAAATTACGACTCCTAGGTCGGCGTAAGCAATGCGATCGCTCGATAGTTCCTAATGTATCGCTGTCAATCGCATGTTTTGACGTGCGGAATCACTCCTTGCTATCTGAGAGCCGCCACAGCCTCTGGTGGCGCAACCTTTGCTTAGTCATCACCAGTAATAGAAGCGTCACCCGGACGTCACTTTTGCAATTTAAATTACTTCTGGTATCCTTTCAAATGTATGTAGTAAACTTTTCCCGTAGTAAATACACTTACATTTAAAGTCAAGCTTTGCAAGACGCTTCCTAACAGATATTTCCACACTCATAAGCAATGTCTGCAACATTTACGTCGGTTAATGATTGGAAAGTTTACGTAAAACCTATGAATAGACACATAAAATACTTCACTATGAACCTTAGCAAAGCGCCCTACATGCAAATCAAGTCACGGTTCGACCTAAATTACAACTCGAGTACTTCTAACTGTGACTGACTCCGTGGAACCGAGTAATGAGCCAAATTATGTCCATCAGACAACGACACCACCGTAATTATGTAGCAAATGATGCCAAATCTAAGTTTTTGAGAAGAACAACTCTATTATAAAGAGATTTGGCGATGACGAACCCGCCTAATATCACCATAAGCGTTGTTTAAACAAAACATCTCACGTAATTACACGAAACCATTTCTCAGTAATACTACGAGTAATCAAATACTAAATTACATTTTCAAGAAAATTTTGTTCACATCCTGGTAGCTCTCAAGTTTATTTTCTGAATGCTTTGATGTTTATGCGTTAGGAAATGTGTTTAATATACCTTTGGGCTTTGATCAATTTGTAATATTGAACATTTGTTTTTGTAAAGATTACCCCGTCAAGCCCCAAGAGAGTCACAGAAGGCGGTAAGTAATTAATTAATTATATTAGGAGGGTGGCCAGCATCATAGGAATGACTACATTTAAGTAACTGCTATCAACATCCTACTTATCATTTTATCATATACTAGCATTTGCCAGCGGCTTTGCCCGCGTGGATGTCGGAAAATATCCCACGGGAACGTACTACCGGGAATTCCTTTCTTATTCCTTGTCTACATTATAAAAGGAACCTCTATGCAAAATTTCAGCTGTCTAGGTCCAAGAGTTTAGGCTGGGCGTTGATGAGTCAGTCAATCAGTCAGTCAGTCAGATTTTCTCTTTATAATAGGTTGGGGAAAAAGTTTCTTCGCATTTTTTAAGAAAATTCAAAACATTTTTTAATATACATTATTTACATTTATCTAAAGTATGTAGGTACCATTTTGTTCGGTAACTTTTTGCCATCTTGTAGGTAGGGATATGATCCCATTGTTATAGAAATTTTGGGACTTCTGATTAAAATACCGCGACAAGTGGTTTTGGCAGTCCTCTCGTGATGTTAACCTGACACTTCTTAAAGAATTCTGAAGAGACCGAAACAGGTCGAAATCTGAAGGTGCAAGGTCAGGACTATGTGGCGGATGCATTAACACCTCCCAGCCAAACTCTCTTAATTTTTGCTGAGTGGCTAAAGATTTGTGAGGTCTAGCGTTATCATGATGAAAAACCACACCCCTTCTGTTGATTAATTCCGGCCGCTTTCTCTCAACTTCTTGCTTTAATCTCATCAGTTGTTCGCAGTAGAGTTCAGAATCGATGGTCCTGCCTGGTGGTAACAGCTCATAATGAATAATACCCTTCCAATCCCACCACACACACAGCATCACCTTGTTGCGAGTAAACCCGGGTTTCACCACAGTCTGTGAAGCCTGACCGGCCTTTGACCACGACCTTTTTCGCACGTTCTTGTCGTACGTGATCCACTTTTCATCACCAGTTATCAGCTCCTTCAAAAATGGTTCGGTTTCATTACGTCATAATAAAGAATCGCAAACGAGTACACGGTTTATTAGGTTTCTTTCAGTGAGCTCGTGAGGTACCCAAATATCGAGCTTTTTTGTGTACCCAGTTTTTTCAAATTGCGCCAAAACTATTTTGTGGTCGATTCCCAGTTCTTCAGCTACGTCGTAACTACTGATATGCCGATCTTGCTCCACTTTTTCAAAAATGGCATCCATTTTATCCGTAATAGGGCGACCAGAGCGACGTGCATCTTTGACATCAAAATTTCCGGATTGAAAACGCTTAAACCAAATTTGTGCTACTCTCACAGACACTGCACTGGGTCCATAAACATCGCAAATTTTTTTCGCGGCTTGCGTTGTATTTTTACCTTTTTTGTAGTAAAATTTTAAAATGTATCGAATTTCTTCATTAGATTCACTCATCTTCACAGTACGAAAAACAAATGAAAATCACACATTTTCCTAATTTGAATTTGGAATTATGTTCATTAAAATTTAAACTTTCAATGATACCAAAACCAGCCAGATACAAATAGTATAGCCAAAGAGATTTTATTTTAAGTTCATACATACTATAATGCGAAAAGACTTTTTCCCCAACCTAATATATATCCCTTGGAGTTAACTGTAGTTTGCGGGGGAGGACTATCTGTAGTTTACGACTTTTTCATGATTACTGGTGGTAAAACAGGTAAGCAAGTTATCCTATTGTAGCTAATTGGTTTATTATTGAAGAAATTGTAAATTATTCTATGCATTCAGGATCAACATCAAGAACACACGACGTGTTGGCACACAACTAGTAAATCCCACTTTCAAGGTTAATATTAAAATGTCTCCCATCCTAATGTGCAGTTATTTTATACGAAGACATGGAATAAATTAAGCAACACTATGGTTATTTCTCGGTACAATTATTCGTGTGTTGAACAAGCCCGTAGGCTGTACGACAACGCGCGACGTCGGCGCTCTCACGCAAATGCCAGCGTTATGAAACCGCTACGAGGTTGGAGCACTATGCCCAAACACCATTACTGTGAGACCTATACAGTTGTACTCTTTCTCCTTTTCTAAAATTTAGTTGCAGAAGCGGTAGAGGTCATCTTAGGATGGTACCGTAAGAGTATTGTTATATTACCGGCATTACGTTCCCCAAGAGCGCTCTATGTGTCACAGCGTGCTCCAGTTCTGTGGACATGCCAGTATTGCCGTGGGAAGTGGTTGCGGACAGTAATTGTACTCTATGTCATCAAATTATTTTGAATTAAGATATCGCCTCAACAATGCGACAAGCTTGAAATAATTTACTGCCGCTCACATTGAGGTTAACTGAAATAATGTATCGTGAAGCTAATTTAATTCTAAGAAAATCGAGTGAGTCAGAATTTTAAATCAAAAACGTCCGCGAAATTGTTGGATTTAGCTTAAATCGATGTCGTTATAAACTGCAATCATAAAATTGTTTTAGTAAATCGATTTCAGTATCTGTATAGCAAATGCCAGGGTAGACTATAATTTATCATCATTTGCAGTTCAAGCAATTTAAATAGTTGAACTAGTAAAATTACTCAGTGTTTCAGTGTGCGGTCTAGATATTCAATCAGCGTCGGCTTTG
Organism: Cosmia pyralina; assembly: GCA_946251885.1. NCBI lineage: Eukaryota > Metazoa > Arthropoda > Insecta > Lepidoptera > Noctuidae > Cosmia > Cosmia pyralina. Next base: position 11,639,948 of record OX276353.1, read on the forward strand.
TCAACCGATACCTGGAGGTGCGCGTGCGCAAATCAATTTGCTTGCTATCTCGATAGCGTGAGATAGTCAATCTCTAACGAGCTACCGACCACCGACTATCTACTCACCACTTACTTTAAGTCTACCCATTTTAACGATTAAATGTTATTGCTGTCTTTTCTCTGGAATACTTTTTCGCAATCTGATGGAGGCTACGGTATTGTAAAAACGTCATAATTTTGTATATCAGAATTAGGTATCTTTGAAATCCCAATTTAGATTCATAGGTAAGTGAAAGAGAAAAGTTCCTATACCTAAACTAATGAAGTTAGCTGACAATGCACATGTTTTTCATTCGTTTCTCAACAAGTTAGGCATTTAAAATATTCCACCGCCCATTACGTTTAAGGTAAAACTATTTTACCTTTAGGCGTTAGGGTATGACATCATTCTTGAATTCAATTATCTTAAAATGTCATAGGGAATGAATTAGTAACAAGAAGCTGAACTGCATAACGTATAGGGTTACAGCTGCCAGTCACTTTCATTTCTCGCGTGAATAGAATCAGTTCTGTCAGTGCTAGCGCCTTAATCGCTATGACTTACACAATTTCAGAAACCAAAGGTTTGCCAGATGGAAATATTTAAATAATATTCAAATAACTATAATTCATAGAGTTGACACTGTTTTCAGATAGAATGAGTGATTAAGTAACGCTTGAGTACTAAATAAATCAAGAGAACATAACGAAACATTCTCATTTGACACACAGCCCAGATACGTATTGCGCAGCAGCTGAAACGGGCCTAAGAAGCCTACTTAAAAAGACATGGCCATGTGTAATCGAGCAAGAAAAATGCGGCGTCACAATGAAGGACAAACTGTACGGGGAAACTCGGAAGAAAGTGATGATTCTTTTCACACATAATCTGTTTACGGCTGAAATACAAAATTATCTCCCAAACATATGAAGTTTGCCGGCGAGTAATCAATCATAGCGACTGAAGGGGCGCGGAAAGCCGCAGACGCGAGCACCTACTGAAGGCACTCTTATGAAACCAACGAATAATACAGCACGAATCAATCATAGATTTTGCGACGATCCATCATAAATTTTCATTGAAAAAAATAACCATGTTATTCTATTTCAATACGTAGCGAAGGTTGGGGAGGACGTTTACATGTGCTTAATTAATTGATTATGATGTTATTTTTAAGATGCACAAAAATACCTTTGAGCAATACTCGAGAAAATATGTTTTATAAAATCAAGGTACAACTGTAATCAATTACCAACACTAAGTGAAGATAATGATTCAAAAATAATTGTGCGCAGGTGCGGTACAGTAGCAATAAGCGATCTCACAAGAGATTGAGCTCTCAGGCAGCGTGTCTTCACGAATCGGCCAATTCGATCTCGCTTCCGCGAAGAGCGGCAGCTATTCCAAACCAGTCAACGCACGACAAGTGCACAAAGGGCGTCGGGACGTGGCATTGTAAAGTGGCTTTAAGTAGGCACAACTTCCTCTTCGGCTCGTAGTGCCGATACCTACGGGACGGAGCGGAGGTCGGCACTCGCTAAATCTGCGATTCACTTATGCAGCGAAACTTAGCTGTGAAGGAAAAGTCGTGGAACGTTAACACCGGAGAGTTTTGTTCTGTTTTGTTTCGACATTCACTCAAGTTTTTTTTGTTATCTCGGTGCTTTTCACACAGCGTGCTTCTGTTCTAAAGTTTAACTGAAGCATCTATAGAAAGGGAAACTGTTATTAATGCCAATAATATGTATTATGTATGCTCCTACTATATGACTTCTCTGAGCTCTTGGTCTTTGTTTTAGAAGCGAGGTTGTCAAACTCTGCAGTTAACGCTTTGAAGGCACTATACGGCCATAGCAGTAATGACAATAAAACTTCTATTGTGTCTCGTTAGTGTCCTTGAAAGCGTGTAGGTATCATTAATAGGTACACTTGACTTTTGCTAGTTAACAACATATAGGTATAGGTGTTGCAACCAGCACCCTTACTAAGTTATAAAATAACATGTATTAACGGCAGTGGTACAAGCCCATACATACTTCAGTTTCACGAATAAATTGCAGGCAGAACAAGTGTTTTAAACTAAAAATAACATAGACCATAATTACAGGTTTTGGAAAATTACTATTTATTTATTTGATATTTGGATTATTCTTGTTTGTTTGTGTGTGTGTGTGTATAAGTATAAAAATAAGTATTAACTATAAGTAGTATTTTTTTTTATCAACGCCTACAAAAACATTCGCACTAAAAACAGTAAAAGTCTGATCTAAGCCCAGCTGGCTGGCTACTAATTTAATTCGGTAAGCTAATTTATCCGCTATTTAGTCGGCGGTAAACGTGAGATCCATATCGCGTATTCTGAAGTTTAAGCTCGAGAGGCGCGCATCGAATTCGCGGCAGGCGGGCCACTCGGATTACATATACGAACTACAATTTCCCTACTACCTTAATTATGTAACTTAGTAGATAGGATCATTTTTATTACCACCACCCTGCTCCGTGTCAAAAGAAAAGTCAGTTTATATTCGGCTACATGAGTCATAAAGCTACGGGATTTAACAGGTGCTAACATAACAAACCGTTCCTTGATGCCACATTCTGCGAGAAGTGCTCGTAAAGCCCTAAAGATTTAGTTTATACCATGAGATTGTTTGAATTACACATAGCTGAGCATAATTGCTTGTTTACTTGGTGTTTAAATCGCAAAATGAATGCCATGATTTCTTACAGATTCGGTTATGGGAATGGCGTTCCACCAATCCTCCACACCGCATCGATAAAGTTAAGAGTAAGAGAATCTTTTATTATTGCAGAAAAGTACATTTGAATAGAATTTTAATGAATACGAAATTATAATCAAAGTGGTATTCCTAATCAAGAAGCGGCCGTGGCCGTAACTCTATTCAAAATTCGCAGATATACTGTAACCATAAGAGGAAGTCACGGGTGTAATCGTTGCCATCTCACGGGCTGTAGTGGTGCTGGTTGCGGGAACATTTAAATTATCGTGGAGTTAGATCCGCGCGCCCATAATCACACCGCTCATTTGTAAGCTAACCAACTAACAGTACAGCGCGGCCCAACGAAAGTATCGCCATCAGATACCGAGGGACGTTCAAGTTCAATATTATTCAGAACTGAGAAAAACAATCGTGGCTCGTTAAATTGCGATAGCGAGTACGCGATTGTCCGCATCGAGTTCCTTACCTTATACTCCTATCTATTGAATTCTGTACACAGTGAAGTATACACGACAGTCTATTCACATTATAGTGTCTAGATACACACCGTTTTGTATAAAGTTAGATCAAAGCACAGAGAATCGATCAAACGTAAACTAAACCAGATACGTCAAGCCAGCAGTCCTAATTACGATCCAAGTTGGAGCAGCTACTAAAAAGACCTTTACCGTCAATGTATCAATCTGAGAAGGTTGATAGGCCAGAGCGATCAGACCATGCTAATGAGGCCGACCGGTTAAAAGGGACAATTGCTTGCCAGCAACTGTGAAGCTATCTTTAAGACATTTAAAGGCTGTATTTCTTCCGCTGCTACGGAGACGGGAATAAGAATGTTGTTAGACGTTGATTTATCGCTTTCTAACTTCGAACAAGGTTAAGAAATTGTGCTACTGTGTGGTGGATTTAAATTGAAAATGTAAATGTTGGCCTAAATAACAAAAATAGGTGTATCAGAATCAGACTGAGTAATCGTTTCATTGTTTAATGAAGTGAAGAGATTACAAATGGGTGAAGCTAGATAGTTCGTTTATCGCTTACGTTAATTTCCTGCTAATAAACTTTAACAAACAGACGGGTCTATGTCGTGAATGTCTTTCAGTTGCGCAAAGCAATTAGTGCGACATTTGGCGCCGACTTACAATGACTGGGATCGAATTAAATGTTATTGTGTATTAAGCATTGACTGAAGAGTTCAACCTTAATAATAGGGAATATGCATGTGATTCAAATAAGGGTCAATTTTTTTTTAAACAAATTTATTACTCCAGAATTATGCCGCCATCAATATTTATGATTAAAATTTCTTTTTGAGCAAGACATTATTTTTTTTTAAGTGCAAGACAACTGTGGGAATTTCAAAGATTTCAAATATTTGAAGTGATGCCATGTTACGAGCGAACGTGACGTAAAAGTCTATGACAACAATAAATGTCAATGTGTTTTGTAGTAATTACCTAGAGTTTGCTATTTCCTGTTAGTTTGTTGTCATAGACTATGACGTCACACCATGCGCGCTAAAATGGAAGCTATCTTTTTTTTCAATTGCTTTTCGCTACGTCACTATGTGGTAGCGACCGTTTCCGGGGGCCCATTATTGAGTGTGCAAGTCACCCCCTGCCGATCTATCTGTGTATATTATATAACATTGATCAGGCAGGGGACAAAGTTCTTCCATAGTTCAAGGTACCCAATCCACTATAGCCACCCAAACCCATAGCCCAATATGTTTTGTTTCCATGTTCTGCAATAGCCCTGCACCAACCGGGGGTTGTCCTTGGGTGCACTTGCATAGTGCATACAGGGATAATCGTCGGCTGGTGCCTCCTCGTCATTTAAAATTGTGCAAGGGGCCTCGTACGCCATCCAAAGGTCCAAAGGTCAAAAACAAATAAAAAATAATAATAAACCATTTATTTCAGGCAAAACGGGCCCATAGATAAATACCTTAACCTAAACATACATATTTGAATATAAACAAAACTTGTGTTAATAAAATAGGCTTAAGACTATGTTAGTAGCACTCCTCTTTGCACTAGCTTGACTTTAAGTGCTGCCCTGTGGAACTTGTCCGCGGAAGCGACGGAACACCACGTCCTGCGGCCAAAAGTCTTCCTCCATGACGAGGGGCAGGTAACAGTTCGGTACACGCACCACAAACGCCTTGAAGTTGACGTTGCGGCGCGACTCCAGTAACTGCACCCTCGGCGTGTACCTAGTCTTCTGACGCACGTACTCCACGATGTCCTCCGCCTTAGTGGTGTAGTGCAGGCACCGGTGCACCGGTGCACCGGTGTATTCGGCTTTGCGGCACGCAACCTCAATTCAGGCTCCGCAGCTTTTAGGCGTTCATTTTTTTTTTATGGCGATGTCAACTATGGAATAAAAATATTTTTTTAAATACATGCAATTCCCTATCGCGCTATATGTGAAATGTGTTTTCCGTTTAGGAAACTTGATCAATATTATAGAGGAGAGCACTGGGATTAAGATAGTTAAGATAAAGCTATCAATGATTGATACCTTATTTACAAATAAAGAAAGTGCAAATAATTTCGCATGCAGAAAATGTAAAATTCAATACAAAACAAGTATAACAAGATAATACAAGCCCATAAGATTCGATAAATCTACTGCTACCACTATCTAGGCAGAGCATACAAATACGAAATTGATTGCTTCGTGTGGCGAGTGACATTTCAGTATCTGTGAAGAGGCGAGCGCGAGGACTGCGCGGGGAGGGGGCCGGTCTTCACACTGACATTTGAATAGGTCTGTCTCGGCATGTACCGGCACCCACCGACGGCCAACGAAAGGCGACAATGTTCAACGAACACAAAACAACATTCCCATTGAAAAGAAAATTTACTTTTATTCAAAGGTTGACAATAGTGCACCTTATTTTTCAACATTTCTGGTTGGCAAAAGTTTGTCTTTCTTAAAATATTTTTTTCATTCCAACCAACTGGCACTTATTTCTACAATTAATGCTTCGTTCTCCGAGCAAAAGATCTATAAAACTGTCAATTCGATATCTCGCCAGGTTTTATTAAAAAGATAAGTAAAGGTATACTTACTACGATTTCTGCAATGAACCAAACAATAAATTGGCTATTGTATAGATAGTGGCCCTTTTCTAGAAATTATTATCGAACAGACTATTGTGTAAATACGGTGCTATAAACGGTTTATTTAGGCGGTAATTCAAATGTCTCCGATTAATTACGGCTACGTGAGCTTACATAGCGCAACACATTTGAACCAATAAATGCGTCATAACGCTTCTGCATTAGATTATCTGAACGCGATACGTGTTCTGAAATAATGTTATAGCTGTGTCTCAGCTCCGGATACGTGCTGCTAAAAGTAGGTGGGTAAGTACTAAAACATTGTTATGAAAGGTTCTATTGGGATTGCTATAAAAGTTAAAACGGTATAACAAAGTCGTTTTAATATAGAATTTTATGAAGTCTCAAATAATCTGTGGTTGCAGTTGTTTTATTTTATTTTATTTTATTGTAATCGGAAAACAAACAGTATTAACAACTAACAAATTTAACATCAAACTAATAAACTAGTAACCAATTATATGTTTTGGCATATAATCTACTATGAAGAGCAAACTAATTACAGAGAAAAATAAAAAGAAAGAGAAAAAAAAAAAATAATTACAAATGTGGTAACAAACAATATCATACAATCATAATAATACCTCGTCATGAAGTGAAAATAAAACAGTTATTGAACCAATTCGAACCAATGTTTAGTACGTAATCGAATAAATATTATGTATTCAATCAAACTTTCAGACGTTCTAACTTTGAAATGAAAATATCTTAATATCGAATCAAACGTAAAGTGAATGGGAAGCCCTAGCCAAGACGTTTTCTGAGAAAATATTTCATATCCGGATCGCTGAAACAATTTTCAATCGAAGGAACTTCATTTATCAGTTTTATGGACTAACTACACTTATCCAGCTCAACTCAGCTTTTGTCCGTAGAAAACACTAGTTTTGTATGGAGATGCGCACGCATCCCTTCAGACGCGGAAAGCTGAACGGATACGTCCGCATCTCCATACAAAATTGGTGTTTTCTATGAGCAAAAGCTGAATTGAGCTGAATAAGTGTACCTAGATAGTCCCTTAGCACTACACGAAAGTTTTTAACGACTAAATATTGTAGAGTAGGTATCTATTGATGCTGTTTAAATTATTATATATTAGGTTGGGGAAAAAGTCTTTTCGCATTATAGTATGTATGAACTTAAAATAAAATCTCTTTGGCTATACTATTTGTATCTGGCTGGTTTTGGTATCATTGAAAGTTTAAATTTTAATGAACATAATTCCAATTTCAAATTAGGAAAATGTGTGATTTTCATTTGTTTTTCGTACTGTCAAGATGAGTGAATCTAATGATGAAATTCGATACATTTTAAAATTTTACTACAAAAAAGGTAAAAATCCAACGCAAGCCGCGAAAAAAATTTGCGATGTTTATGGACCCAGTGCGGTGTCTGTGAGAGTAGCACAAATTTGGTTTAAGCGTTTTCGATCCGGAAATTTTGATGTCAAAGATGCACGTCGCTCTGGTCGCCATATTACGGATAAAATGGATGCCATTTTTGAAAAAGTGGAGCAAGATCGGCATATCAGTAGTTACGACGTAGCTGAAGAACTGGGAATTGACCACAAAACAGTTTTGGCGCATTTGAAAAAAACTGGGTACACAAAAAAGCTCGATATTTGGATACCTCACAAGCTCACTGAAAGAAACCTAATGAACCGTGTACTCATTTGTGATTCTTTATTACAACGTAATGAAACCAAACCATTTTTGAAGAAGCTGATAACTGGTGATGAAAAGTGGATCACGTACGACAAGAACGTGCGAAAAAGATCGTGGTCAAAGGCCGGTCAGGCTTCACAGACTGTGGCGAAACCCGGGTTAACTCGCAACAAGGTGATGCTGTGTGTGTGGTGGGATTGGAAGGGCATTATTCATTTTGAGCTGTTACCACCAGGCAGGACCATCGATTCTGAACTCTACTACGAACAACTGATGAGATTAAAGCAAGAAGTTGAGAGAAAGCGGCCGGAATTAATCAACAGAAGGGGTGTGGTTTTTCATCATGATAACGCTAGACCTCACACATCTTTAGCCACTCAGCAAAAATTAAGAGAGTTTGGCTGGGAGGTGTTAATGCATCCGCCGTATAGTCCTGACCTTGCACCTTCAGATTTCCACCTGTTTCGGTCTCTTCAGAATTCTTTAGGCAGTGTCAGGTTAACGTCGCGAGAGGACTGCCAAAATCACTTGTCGCGGGATTTTGAACAGAAGTCCCAAAATTTCTATAGCAATGGGATCATGTCCCTACCTACAAGATGGCAAAAAGTTATCGAACAAAATGGTACCTAAATACTTCAGATAAATGTAAATAATGTAAATTAAAAAATGTTTTGAATTTTCTTAAAAAATGCGAAGAAACTTTTTCCCCAACCTATTACATAACTACGTAGTATGCCATATATGCCTAGCATATTTAGGTGCAGTGACATACGTAAATGTAAGTACCAAAGCCATCCTGTGTACTCACTCGCAGTTTCAGGATTCCTCGGCGACTATGTGAGAACTTGGCGAACCAAAGTTTCCTGCGAATTGTTTGTATATATTTGTATAAGAAATGAGGAACAAAACAGGAAATGTAAACCTTTTTTTATCTGAATACCAGACGCGGGTATTATCTTAGCAAAAAATATTCACTCGGATCAAAGATAACCAACCAGAAGAAGCTAGAATGTATTTAATAATAAAAAACCGTCCAAGTGCGGGTCGGACTCGCAAACGAAGGATTCCGTACCGTACAATATTTAATACTACATACTAAAAAAAAATACTTCAGTTGTACAAAAACACGTTTCTTTTTAATTTAATTTTATATTTATTATTTGTTGTTACAGCGGCAAAATAACAATCTGTGAAAATTTCAACTGTCGACCTATTACGATTCATTAGATACAGCCTGCTGAAGTGCTGACTGACAGACGAACGGACAGCGGAGGCTTAGTAATAGGTTTCATTTTGGCACCCTTCGGGTACGGAACCCTGAAAATATCATAAGGAACCTTATGATTCCCTTAGGGGGGATCTTATTGACATATAGTTACAGCGCCATTTTCCATCCAAGTAATAACATACCTGGTCTACGGTATTTGATTCAATGAAATTAAAATAATATATATTATCATATTGGTATTATGATTGATTATAACCACTCTAATCAATGAGTGGTCATAATCGATTTCACACTAACCTACCAAATAATTTCAGGTGCCACATATTTGATCAAACTCGTGTCAAAAATTGACAGCTGATAATTTTAAAAAACCGACACGCTTATGTCTCGTCTCGGTCGCCACATGTACACACCTTGTCCCTTATGATTACCACAAAAAAAGATAATCTAAAAAGTTTAATTAAAAAACTAATAACGGTATGTACGCGTTCAATATGCTCGGAAAATGATACGGCCACGTGTCGCGTTGTAAAAAAGTTTATGAAGCTTTCATCTGCCATTTTTATTAGCCAACACTAAAATTAATTTCTATAATGAGAAGACTCGACAAAATTATTAAAACAATTTTGATCCGTTAACGACAAGATTGATTATTTTCGCTCCGATGAAAGAAAGAAAACTGTTTTATTGTAACACTAGCTTTTGCCCGCGGCTTCGCCCGCGTGGATGTCGGAAAATATCCCACGGGAACGTCCTACCGGAAAATCCTTCCTTATTCCTTGTCTACATTATAAAAGGAACCTCTGTGCAAAATTTCAGCTTTCTAGGTTCAATGGTTTGGGTTGGGCGTTGATGACTCCGTCAGTCAGTCAGGATTTCTCTTTTTATTTATATAGATGGAACACGTGCATATAGAAAACACATTACCTAGTTAGTTGTGGATAATGCTATGTCATTCAAAAGCATTAGTCACTGGTATTCATAGGTATTTAACATCCACGTCCAAAAGAATCTCAAAGGAAATTATTTAACAAATTATTTAATCTAACATAAGTCCTAAATTTTAAACAGCGGCTAATTCGTCCGGAAGAGTATCGGCAATAAACATGCAAATACTCGTGGCGATACAAGAGTCCTTCCTGTGGGTCCCGGGCCCCGATGCATAGAGGCCAGGGGGTCGCATTCACCACCTGCATAGCTAATTGCCGCGCCTCCTATAGCTGTAAACAGTTACACCCCGCTCACAATAACTGTGTGTATTCTGATCAATGATTACACAACTATTATAGCTTTAGAAGCGACTACTTGGTACTATAATCGATATTTATGAGGTTCTGGATATCTTAAAAACTGTAATTTTGTCTTTCATTGGTCTGGTTGGTCACTATTTAAGGCTTGCCTGTAACTGAACACGTACCACTACTGTATCTTATGACTAAAGTTATTAAACACAATATTAGAGTTATTTCTCTATTATAGGCAGGGACCGTACAACCCCGGTTAAGACTTAAGTCTTTCGAAGGGGTAAGCCGTTTATGTAGTTATCTTTTCATGTGTAACTCCTTGAATGGGTTTTGGCCTTGAAACCCAGTAAAAGGGTTATCCCTTCAATATGGATAACACATTGAATGGGTTCTAAACTTGATTAAGATAACTAATATAAGGGTTTTGTTCGGGTTACCATATTAGCTATTTGCAACGTATGCCCATCATCGAGAGTTCATATTACATTACTCAGAGTCTCGGAATGTTACGCTGTTATCGTTTTTAAGAGAGTTGAAGTGAAACCCTTTTGAACGGTTTAATTTAAGCCGTTGAAAAAGGGATACCCACATCTTATGGGTTTCTGTTTAACTGCTTAGAAAAACCCTATCGAAAACCCTTTCAATGGATAACCAAAACGGTCCCTGAATTTATAGGTATGTCGGCACAAACCAAAAAGCAACTTACATACATATTATGTATTTTGACAAGTAGGTACCGTACAACAAAAATCACCAGCCTACAAGTATGCATATCTGTATGATATTGAATAGATAATATAATAGAACCTTCAACTACGTAGCAGAGAATCAATGGGCAGGCGTGACCTAACGCCAAAAGGCAAATTGCTATTGTTTATAAACAAGTCGCGAACACATTGCATGAAACAATACTCTAGGAAGTTACTACAGATTTGTATAAATGCATGTAAATAGATAAGTTAGCGAGGCATGAATTCCATCACAATTAAAGTGCACGGTGGTGAATTAAACCTATATATATTTGGTAGTTGATGACGTTTTAATATTTCTAAAATAAATCGACAAATTATCAAGTTGTATCAAAAAAAATTTACAGCTTATTTACATAACATTCATCACGACAAATGACAATCATGAGACAATAACCATTCCTAACGTCTGTACCGAAGGTAATTATGATCATGAAAAACCTATTGAAGGATGTCTCAATGGATATTTACTTCCGTCACGGCACGAAAACGATTCTTCGTGCGTACCGGTCACGGCGGACCTGTTACATTACATCTTGTAGGTATATTATATGTCGACACTAGACACCTTCGTAATACAACTAAAACAATAGCAAGTACTGGAGATGTCATGCAATTTGCAACAAACTGTACTTTAAAGTTTTGTAAGTACGTACAATTGCAATACATTCATAGTGCAAAAAAGATGTATCAGAGCCATGAGTGGAGCAGAATATCTTGACCATTGCAGACCATTATTTAAGAGAAGCTCGTGGCTAAGTAATAACAGCCGCACGGGTCGATTCGTCAGGTTAAGCTACGCTTGCCGGGGTTGGTCCGTGGATCGGTGACCATCTTTACATACCGAGGCTCCTCCGTACCTCGGAAAACACGTTAAGCTGTTGGTCCCGGCTGTCATCCGTGGATCTTTGACAGTTCGTCACGAGTCATCAGAAGCCCGAAAGTCTGACAACTTGTCTTACCAATGGATATCGTATTACCCAGTTGTTGATGTGTTGGGTTGTGGAGGTCAGATAGGCAGTCGCTTCATGTAATATACTGGTATTCAGCTGCATCCGGATAGACTGGAAGCCGACCTCAACACAGTTGGGAAAAGGCTAGGCAGACTGATTGCAGACTATTATTTAAGGAATTAAAAATTCTCACTCCCATGTCTGTATATTTTTGAAGTTTGTCTATTTGTAAAAAAAAAAAATAATCATTTATTTCTATTAAATGAACAAGTCTCTGAAAGCCTGGATAAAAAAAACCGGGTAATTACTAGTACCAGCTCAGAGTTTGCAATTATACAGTAAAAATGCCAGTTGTAGTTACTTATGACAATTAAAATTTATAATAAATTACCACCTACGCTGAGAATGTTACCAACTATAAGTTTAAATATGAAGACGTGTTTTTATTCCGTCAATGAATTTTTAAATCAGTACTTTTTGATATTGTAATTAAGATCTTAATAATGACATTATTACTTTGACATTATTATGAATTCTTGGACATTGTAGTTTTTATTTTGGCATTATAAATAATGCATGAAACTTAACCAGTCTATTAATTTGTCATTAAAATTATAACTTCATAAACTTATACAAAATTTCATAACTTTATATAATATTCTTATAATGTTACCTAGTTCTGATTTGCATGTACAGTCAACAAAAGAGAGATCTAGGCAGGGTAGAGTAACATATTTGTATGTGAATTGCTTCATGTTCAATTTTATATATATTAGTTTGTTTTTGCAATACTCCTACATTGTAACACACCAACACAAAATTGTATATTGTCACGAAATTGAACATGAAGCAATTCACATACAAATATGTTAGTATACCCTGCCTAGATATCTCTTTTGTTGACTGTACCTAGCTTATTATATCATATTTCTACACCAGCAATGGTAGTACGTGTGAAACAATTTTTATGTAAGATCTCAATGTACAGAGGGCAACACATCAAGCTACCCCAATCTGTCAAATTTTCCCAATTGAATATAAACCTTTTAATCCTTTCGATGTAAAGTTGAAAACTATCAAAGAAATTTGACAGATTGGGGTAGGTTGATGTGCTGCCCTCTGTACCATATACTGAGAAATAAATACTTTATACTATAATGATTTGAAATTGATGCAAACTATTGAAATTAAATTATACCAAAAACAATTCCACTTTGAGTTATTTTACTGAATTTACATGTTTTACAGCTGCAGAACTGACAACTTCAGATTAAAACTGGCCATAAATATTGCACTACATGCGCTGACGCAAAATTATGTGATAATAAAAATAAATGTTTTTGCCGTCTCATGAGTCAGATATGTTAAAACATTCGTTAAAATATTAGAATGGGACTCAATCTACAGGACTGTCAGCATAAACCTCGAACATACGTGTATTATTATTGAAACACGTCGATTAGAGAGACTGGCCAATTACCATCCATAAGGTATTGTGGAGAGTTTAGCGCAGCGATGCAACCAACAATTTCTATGTCGACGGTATTGAGTTACGATGCAGCGAGCTGATGCTTTATTATCCGGTCCATCTCTTCCGCCCTTGTTGGTCCGCGATCACTCGTGTCGCCGGCATAACGGTCCGCCCGATACGTCCGCATTATTAATCTTACCATTGTATTAGCCAACAACATCTCACAACATATGCGCATTGATAACACTAATGGTAAACTCGCTTGTTTAATGCAATCAATAACTTCGATTACAGTTAACTGACACCTCCTACCTTACTTACTGACGGGCACTATTCGATTTATTAAAACATTTATGTTTGGTTACCTTCGGGACAGTTCGTTAGTGTTGACCTAGTTCAAGAGAAGGGGCAGCGAGCACAAGTATGTAGTTAGAATATTCGTCGCGTGCCCGCCCACCGTCATCATCCAGGCGGCGCGCACTGTTCACCTACCCTCTCTCCAATTATGATAACCATCACTCAAGGCGAGCGGAACGAAAGGGGGCAGGCACCGGTTAAAACGTAAAATTACACTTCAATTTTTACTCGACGGCGGGCGCACAATAAAAAACAAATATTCTCATGGTGAGTATCGACGAAACGTGACCGGCCTTCGTCAAAATAGTCGGCCGTTGTCTTATTGGGCGGCGCTTTACATCAGCCCAAGTGCTAAAGTGTAAAACGCTGCAGAGAAATTTATAAGCTTCACGTCACGAATATTGAATAATGACTTTACAAATTATCAGCGTCAACGCGTATTCAATTATTTATTATCGCACCACACTGTCATGTTTCGAAATAATTATGTTGACTTTTATTTCTTGTGCAACTGCGGAACTGGTAGACTTGGGGTTTAATGAATGCAAGGTATAGCACTTCCACGACACGTAATAAGTAATAATTTTCGCTCAATATATTCAATGGTCTCGAGCACTAACTAGTGTAGCGTGCGTCAGAATTATAAAATATTAACCTCTCCTTATTTATATGGTGGCTCGTTAACTTAGATCGCCGAGGGGAGTGTCCATTTATATCTTGTTGTCGAACCATGTGTTTTTACACGGGCAGCGAGTGTTACAACAAATTCAACAAACGACCGGCCGTCATCTATCAAAAGCACTAACGAGCTCAGATGCCGCGGCCATTTACAATCACTGCGCAGTGAACTCCAATAATATGCGATGATGCTGATGAAATAACGAAACCAATTTCTAATTTACGACTTAAAACAACGTCACAACATTGTTGCATTGTGGTGCACTTTAATGAAGGCTGGCTAGTAATTTACTCCCATAACAAACATAATAAATTCCGTATGGTCCTCCTTTGCAGGCAGAAGATATAAAAAAATGTGATGTGTGCTGTTTAAAACACAGCTTAACTACCATCTGAGACTCCAGATTTAATGAGCATTGGTAGGTGGATTTCACGGAGTGGGACCCAGAAGACGGGCGTCGTCGCTGAGGGAGGCCAAGGAAACGCTGGCGTGATGACATAAGTTGCGTTTCCACTGACGCGGAGCTGGGCGTAGCGGAGCGGAGCGGAGACATCCAGGAATTGTCCAATCAACGACGTGACGAGACGCGATGAGGATTTTAACCATTGTGCCCAGCACTGGGACAACACACGTTGACAAAAAAAAATAAAAAAAAGAAAAGGTCGATTTCAGTGGATGGCAATACAATGTCTCAGGAAAAAATAAGAAGATTTCGCCCGTTTTCTAAAAGTTCTGCAATTAAAATGCCTTTTTGAAAACATGTCAAAAAAATTCAGACCTATAAATTCATGTGTTTTAATAAAAAAATATAAATATCTAAGTTACCCAATAAATACTTACCTACTACTACTACTAAGCTGAAATTTCAAAGGCACTTTATAGTTCGCGTCACGTAAGTTTGCCGCTCTGAAACCAGGCTTTCAGATGCTCATATGGCATGACGCGTTGCTGTTTTAGTATAGATATTGACTACTGCGCCCTCATTTGTAGCCTACTTCAGAGCGGAATACTTACACGACGCGAACTATAGGTACAGCAGCGAAGAACCACTCTCAATGTGTAATAATAGGGCTTAAAAAGGAAATAGTAATGAGAAGTGCCCGCAGAAACAGAAAATATTCAGGATATAGCCAAATTAGTTCCTTTTTAGGTACCTCGAGCTATTCGACATATTTATTTGTGTTGACCAATAAAACATGTAATTTATTCGTTAAGGCGCTACCCCGACCAAACGACCTTGAGCGTTCAGTCCATCTCTGTCCCGCCGCTAAGTCTCGCTCTGTCCCGCTCCCTGCGCACGCCCCTTTATCATAGAATTCACAATTTTATTGGAATTATTTTACTATAAAAAGAATAGCAATCTTTGGAAATAAAATAAAACGTGAATTATTTAGATTTTTAAATTATCTATCCATTAGTGTAATCACCAAATGATTAGAACATCATCTTTAGCAAAATATGCATGCGTTGTGATCAATAATTTTAGGCACTTTTTTTACAAGGACATTTTAAATTTATTTATATGAATTAATGAATGAATGAAATGCACCGACCCCAGCGTGCTTTGCCCAGACTCGATTACTCGAATGAACCCAAATATTCACACTAGCCCCTGTTGCCTCATGTTACATGGAGCAACAGAGACCATTGTATATCAAGGAGTAGACCGGGGGGCGCGATAATGGTAGGGAAGACGTGCCCTTAGCATATGGATAAGGATTACTTATAGAGTCTACCCAGTATGACACGTAAAAACAAATAAGAACTTGCAATGTGATGATAAGATATCAGACATTAATAATTTGTTTTTAGATGTAGTTTATTACTCTTAATTAATGAGTTAATAGCCTCTGAATAACGCACTATCGCAAGGTTTTGGTTGGGGTAGCGCCTTAATTAGTTTTCCTCCATTCAGCTTATCATAGAAGTATTTTAGCTTAGATCTTGTGAAAGAACTTTGAAAGTCCGAATGGAATAAACTTTTTAACGATAGAATCATTAAGTTTACGGTATACGGATGAATAAAATAATCAATTTTATTGATATCCATTAAAATGGAAAAATGCACATACAACGAATTGGGGAACTATTAAAACGGCAACCTGTAGTTAAGTTTACCAAGAAACAAAATTTTGACAGTCAAATCGTACACATGACATGCATTATGTGAATTCAATTCCACTTCGAAAATAATTATATCGGTCGGCCAGTCTATTGAAAACGCCATATGCCTTCATCCACGCATTATTATTTCGGTGTGAATGGAGCTTTCGGTTTTGTAAGGGAAATTAAATTATATTGGTATCTATCTCCACTTTTTATCGATTATACCTTTTTGGAAAAGGTTCACCCTCTTGAAAAGTTGAGTTTTTTGTATTTGCAGTTTATTTAACGGTGCTACGAACACCCCTGACCATGACATGCTTATACAATAGTTGGTATTTTTATATACTCATCGAAAAAATGCTGTTACATTCGAACAAAAATATAACTTGGGCGCGTTTTAATTACTTCTAAAGATTTTTTCAGATGAAGTCAACAAAATTGCTTTCAGAACTGTTTCCAAAATTGTTACGAGTAGCTGAGCTCACAGCTTGACATCAGCTTCCGAATCCTACAATGTTCCTTTGTTATCCAAAATCAATTCGGCCGACACATACGCAGTTTCAGTGGTGGCCCAGTGCTAACGGCCGCGACTTACAAGTTGAAGGTCGTAGGTTGAAACCCAAGCAAGCACTTTGTGTGAATTATTTCATCACTGCTGCGTTCAAAATGGTGAAGGAAAACATCGTGAGGAAACCGGCATGTCCTAAAACCAAAAATTCGAAGACATGTGACATCTACCAAACCGCACTGTGCCCGCGTGGTAGATTACCCTCTTACCCTGTCACAGAAAGAGGAGACCTCTGTCCCAGCAGTGGGAACATTAGAAGCTGATCATTGATACACAGTTTCTAGACTTTTAAGCTAATCAACATGCAACTTAAAATATTTAACACGAAACCGAAAACCGAAAGATAATAAAGTAAAATTAGCACGTAAACTTAAAAAATATTTATTAGAGTCTATGTAAGCGTAAATACTAAGTAGGTATATATATATAGGTTATAGATTTAATGTTACTTTAATAGAGACTCAATGATCTCACAGTTAAACTGCGTAAGCTGTTTTGTGGGGCAGTGTACTTAGCATTAAGGAAAAAATGTAAATTGAATAAAATCATTCATTCATTAATTCATTCAAAAATACCAAGAACTACAAATCAAATAGAACTGTGACTCCGAATTGTAAACCCAAGCACAGATGTCTATTTAGTTAGACTGTCCAAGGAATACAGTTAGTTAATTACGCTACGACAAGCGAATAGAGGATATTCTTTCTCATTACCGTAGTCGGTGGTTCTCATTAGGTGGGGATATGTCAATGGCGCGGCGGCGTGTTGCATCGGTGGGCTCTCGTTTGTCCTGTCGCCGTGTGCGCCGGACATTTTTCAGTGACGTAATAAATACGCGCCAGAGCACCTGCGTTTTCACGGACTGCGAGTTGTGAGTGTGACAAATGGTGGCCGTCGTTACCTGTGATTGCCTTTTTTTCAGTGCAAACTGTCCGATCAACAATGATGTAGAAGCCGTCCCAATTGATTGTGGGTCAAGAAAAATTTACTGCATCATGGCTGATTTTTGATTCTATATTTAGTGTTGCCCCCTTATTTGTAAAAAACTAAAACGCTCCGTAACCTATTTTAGTTGTAGAAGTGTTTTGTCAATTTCTTTCGAATTATGATTTGAGTTTGAAAGAAAAAGACAAAAAAAAACATTTCTATAACTAAAATTACCTACCTATTTTAGTTATTTTTATGGGCGTTTTAGTTTTTCATGAATAAGGGGATTAGTGTCTATATTAGGGTTCCGTACCCAAGGGTGTCAACGGGGCTCTTAACACTATAATGGCTCCGCTATCTGCCCGTCCGTCTGTCACAGGGCTGTATCTTTTGAACCGTAACAGTTAGTCACTTGAAATTTTCACAGAGTGTAAACTACTATGGCCGCTATAACAACATAAAATAAAGTTAAAAATGAAAGGGACCTCCTTTAAATGAAACGTGTTTTTTTTTCACTAAAGTATTTTAATAAATATGTACTTAGTGTTAAATGTTGTATGGTGGTACTTCATGTGCGAGTCCAACTCGCACTTGGCCGCTTTTTTTTTAGAATGATTTTGTTATCACTGAACTTTATGTGACGATAATCGCGCATCTCCGCCTGTCTGTCGAAGGGATGAAAGCACGATGAGGGGATGAAGGCATGTAACCCAAAAACGTATAACGTTCGTTTCCTCTAAATTAGGCGTCTATTTAAACTCACATTACTCCGTCTTCTTATAGCATTACTTTCTTAAGTGGTAAGAAACTCGCAAACTGGGAAAGCGTATCAAATATCAATTTGCATAATAACGTAAAAGCTCATACTCCGATACAAGCTGGAGCACGCCCCACATTAACGAGATTAAGTCAAAATTATGTGATGTAGGCACAGAGCTATCTTGACACTGTATTAGAAGACACACAACCAGACCATGGCAAATGCATTGTGATATAATAAACATAAACATAACATCACGCCTGTAATGCTCGAAGGGTTAGGCAGAGGTGTACCTACAGTACACCCACATTTCGCCAGCTAAGTTTAAGTCCCATGTAACACAGAGGAGCCTATTGCCATCAACCGGGCACAAATCCAAACTCCGGGCTGCTACTGAGAAATTCAAGAATCGAATCGAATTGAAATCGAATTCGATGCAAGGTAAATACTGATTTATTGTAATTAGCAAACACTGCCTACATACGGGTTGAAAAGAAAATATGTTTCATTTTTGTTGTTTCCAATAGAACCTGTGTTGTGAATTAAGCATTAAAGAACTTGACAATAGACTGGTATTTGTGCGCAGCAAATCCGCGGCGTATCCGCAGCGGCTGCCGCTTCCACGGAGAACAGACGCGGGTGGTCCCAGCGGGAGACCCGGCTTATGTACAATGCCCATAATTCAGTGATTCGCGCGAATACTAACCAGTAACGCTTATCTGACGCGACATCCAATAACGTCACAGGAAGTACTAAAACAAACTTTGTCTATCCAGCCACTAATTATTACTACATCTGCGACGTTTGATGTGACAGGAAATATTAAATCGTATCAGATCACAATAATTATGATAATAAGCGAATCGCTAAAATTTAACATGAAGCGTAAGAGTATAAAGATACTTAAACGGTTTTACAATAAAAATTAAACAGATTTAAGAGATAGCGTGACGATGAATTAAATAACTTTACGGTTGGTTTCAATTTGCGACCATTGCTTGTTAGGAAGCTGCTATAAAAGTGTTTATGACCGAGCGCTTGTAAAATGACATAAAAATATATGACACACTAACGAATATTTTTAATTGAATTGGCGAAACCTGAAACTTGATAATGATTGTCGTTAATGCGTTTCAATTAACTCCAAATTTGTAAGTCGTAAAAGTTTTACGGCATAAGTAAATGGATGAAATAATATTGGACATATAGTTTTATTGGTAGGTATAACGTATCATGAAATGTGACCACCGACATAACATGGTTCTAGGTTGACATAACATATTAACTAAACTGACTGTGTCAGTCAGCTCTATTGAGTCGTGTCATGAGCACGGTTCACTAAATAAACACTGTTCAACGTAGATGTGCCCACATATCACATAATAGTAGGTATAGAAGCAATGCTTGTATTTCCATTGTAAGTTCACTTGATTGATTCGTGAAATTGACTATCAACTTAAATTGCCTACAAGGCGAAATGGATCCCAAATAAGATATTTTGATGCATTTCGGCAGCACGCAAAATCATTTTTTATCCACAAAAACTTCAAATTCGCCTTAAACGTCGAAAATTAAAATTAGTACCTACGGGTAAAATGTCAATGTTTAAAACATCGAAATTTAAATATCGAACGACCATAAAACCGAAAATTAAAAAAAACTAAAGTTTATATTGTCGAATATAAAATCTATAAAAAAATATCTAAATATCTAAAATCTAATTATCTACAAAAGTGACATCGAAAGACGTAAATAAATAGCGAATACTTAATAGTTACCTATTGGACATCCCGAGGTTAGGTATTTGATTAGGTTCCTTTAAACCCTGCAGACAGAAATAGGAACGTTATTTTAAGTTATTTAGACGTGCAAATTTTGATGTGCAAACAGTACTTTTGATGTACGTATTCTGTTGGAAAAATGAACTTAAGCGTATTAAATGTTGACATTTTGAACTTAGGTATAACTACTATCGATATTTTTGATCATTCGATATTTTAATCATAATTGTTGATATTTCGAAATTTTAATATCGATTGTGTATCGATATTTAAATTTTCGATGTTTTGAACATTGACATTTTACCCGTAGGTATTTTAATTTTCGACGTTTAAATATGTACCCTGTACGAGCATCGCCATATGATATGTCTTGTTTTTTACCTGAACAAACATTTGCTCAGTCGTCGATTATTTGTGTACATTCGCTGACTAGGCTATCGCACCCACCACTAGTAACCTACTTTACGTATTATATAATTTTATGTTTTTACTAATAAACTGTCAATCATTAATGTACACAAAACAGTGATTTTATTTCCTGTACACATCCCGAGTGACTCGCCTACCTACATAAAACATCTCACTGTAAGAAGTTACTGCGCGCACATACTATTATTTTTCATGATTATAAAAATTTTAGATTTTCTTTAGTAAATTATGAGGCCAAAACACGATTGACACAATTTGGCTCGATACAAAAAAAATCGCAGTTTCCTCAAAATTTGCATTTTTTAGACAATAAACTGTTTTATTCGATTGGAATTAAAGCAATTCCAATAAAATTTCGTCTACACGTTCACCATTAAAGACATAAAGGGATTAAGGTTTTATTTTAATGTAACAGAGATAGAATTTTAAAAAGAAATATTTTTTAAATTCTATATAATGCTCCGATTGGCCATACCCACAGAAAAGATAAAGAGGTCTCTCTTCTGTTCTGTGGCCATACCAATGCTTCAGACTCCGTTACGATACCATTTCGCCTTAAAAATTCTAATCACAACTAAGTATTACTCATAGTAGTGCGAAAACCTGCTCAACAAACATGGTCTCCGACTGAACAACAGATCTTTTTATGAAACCCTAAGTTTGCTAAATAAAATTATAATTTTCATATGGCCATAAACAGTTTTTATAGTTTGTGTTACCATCAGCGGAAGCGGATATTGAAAGCTTGTAGGATACCTTTTCCCAAGTCCTAAACAAATATTTTTATTACACTATTCCGCGGTATCTGAAGTAAAACAACATTAATTTTATACTGCGTCTCTATAATTAATTTAAACGTGAACATTATGTTGTATAAAGCATTAAAGGATAAAGCTACGTAGTCAATTTAAGCCGAAGCTATTACCCATTTAATGAAGGATACAAGACAAACTAGCTTCGTAGGAAGCCATCAGAGAGCCATCTCCGCGGCGCGAACCCACTTTAGTAGAAGCACATCGCCTACTTGCTAAGTAGTTCGACTCATTCCAATGTGTAGCGCACGGCAGATAATACACTTAGTAAACGATGTTTGTTTAGAGGCAAATGCAGTTGTTACGGCTTTTAGTGGCGCTGCCTGCAACTATAACGTCGGATTAAGAGGTTTATAAACTTAGATCGTGTAGTGTGAGAGAAACTGCGCGCAATAAGAAAGTCAATTTAGTTCGCTAACGAGATTGGATGAAAGGCGGGAGCTTGATTAAGCTCTATTAGAGCCGAGTTGGTGTTGCGATGACATTCCATAAACGAACCGCAGCGGACCGCAACGTCACGCGGCTACTTTGTATTAACTACGCGGTGAGACATGCAGCTACTGCGAATTACTGTTTTCATGATGTTAATTAAAATGGCTGAACAAAACAACAAATAAATAAATAAAAAAGTTGAATATTTTTGCAAGCAAACTTGGATAAATTAACATACTAACTCATCTCATCATCATCTGCCTAGCCTTTTCCCAACTATGTTGAGGTCGGCTTCCAGTCTAACCAGATGCGGCTGAGTACTAATATTTTACATGGAGCGACTGCCTATCTGATTTCAACAACCAAAACGTACTGGGTAATACGATACCTTTCGTAAGACTGGTTGTCAGATTATCGGGCTTCTGACGACCCGTAACGACTGTCAAAGATCCAAGAATGACAGCCGGGCTTAGTGTGCTTTCCTAGGCACGGAGGGGTCTCGATATGTAAAGAAGATCACCCATCCTCGGACCGACCGAGTCAAGCGTAGCTTAACCTGATCGATTGACCCGTGCGGCTGTTATTACTTAGCTAAGAGCCGCTCAATTTAACATACTAACTACATACTAAGTAGTTAATAAGAAGGTTGGTTGAAAAGCTGACATGAACTAGGAACTCCCACATTAAATGCTTACCTACCTATCACCTTTCGGTGCATGACACGCACAAAGGTGTAGAAACAAGAACCTCCTTTTATTTAAAAGTCAGTTAAAAACAAGCATCACGAAAGTACCTACTCAATTACCTACTTTTCATAATTATTATGACACTCAATGTCGTCAAAAACGTTGAGTTTCTTTCGTCGAACAAACAATTTTCTCGTAGTTACTGACGAGTGAGAGTCACGCGATGAAGGAGGCAGCTGTACTCAAATACCTGACCGAAGAGTACGTATATATTTGTGAAATTTGCATTCATAATGGTGGCTAACAAGCGCAGATTGCAATCGGCTAGTTCGCGCCGCAACGACAAGTTGATACTAACAGATCGCAACCACCCTTCATTTTTAGTGATGTCAACATTTGATTATCGATAAAGGCAAACTTTTGCAAGAAGTCTTTCAATGGCCGAGTTTTCTTGGTACCAACAAATTATAAGTTAATTACTAAAATTTAACACTTTGATACAGAAAATCAACTAAGAATTCAAGATTACTTATCTAGAATCCTTGTTT
Source organism: Cosmia pyralina (assembly GCA_946251885.1). Taxonomy (NCBI): domain Eukaryota; kingdom Metazoa; phylum Arthropoda; class Insecta; order Lepidoptera; family Noctuidae; genus Cosmia; species Cosmia pyralina. The sequence continues at coordinate 11,663,229 of OX276353.1, forward strand.
TACATTGATATATCATCAAAAACTGAAATCTAAAACAGTCCAGTAAATAATTAATTTAAATGTACTTCTCAAGTTAAGCACTGTCTGTCTCTTCATTAATTAATTCATTTTCTTTAATTAAAATAGTTGTTTTCAATTTCTATCCTACGAGTATGTTAATATAAAAACCAGCCATAACAGCACAAAAAAAAATATTTATCCGGTAAACACTAAAATCGATATCGACATTTTACAATTCACGTACGTAACTAATCGCAGCGACAAACGGGATGGCTTGTACTTAATTACAGTTATTAGAGAAGTTGCTAGGCCCGCGGGACCATGGTCACTTGGTCACCGATCCGGAGACCACCGAGTACAACACTCATTCCGCAGTTATTTATACATACGAATCCAACCACCAACGGAAACATATGAGTGAATATACGCACTACATGAGCAATTAACTACGATGATAATATTTATTTATACGGTTGCAATTAATTTGATGTGCAAATAAAGTTGGAACGAATTTTATTTTATTAAAACGATCCTCCGAGTATATAGTGGGAATCGAAACGAATTGTTCAGAAACAATTCACAATGGACGCGGAATATGTATAATAGCGCCTACACAGCAAACCGGAGAGCAAAGGAGCCTGTATTCAAAACTCTCTTCCCTTTACAATATGATACCCTTGTTTGTATTAAAAGTAGAACGAGTAAATTCACGCATTAAATATGAGTCAAGGCGAGAACATTTATTCGTACAATGGAAATATGACTGGTAATGGCTGTTAATCAACCATGCATGGGCCAAGATAAATTTTCATTAGCTTTATTTAGCATCAGTATGGCTTTCTGTTTGAGCTAAGCAAAGCGTGTTCGTAAAAGTTTAGAGTTCAAAATAATTATGTTAATAAGAAACCCACATGAGTATTTTTTGTCCTTTATTCTTTGGCCATAGAGCACAAAAGCGTACGTTTGAATAGGTTTAAGTATATCTCTCAGAACATGCTGCACAGCAATAAAAAAGTACGCTGAAACTTATTTACATAATCGACACATGTTGCGACATAAGCGTTAACATTAAAACAAACTACCAACATAACAAAGTAAAAGGTCCCATAAGTATCACAAAAATCCCTCTGAAATGTTTAACTGAAAATATGAAAACACGCACAGGGAGATACAATTGCACGTGTAGCAGATGTGTTTAATTACTGACCCGACAAAATCTCGGAAAGAGTTGAGTTTCATTATCAACACAATGTCCTTTGCCTCAGCCGGCGATAAAGTAAATAAAATATCAACATGCTGCTAACACCCCGCACATAAAATGGGTCGCACACGTTAATATTCGCTTTAATAAAGTTCAGACACTTTGCAAAAAAAATATGAGCCCAGTGAACGAATTAACTGCCGAGTTAGGCTTTTTACAGCGGTCGCCGCCTGTCCCCTCCATTACATTACGTAAACAAAAACTCAAAGCAGCAGAATTTAAAATATAGGTCCACCAAAACATGTCGAGTTTAATTTTCAAATTAAAAATATTACTGAAGCCCTGATTACATTAATGCCCTAATAATTTAAGCCGCGAACTCTCACCTACCTAGCATAAAATTAAAGCAGAGTTTATACCAGAATGTGGGCCCATGAAACACGAATTCTCGAAACTTAATACGGACGTGTTCAAAAAGATAAGGCGGGTGTAAGGCCAGGATTACATGAAAGGTGGCGAGTAAAAATTTTGAGAAACGTGTACGCCTTGCGATCGTCCCACGCAATAATACGTGGGCGAGTACGAATATTGATGCACCTCTTCGGTGCCGCCTCGTTACGTCAAACTATTATCGTAATTGTATTAACATACGTGCTGATAGGTATGTAGTGAATTGTTAAACCAGTTATATTAAATGTTCACACTTCGTAAGTCATTGAATAAATTAAGTTGTGGAACTATTGTATACTAAAAGCCATAAGATCTTTAAATGCCCATTGTTTTAATCAAGACACTATGTGCGCTAAAACGCAAGTATTCAAAAAGTAAAGATCTTTTCATAAGCTTTTCTGGCAAAAGATTTTGACAGTTGGACATGGTCAAAACTACACAGAAAATTATTCTATGTGAAAACTTTTCGTCGTACTGAGGCCGCAATACTGTTGAAAGTGACAACAGCGAAAGGACGCATGCAGCGGTCTGCACTTTTGAAATCGGTCGTCAGTGTTCGTACGCAGAGATTTACGATGCGCGCGCGCATTGAACACGCACTGCGACACAAGAGATGGCTCGCGTGCGTGTTGCCTTATCGCCGCACCGAGTCGCCCAAATTAACTCTCCTTATGAATGCAAGCACCATGCTGAAATATACTCGAGGTCCGATTTATGTGCTCTAAGAACCATTACATAAAGTGCTTCGACTTTGATTTAAAAGTATTGCAAAAGGAAATGGAATACACGAAATATAAAATATCGCTATATAAATCCCCATTACTACATTTTCTTTTCAGAGACATCTCGACTCAAGGGTGATCCATTTCAACGCACAATGAATACGAAATAAGAAATCAACGCAACCACACTTTCCCCGAGCAATTTTCTTTCATAGCCAATATTTTTAGCAGCTTCGCAAAGAGGCACTCTCTCTAAAATATGTAGCGGCACGTTGTTGAATTTTTGTTTAATATGCAATTTTGAACCCGAGCAGACGTAAGTATATCACGTTTTTCGCAACCAAAATGGTGTAATAAATCTGGAAGTCCATTTTCATATAAAAGAAAACCGATTAAGGAGCTTTTCCGATACCGATCGCTCGAATGAAGCTATATATTTTCATGATCGAACGAATCCAAGATCACGGACGTCTGACGACCGGTGCGTGAGAAAATTGAAAAGGAAGCGTTTCTTTTAATGGTATTGTCCTTGAATGAAGAAACATTCATTTGCATTTTGCAGCGAATGATTTCATTTATCTATGGCTGTTGATTTTTATTTGAAACCTTCTATAACACTGACTGTTGCTGACTTTAGAACTAGTACCTGGTCGACCGAGCTCTGCTCGGCTGAAAATAGAGAAAACGAATTTACCCAGATATGAGACCTAGGTACAGACAGTCATTTGGTGCTCAAAAAGGGGGTTACCTGGAAAGTTAAGAGGTGGCAAAGTGAAAATTCGAACTGAGCACGTCGAACTCAATAAAATCATCAATTTTCAAAACTCCCGGAAATCTTTCCAGGTAAAACTACCAAATGTCTGGACTAACCTAGCTAGATCGATTTTTCGCCCCCGTAAACCCCTATATTCGTATTGCAACTTTCATCGAAATCGTTAACAGCCGTTTTCGAGAACGTGATTACAAATATAGGTATATGTTACGGTAAGTGTGATTAATTGAAAATTATTAATAAATGTCTGTCATTATTAATAATTACCGAAAGTCGAGGTAAAAGTAAGAAATTAATCACATTTACCGGTGATTATTAATAATATTATTTATTTATTTATTGTTACAGAAAGCTTACAGACTAATATCATAATTAACAATTATTCATAGGCAGGACAATTTGCTAATTATAAGCTTCCACATATATACTTCTATATACAAATATTTCAGTTGACCGTGTTTTCACATCGATTTGCAAACAAAAATAAAAAGTTTATAAATGTAATAAATACTAATAGTTAAGTCGAGTCGTGCAACATCAGAATAGTTTAACAGTTATTCATGACTATCTCCAAAATATTCCTTGTTTAGCATCTTTCTAATACTGTGTGCGTTGGTGCAAAATAGATCTATATCCAGGTGCGATGGTAAACTATTGAAGGCTTTTACACTACGAATGAAGAAGGCGTTGCGCCTGTAATTAGTCGATGCGCATGGTGCCTGAAGCAGAGGTCGTCTGCGTAGGTTATTTAGATTAGTGCGAAGAAGTATTTTGCTGAGTAGTTCTGGACAATCAATCGAGCCATTTGCTATGCCTACTAAAAAACATATGTCACTAACATTACGTCTTATGTTCAACGGTAAGAAATGGTATCGCTTGCAACGGTGTTCATAGTCCACTGAGAATTGCTTTGCCTTAAAATCCAAGTAACGCAAAATTTTCTTCTGAACAGATTCAATACGAGATTTGTAAATCTCGTATTGAGGGTGTTCCAGACTGGGGAAACGTACTCGAGGTGGCTGCGAACAATGGAACAGTAGAGGACTTTTACTGGTTTTAGAGACCGAAAGCTAGAGCAAGCTCTAGTAATAAAGCCCAAGGCCTTGAAAGCCTTCTTCACAATAGTTTCTATGTGATCGTCAAAAAGTAATTTGCTGTCGTGTACTACGCCAAGATCTCTGATACTGCTTGTCTTACTTATGTACGTACCATCTAGTGTATAGCCTGAACCTATAGTAGTTTTCCGGCGCGTGTATACTACGTGAAAACATTTAGAAACGTTAAGTTGTAACTTATTAGTTTTGCAGTATGAAAAGAATCTGTCAAGGTCCGACTGAAGTAGCTCGGTATCAGATAATGTACGTACAGACTTAAGAACCTTCATATCATCTGCGTATAGTAAAATATTTGAATTAGTAAAGCAGTTCTTTATGTCTGAGATAAATATTGTAAACAATAATGGCCCTAAGATCGAGCCTTGAGGCACTCCAGATGGGACAGTTTTCCAACCGGATGTGTATCCACATAGGACTACAGCCTGCGATCGGTTATCTATATATGATGAAAACCAACGAAACAGATCACCGTGTATTCCTGCAGCTGAAAGCTTCTGAAGAAGCACACGGTGATCTATTCGGTCGAAACACTTGCTGTAGTCCGTGTAGATAACATCGACCTGGCATCGTTCATCCATCCCAGTGGTTATTAGTTCATTGGACAATACCAAATTGGAAGCAGTCGACCGCTTTCTGAGGAAACCATGTTGTTCGTCGCCGAAACAGCACTGCATGGCCGAATAGACTTCCTTGTGCACCACTCGCTCCAGAACTTTAGAGAAAAGACATAGTTTAGATATGGGACGGTAGTTTTCTATCATCGATTTATCTCCTTTTTTAAAAATAGGTGTGATAAATGCCCGTTTCCATATCTTCGGGACAACACCCTCTCTCAACGACCGTTCAAACAACAAGCAGACTGGCTCCACAAGACTCTTTGCACAATTTACTATAAAAATAGGGGGTATCAGATCCGGCCCACCAGATTTAGCTAGGTCCAGACCTTTAAGTAGCTTGAGAACCATGTCAGGGCACACGCTAACGGTACTCAGGGACACTGAGCTGGAAGAATTAGTGTCTACATTAGTATCCAGATCGTCAGAGTCAGAGTCTGGTTCTTGGAAAGTTGAATGAAAGTAAGATGAAAATAGCTCAGTGATACCCTCCCCTGTGTCTGCGGACATTTCCATATAATGCAATACGTTAGGTAATGAGTCACCAGTTCTTTTACTTTTAACATAAGACCAGAACGACTTAGGGTTTTTGGAGATCGAGGATTCTATTTTTTCCATATATGCATCAAAACAAACCGCCTCTATTTGCTTAACTCGGTTTCGCAAGATAGAAAAAGAGTGATAGTCTGATAAATTGCCATAATTTTTATATTTATTATGGTATTTCTGTTTTTCTTTTAATATTTTAATTAAAGCACTAGTATACCAGGGGGGGTGTGTCGATTTCTTTAGTGGTTTAACGGGAATGTACAAGTCCCTTAGCTCGTATAGTTTTTGATAGAAAAGGCAGAGAGCTTGGTCTAAGGATCCAGCAGACAATAATGTATTCCAGTCTATGAGATCAAGTGCAGAAGTAATTGCAGGGTAATCACCTTTATAAAATATATATTTTACACTAGATTTCTCCATATATTTATGGACTTCAACGAAATCAGCGTTAATAATTAGTGGTTTGTGGTGTATATCGACAGGTAATGCCAAGGGGTCAGCACACTCACTCACTTTGACTACACCATTTGAGAAGACAAGATCTAATAACCTACCATTGACATTACTCTCACCATTGAACTGGGATAGGTTACTCGCATTTATTGTGTCAAAGAAATCCAAAATACATCGAACTGATACTTTATCGGGGCACAATCCCGGGCTATCATCGTAATGACGCCATTCCACATCGCCACCGAAGTTAAAATCACCAGTTACGATAAATGTATCCAATGGGTGGGCGGTTACTAAATGGTTAAGTTTATGGTGGAAGTTAATAATGTAACCATAGTACCGATAAATGTAATTTTTTAGTTATGTATTTGTAAGTAGGTACTGTGGTATTATAAGTAAACACCTACTGGACAAATAACTTCGAGTCTTTATTTTATTTTATTACTTTTACCGACTTTTTTTACTTTTACTTTTGTAGTGAATTATTAATAACAATTGCTAAATGCGATGAATTTCAATTTTATATTCACATTTACCAAAGCATGCGGTAATTATTAACAAAGATGGATAATTATTAATAATTTTCAATAAATCACATTTACCGGAACATATACATATACAAATAATGCCCATTAAGAGTAAAGGATTTTTGGAAACTAAATATTACAGTCTGTGAAATTATTTACACAAAGCCAAACATTTATCCTTGAAATATAAGTTATGCTTTAAAATATCACCATATACGTACGTAGCAAGTGAGAAGATACTCGCCGAAAAACGACTACCGTATTTAATTTACTTGTCCATTAAATCAAGAAAGAAACTCTAAAGTATTAAATTGCAAGTCACCGTTTATTATTTACAACTATGCAGTACTACCAGGCATTCTAATAATTATAGAAAATCATAAACTTCATAGATACGTTCTTTACGACACGGATTCAATTACGAATATTTTTATAGGTTTCCGCATTTTGCAGTCTTAAACGTTAATGACAAGTGGGAACGACGTAATGTTGGGAACACGTGCTCAAAGCGTTGCCATGCAACACAAGTGAAGTTTACGGAATCGCTTGAATTGCTTGCTAAGTAAATTGAAGCGCAGTTGAGCTTACTGTGCCGGAGACTTTACCAATCAAGACGCGGAACTTCAATCAGACGTCATCTACACTAACTGTATAGAGCGTCGAGTAATGAGCGATTATGTTTACCACCTTTGCAGAGCGATCTATGAGCGGTAAACTTTTCTGAAAAACATAAGCACAATACGAAAACGTCATATATCAAATGAACTTCAAGGTGCAAACTAAACCTCGTTGTTGGGTCAAATTTTCCTGCACGTTTTGATGGCGGTTTCGCTAATTTATCGCACTGGACATTTCCCACAAATTACTATAAGAATAGGTCTTATAGTAATTTCTGGGAAATGTCCAGTTTAACTTGAACTGCATTTCCTTGAATATTGAGTTGTAACCGTGTAGTTCTGAAATTATAATAATAGAACTTGCATGCGTCCAGACAATGCCCGCAGCAACCGCTTGACTGACAGACAATTTGTTTGTCACTCATTCATTCGTTATCTTCATGTACGCGAGCCCTGCGCTTAACGACCGTGCTATTTTTACTACACGCGACCACCATGTCTATCAACGCTCGTAATAGAATCATTTGTGTCTAACATGTATATAGGAAGTAAGGTATATTCAAAGGTGATTATCTTGTAGTAAGTGCATCTTTGTCACGAGGGAAAGTAAATCCAGAAGACAAAGTCGCACGACATTACAATGCCGCGATCCATTTTGATTACATATTGTAAATTAAGCATAGATGAAATTGACAAACGATTGAACAGGGGAGCTAATAAACGAAATTCCCAAAATGTTTTACTTCCATAAATACTCAATAAAGCCCCTTTTCCCACGCCCGTTTCGCAATCGCCTTCGGGATCGGCGATCGACGTTGCGCCACATTAAATTCTTCACGTTTAATCAATTCCGGAGGTCGGTAGTAAAAAAATATCAAAGTGAAGTGTTTCCTTCCGTATCGACGGCGCCAGAAGAGTATAGCAGACAACAAATAAATCGTTGGCGCAGTTTCAAAAACCGCCGAAATCGTCGGAGTTGGTATCGTGGACACGCCTTTTATCTGTTACGTCTGTCAGTCTTCGCTTTCCCCTGTTCTAGGTAAATAAGAAAAACAAAACATAGCCTGGAATAAATAATCAGGCCGAAGAAACAGAGGGATGCGTGCAACCGTGCAGGATTAAAAAAGTACTCGTCGGTTTCGGATGACTTGCCTTGCCTGACCTACTTTCAGCCGCGACCATCATTACGATAAAAGCTTGCTTGATAAATTAATGCGCACCTTAGGTTAGGTACGCCCCAGCGACGCTCTACGGTGACAAGCTGTAAAATAAAACGTAATCTGAGCCTAAATATATTTGCATCGGGTTAATAATGCGAGTCACGACGCGAATTTAAGCGAAGCCTTGTAAAGTACCTGCGTTCGTTACTCTGTTTTATGCCGGGCGTCGAGCGGTTGCAGCTATCGCCTCACAACAATGTGCCGGCGAGCTCATAAATACAAAACAATTAGACGATAAATTCCCACTTGAATTAGTATTTTTATTTGCGCGTCACGTGCGCTCGGCGCTCTCTCCAACAATTTATGTAGGGAGGCGTCAAATTTAACAGCTCAAAGAAACTGATGGCGCTCTCCTAGGCTTTGGCGCGCACTCGTGATGCCCTGTAATTATGTTTACAATTTATTTGTAAGTGAACAATGGGTGCCTTGTTTGTAATGCGTTAATATAATGCGTAAATTCTAACATTTCATTTCGAACTTATGGTAGACCAATTATTTTACTCAGATTTATTAAAAAAGTTAAGGCAAAGTAAAGGAGTATCGATCTGATTTGCGAACCCGGCCAGCCACTCGAGCTGATCAGCGGCGTGATTAAGTAAAAACGAATAAGAGCGAAAGCGTGACACAAAAGCAATGCGATAACAGAGGAAAAACGACCAGAGAATCGCCTCTGAGCAGACGGTATCTTCGCCCGCCCGGGAGTTATTAAATATTAAAATAAACTCGCATTCCGACACGAGTCCTACGCGATACGCAAGATTATGGCCAACACACACAATGAGAGCACTGGCTCCGATCGCTCCCTCGCCTTATCATATCAAAGCACGAGCTTACATAATTCAACTAGGGAGGATATTCTCTCGAGTGATCCCTTGTTGCTGATGAAAATTTAGCGCCTGTGTAAACACGCGATTCCGAAAATCTTCGCCAAAGTTAGCAGCCTATAAAAAGGAATTTTATCGATACGTTTAAATTATATTTTACTAACCTTTACAGAGTTAGCTAGTCTTGTACTTACAAGACAATACATAAGTATTGTTTCAAAGGGCAAATGGGCACATTCCCACGTGACGATGATGACAAGATGTTGCCTCATGGAGTCTTGAAAGTGTATCAGTCGTCTCATCTCTCGCTTGCCAAGCAGCTCCCCGCCCACTTACCTGAAACAATACATCATTACAATATCACTAACTGAGAGGTAACGCATATGTTTAAATATTTAACACCTACAACACGTCTCCTGTGCACCACACATAAAGATGCGCGCAGCATTTCATAATTTACTCCATGGTTTTAACAGTTTTGCCGTAAATTCTATAACGCTATACTTGTGCTGACCAATTCATCAGTGGCTTTTCTGGTTTCACGTGGTTTTAGTTACCCTCACAATCTGCTTCTACCCATGCAAGAATTTCTGAGCCGATATTTTGGAATTTCATAGAGAAATATTTAACTGTACTTACACTCTTAATCTCATCTTTTATCCCCAAATGGTCAAATGAAAACATCCTACCAATTTTTTTATTAAACATCTAATTTTTTCATTAAACTTTTATTACAAGTATTTGTTATACGAGTAGCTATGGTATGTCATTGATAAAAATAACTTATCCCAAAGATATAAAGACAGTAGGAACCATACTAGTGGGACACTCCTACTTGTCTGGCCCTTGTGGGCCCCTCCCAGAAATAAATCCTGGATCCGCCCTTGCCTATAAACCAAAAAACTGTCACTTTAAAACTGCCATTCTATTTGACAACTGCAAAAATCTACTACATAACTTTAATTTCGGAAGTCAGTGTCTAGTTAAATGTATTTTCGTTTTTTGCCACCGACTTCCGAAATTAAAGTTATTTTTCACTTTGTAGTGTTGTTTTTGGAAGTCGGTTGTATTTTTTTGTAAAAAAGTTTTTATTTTTAATTTTTTAGTTGTGTACCACACAAATTCTAATACCACTACCTGCAAAACAAACTAGAACATCATCCATATAAAAGTGGGGAAAAATACGTATTATTGAAGCTTACTCAAAAACTACCGAAGCAAAGTTAATCAATTTTATATGGGACCAACTGTGATGTATACCCTCTCGAATAAAACAAAAAAAATCCAAATCGGTCCAGCCATCTTCGAGTAATCGGGGAACATTCATAAAAAAAAAAAAAAAAAAAAAGGTTCCGACGAATTGAGAACCTCCTCCTTTTTGAAGTCGGTTAAAAATTACAGCAAAAGTCATTTTGTTTCTCTAAACTCTTATAATTTCTGCTAACTAGCTATACATGACGCTGCGCACAGATAGTGCACACGCCATGCGATAAAATTTTATTTAGAAAACATTAGCATTCGCAGAGGCTTATCGAAGCCTCTTCTCGCAATTGTATGAGAACGGCCTGCGAATTTCCCTCAAAGCTTCGTAATTACGGAACCCCGTAGGTACATGACTGTGATACCTTATCTGCTGGTTCCGTTCATATTTCAGTTTGTCTTGTCTCATTTGTTTTCAATTCTTTATAATTTATTTTATTCCGATATTCTTTAAGAGGTCGTATAAGAAATTTTGCCGATTTCGCTGATTTGCGTGATTTTACAGATGTAATTTCACAGTTAAAATACTGTATTTCTATAATTTTTAATGCACATGTAAGATCATTCATTTCAATTACGAAGATCTAATGAATGAGCTACTTTTTTTATTTTGCGTCGAGTTTATAATGCGAGGATTTGGTTGTTAAAATTTTTTTAATGCCAAATGTTTTTAATTTTTTTTTCAGGATTTTTTTTTTTTTTTTTTTAATTATTTATTGTCATAAAACAGATGGTACATCAGATATGGAATTCTCTGACACCTGCACTAGTTAAAACTGTGTTGCAGGAGCCAGTGTCCTCCCGTAATAAAAAAGCACACAAGGTTTTATGATACCTAATAACTATTATAATTTCTAATTTCTAATTTTGCGCATTTGATATTGAACTGAAGTTTATTCCTGTTGTTTTAATTTTATGAACAGAGTTCTAAGTAGCCTAAATCAAAAGCAATTCTTTGCCAATTTTCTCCAAAATTTGACTATAAACTTTTTTACTCAAAAATTTTATATAAAAGTGGTAAATAGTGATTCACACATTCTATAGACAACTTTCACAAGAATACATTGTATTTTTCCCATACCCTTTAGACGTCAAAACGATTCGTAAATATGTGATATTCTAAACCTCTTACAGCAAAAATTCACAAAACATTCCGGCGAATGTTTTGTGAATTTTTAACCTAAAGCGGCGTTTAGGTAGATTAATCAATATTAAATAATGGATCATAATTGAAATGTTCTTTAATGTTGTGCATTAAAACTTATAGAATAACAGTATTATCACTGTAAAACCACGTAAATCAGCGAAATCGTCAAAATTTCGTGTACATGCTACAGATAGTGTTAGAAGTATTTTACTTTTAGATCATAGCTCTACATACATTGCGTAGGTACTACCCACTATGCTATTGAGGTACAAAGGGATTTCCATAGAACGGGATTAAACTTAGACACGGCATTACAATTATTTGGAATATATTAACTATGTTGGTTCACGTGGCAATCGCAGGCCGGATCTCTCATCGTGTGGAGGCGCCGATGTTCGAGCTAATGTTGCTTAATTAACTCGTATTCATTATCGGCGGGAACACGGCGCGGCGCATAGGCGCGTGCGCAGCCCGAGTGGCCGCTGCAGGTGCCGTCGCATGCGGAAACACGGGACCACCACTACTTATTATATTTCCATCTCACTTGCATCTACATATCTTCAATTAACATACCATTAACTGACACCTGAATCAGCTTCCTATACAACTGGTCTGAGTCATATTTTATTGCAATATCGGCTATAGGATAACTCAATATCAAAAGGGTGAAAATTCTACGTGTCACGTTGGTTAGACATAAAATGGTGATGATGAATAGCCCGTTAATGAACTTTTCAGCAAAACGACAAACCAATTGATTCAGCTATATTTTGAACTGAAGCTGACAAAACTGATCCATTTATAATTTTCACTGAATTTAAGTAATTTTGAACTATTTATTATTTCTTTAGTCAAATTCCTTACTCTATTTTTCCAGCCTGATACAGAGCTAAGAACAAATAGAAAGGTTTAACCACACAAAATGTACCTACATTTTTGACCACGAAACCACGGGCATTGGTGAATACATCACTACATAATAGTTTAAATTGCCGTGTTATAATAATAACCAGGGATCTTTTAAATCGGTTCGCAGACTGTAAACGAGGCACAACTATGTATAGTAAGTATTGTATTGTCTCTCTTTCTCCCCTTAATTCATCCAAAGGTTGTCTGTAAAAGATCGCTTTCAGCGATAAGGCCGCTCATTGTGTCACCCTATGTAAAATTTCTGCATTTGTATCTGCAATTTTTATGATGTGCATAATAAAGAGCTTTCAGTCTATCTATCTATCACAATATAAATTTTATTGTTCTGACGTCTATAGACGTCAACCGCCCGCGAAAGTGTTAAACATTCATGGAGTTATTAATCCAAATGTCATAGCAAGTTCCGTGTCGTCGGCTCGGCTCGGCGCAGTGTGAGAAATATTACAGTTATTAATATTCGGTGGATGCACACACGAGATAGCTCAAAACTACCGAGGACTAAGATGAATGTAAAGCGTGGCTTTTGTAGCTTTATACCAACGTATGCATTGCCAGAGGTAAGAAAAAAAAATTAGAGAAAATTGGTGCACTATTTTTTTATCAAGGAACTTCCAGATTTAAGGAAAACGTTTCCACGCTAAACGAATAAATGCGAGCAAAACAGTTTTCGTTGGAAAAATTTGTGTCTAGTAATAATAAAAAGAAACTAAGTAGGGACCACCTACCACCACCTACCTATTTTTCAGAAAATTTCTCATTTGATAGTCCTTTAACGCTTGTTGATCTTTGCTTTTCTAAAGATCCTGTGTGACACAACTGAAGCTTAAAACTATACGGTGCTAGTAAACTAAGAACTAAGGATGAACTTACTCTCCCAGAACTAATAAAGAATGAGAAAAATCAACCATGTGTATAATTTGAACAAGTGTTCTCATTGATAAGAAGTATATCATTGAAATACGTTTGGCGTTGTGCAACCAATTAGTCTTAAAATCTTTCTTTAGTCAAATTGCAACTTTACGTGCAGCAGTATACACACAATATACCGTCACAAAAAAGAACTATCATGCAGCGATTTCAAGTTTGAATAAAGAACGGCCACGATATTTATGACCTGGGGCTGTTAATCCATGAACACTAGAAGCGGTACTGTAACCACAGCGGCGTCGGTCGGGACTCATGCGCCCGCGGCAGATCCTCAACAAATACGCATGCGTGCTCACCGCCATTATGCAAAACACACACCGGATACACAACCAACTTATTAAGTACATAATAAGTCTCATCTCGTTACATATCGTCAGACTGACTCAAAGTAATTTTCTTGTTAGCTTTCCAGTGCGCCTGATCAGTACCTACGCAAATACTTCACAATTACATTTCTCCAACAAGGACACGACAAGCCGAATAGGCCCCAGTATCGAGTTCTCAAGCGCAACTTTATGAAAATGGAGAACAAATAAATTCTCGTTATGTTATAATGGAAATGGAACTTTGCAATGTGGTAATGAGATTACATTTACAGTTATACACTTCTGGACACATCTTTTGGCCCACCTCGTATTTTCAGTTTCGTTTGGTCCTAGCTAAAATTTTATATTAGGTCGAGCAAAAAGTTTTTATGCAGTTTTGAACCTGGCACATTCACAATTTCATTCAATAGTCTTTTTTTGAATTTCGAACACAGAATTTAAAGAAACAAAAGACAATTTGGAGCCTGTTTGTTGATATCAAACAATCGAATACTAAGAAAACTTGGTTTTATTGGTTTACTTGGATTTAATTCTTGAAAAAGTGATTGATATCTTTGGTTTTGCAACAAACATTACTTATTCTTAACATTAAGGTGAGGTTCTATCAATAATCTATGGATACTTCACCTGAAGTCGCCGCCCAAGCTGTGGCACTTATTCAGGCCGGACACAGCCAAAGAAACGTGAGTGCTCAACTTAATTTAAGTTGATCTGCGGTCCGAAATGTTTATCGGAGGTACCTAGAGACTGGCGGCTTTGTTCGTCGCCAAGGAAGGCCACGATTTCGGGTCACAACTGAAAGGCAGGATCGATTCATCGTGACGACCAGCTTGAGAAATCGTCACCTTACCTCCATTGAGATACAAAACCAACTTCGCGACTTCCACGGAGTATCTGTGAGCGCTCGAACTGTTCGGAGAAGGTTAAAAGAACGCGATATGGTACCACACAAGCCAGCTAATGCCCCCAAACTAACGCCAGCCCACCGAACAGCGCGCCTTCATTTCGCACGCAGTCATTTAAATTGGACACAGCAAGATTGGAGCCATGTACTCTTTTCTGATGAGTCTAAAATTGTGTTACATGGCAATGATGGAAGGAAGAAGGTCTACCGACGTAAGGGAGAGCATTTCGCACAATGCTGCTTTGAAGAGAGGGTTGCTTATGGCGGTGGCTCATGGACTGTCTGGGGCGGTATATCCGCGAGCGGCAAAACTCAACTTGAGGTTGTTACAGGACCACGGCTGCCAACATTAAATGCTGAAAGGTACATTCGTGAGTGCTTAGAACCTCACGTGATACCATACGCGGACTATGTGGGCCCAAATTTCCTTTTTATGCATGATAATGCAAGAGCCCATGCGGCCGGCATCGTCAGGGAATATCTTCGGGATGTGAACATCACAGTTATGGACTGGCCAGCCAGAAGCCCAGACATGAACCCCATTGAACACATGTGGGACGAGCTAAAAAGACGTGTTAGGGCTCGTCAGCCAGTTGCCCAGACGATGCAGGAGTTGAAAACTGCCATAGAAGAGGAATGGGAGATGATCCCTCAAAATTTCATAGAGCGGTTGATAAACTCTATGCCTAATCGTATGAGAGCTGTGGTAGATGCCCATGGAGGCAACACGCGTTATTAAATTAAACCTTTATTTGATAAAACATGTTTTTTATTCAAAAATCAATTGCCTTTAACAAGGCGCATATCCGACTTGTTAGGCGTAGCTCCATGTCGTATGGTATTCTGAATTCAAATTTAAAACAATACGATCGAAAAAGATGGTAAAATGTATCAGGTTTAAAACTGCATCAACAGTTTTTGTTCAATCTAGCAATCATATTTCGGTAGGGGCCATCGAAACCTAAACTCTAAGGTGGGCCAATAGATGTGTCCAGAAGTGTAGCTTCTATTAGGCGGTCTGGGGCGTTTGCCACAAATAGAAACAATTGAAAACTCGCTTTAGAAACCTGAAAATCATTTTATATTGCAAAATATTATGTTAATATTATTCAGATAAAGACTATTAACTTATAAAATGGCCACATAGTTAGGATATATCAGAATACATTTTAAAATATTGTTACCCAAACCCAAACCGGATCATTACCAGAAAGTCATTTGATATTCGAATTTGTCATACCAAGAGATATTAATCTAACAATCTACGATCTATGATCTTGTTAACTGTCATGTTATTATAGCGAACGCGAAAACTCGATTAACATTCAATTGATTAAATAAGGTGATCTAATCGAATGGCCTTATTTTATGCTAAAAGCTATTTTAAATCAGTCCCAAATGGCAAATAGGTGACAATAAAATTAAGCGCGGTGACAATAATATGAACTAACACGAGCCACTTCTCGCCGAGTCAGAGCCTTATCGCTCGCATCCATTGAGATAAGGATCTCAGATGTAGTTTTAAAAGGAAATTTACAAGTTGGACCGCTAATAATCATATACATGCCAGCGAGATGTCCGTCGGGCCGGCGACAACGTCGGACGACGCTTATGACCCCACTACAGCGTCGATTTATGATCGTCCCCTTTATACAAGGGCAGGACAATTTACAACTTAATTTAGAACAGGTTTTTTTTTCTTTATTTAGGGATCGACACGGATGTTCATCACTCTCGTCTAAATTAACAGCTTAGATAGACTCGATTCTGTCAATTGACCGATTGATTAATTGATGAAGTGTTGGTAGGTATATGTGTATCTAAATAAGCCATCCAAGTAGTTCTTTATATATTTTTATAACTTAACGTAATATTTGACGAACATTAAACAGTTCAGAAGATATGTAAGTACCTACCTGGTTTGCTAATAAAATAAAAGTCGCATTCAAGTGTAGTTTCAGCTTACCCTACGGAAAAATATATTATTTATAAGGATCATGTTTAACGCATGCAATATAATTATGTAAGTATTAACGTTTTGGCAGATTTTGAAAATGTATGTACCTACTCATGGTAATATAATTTCGTAATCTGTTATTAACGACGTAACAGCTTAATGTGAGAATGTGACACAAACAACAATCGTGACGTCTCAATCTCGCGATCTTTTAACACGGAAAAGCTCTGTACAATTGGTCGATAGGGCACGTTGCGCGCGCGCACAACGTGTCAATCACCACTTGCATAATAGAGAAAGCTGCGCGTGCGATCTAAATGTCACGTCTAGCTATAGAGGCTGTGTGACAAAGCCTATATTTATCGTAATGGGTTTAGGTTATCAATGTAAGCGCTTTGAGTTTTTTTTTTAATGCCAATGAGAAGGATGTATTTCTATATTTCTGTGCCATTTTCTTAAGACTAAACCTGGAAGCGTCGATTTCAGTAGCTTTGCTAAATTAATAAGTACCTAAAGCTAATTCTAATGATGCCTAAAATAACACAGAATACTCAGCAGAGAACAGAAGCATATGGAAGCGGCAGACCTTTGTTCAGGAGTAGATTACTCAGCCACATTGTCTAATGCTAATGTCTTTATCCGTCGACAACACAGGCTGTCGTATATACTTCCACTAGAGTCAAAGCCACGTGCTAGTATGATATACATTGGTTGTCGCGGTAGGCAATAGGCATCATATTCAGTCGGGTTGTTAATATTCATTGGCCGAGATTGTCGTAGTTCGTACACTGCGTAGGCAGCCCCATACGCCAGGGCGCGGTCGGGCACGCATTAGAGACAATGACATTTGCATAGCTGGGCGTTCCTAACTGTCAACCAGAACATTCACATTAACTAATCCGAAGAAAGATAATGAATGCGAAATAGTTTCATTATACGCTCGTCGTTCCTTCAATTAATTCGTTGAATAAATGTAATGACGCCGATGCTACAGATGTAAGCTTTGTAGTCAGTCGCTGAACAGGTATTGCTGGCATTGGTAAGTAAGATTTAAACATGTCTAATTTTAGCATGTTAAATTACTATTTTTCATGTTAAATAAGTGAAACAAATAAATGAAGGGTAGAAAAAAAACCGGTTAAGTGCGTATCGCACCACGCACAATGAAGGGTTCCGTAGTTGGGATGAACTTATCTTAAGAACAAACTTAACATTGTAGTTGAAAAACATGTTCTCCCATACATTCCAACTATAAATGTAAGTTTGTACTCACAATATTGATAGATTTACCATGTTATTTTAAGACCACAGACTTCTTATAGGTTTTCCTGTAATCTACAGGTAAAGATCTATTTTCTGTATTTTTTTCAAAATTTTAGGCTCAGTAGTTTCGGAGATAAGGGGGGGGGGAATGGTCAATTTTCGTCTATTTTCTTAAATAACTTTAAAACTATTTTAAAACTAAAAAAAAATATATTTGAGACCCTCAGCCCTTTCATTTGATATGCCATATGGTGTAGTTTGCAAAACTTTTTTTTTTTAATTTTCTTATTCGCCTCCAAGTGACCTTTATATTCAAATTTAATTTATTTACTTTACCCGTCCGTGTTTGGGTCACAGAAATGCATATGTGTACCAAATTTCAACTGAATCGGTCCATTAGATTCGGAGCAAACTGGTTGTGACAGACGGACAGACAGACAGACAGACAGACGGACAGACAGACAGACACGAGTGATCCTATAATGGTTCCGTTTTTTTCCTTTTGAAGTACGCAACCCTACAAACCTTCCAAATCCTATAAAATCTTAAAAGGGATGTATTATTAAAAAGCCACAAAGTCACATGCAGCCAGCCAGAGCTTATCCTCTCGTATGGTAATTCCACTACAGGGAAAGTGTGTCGCATTTCCAAATAAGGCTCAAAAAGCGATGTTCGTTTTGACTACCAAAGCACTTATTCTGTGAATACGTCCACCCGGAGCTTAGGGCGCATTGTACATTCGAGAGGCGTCGCATCTCACCACGAACCACCCGCCGCCGCGCGATGCCGCCACCCGCGCTTTGCAATAATGCGCTTACGGCGCTCCATGGCTAGATACCCTCATAATACCATTCTTTGTATACTCCGACTGGTATCCTAAGTCGAAACTCATGTTACCATCAACAGACTTATTATGTACTTACGTACAATAGGTAAGGAACAATGTTTTCTTATCCACACATAATAGAAATAGGAAGGTAAGAAAAGCTTTAAAAGCGGGACATACTTTCTTTTCAAAAGAAAATAAATTTCCTTTCTGGCAACATTGACATAAAACTAGGACTTTACTTTAGTGTGTAACAAATAAAAATTGTTATATTTCTTCACATTTACATCACCTTTTATCATGGAATAATATAATTACAGGAAAGCCTAAAAGAAGTCTTAAAATAACATGGTAAAACTCTTAATATTGTGCGTACAATCTTACATTTGCAGTTAGAGAGTATGGGAGAACATGTTTTTCAACTACAATGTTAAGTTTGTTTGTGGAATAAATTCATCAACTATGGAACAAAACGCACGTGGCCGGTTTTTTCTTAAAATATTGGCTGAATCACAGAAACATTATCTCAATAAATACTATAGTTAGAGCGTCTGTGTTTGGGTATAAAATCATTAGTAAATCAGTTCCCAGCACGAATAGTTTAGCAATTAAAGGAGGAATCCGACCGGTCCGCTATCTTTCCTCTGAACTAATGGGTTAAGACGGCCAGTGGACCTCGCCGCACACTCCAGACACTTATCTCCTTGATAAACAAGTACAAATAGGTTACACGGTGCTTCCAACCCCTACAGCTCTATTTCTCCTTTAACGTCTTAAGTGAGACGACAAAACCTTTATCAGCTGGACAAAGAGTTATTTCCAAAGTGATTTACTTAATGAGTGACAAATAAACCAAGATGGAACTTGGAATCTTAGACTTCTCTTTATTATGTACCTACACTAAAAAAATTAAAGATATAAATGTCGAAATTTTACGGAGGCCGGTCTTATCGCTAAAATCGATCTTTTACAGACAACCTTTGGATGGATTAAAAGGAAGAAGGAAAGACAATACTGCAGGTAAGTCAGTGGTGTACCATTTACACATACAATAACGCATGGATACCTTAGAAGACATGTTTAAATCAGGAAGATATTAATCTCTAGGAAAAATAGGTACATGGAGGACTCGCAGAAAAACATAATATTATAAGGCACTTAATTGTTCCGTAGAGACAGCAAACCAAAATGTTTGTAAATGTCACAACACCACAGAGGCGGTGTATAACCGGGCAGCCACAACACGTGGGCCCCGAACAATAAATGGATTCTAACACGTCCGGACATTGTCCAAAGCGCTTTTATTGCTACATATTTTAGATAGACGCGGGCAAATGCTGCCAACCAACAGTTACAGTAGAGAGCACAATAGAGACAAACACATTCTGATTTTTTTAAGAAAACTAAAAGGGACGAGGACTAAAAATTTGTTTGTCCGTCATGTAGATTATTAAAAAATAATGGACACGTTTTTTTTTTATTTTTTAACGTAATCAAAAGGTTACTGCGATACATTGAGTTCAAATGTGGCATAACGTCACGCCTGGCTAGATGTTATACAGTTTGTTATAGTTGTAACGTACGAGCCCCCACTTCCCCACTTTAATGCGTTTTATCTTAGTATTTTTTTATTAATATGATAAAGCAAAAAATACGTATCTGATATTTTTATATTATGTGACCGACGGACTAAATAGATTTTTTTTTACCCAGGAAACATCCCTATTATAAGCAAGATTTCGGGCTGCATTTTTTAACGCTATAATTGTGCCCAAGGCACCAAGCAGTTTACACTTTTCTAGAGACAAACATTAGCTAAGTACACAACGTATCAATCTTCTCCTTTGTAAATTTCTTCATACAATGCTATACGGGAACTTGAGTCCTTCATCTTTACTAGTCCACAGCTGGACATGGAAAACCTAAACCGAATACACTATAAAGCCTTTACAACAACGGGCCAACAGAATTCGATAGTATTAAAGCTTTACATTAAAACAAACAACACGAAAATTGGAACAATGTTTCCGCAGTTTAAGCATAGCCCTCGCAAACATACAGATGTTCCGTTTTAAGTATAGCAGACTTACGCAAATACATCAATGTTATAAACAAATACATTCAGTTAGCAAGTCTAATTTACCTTTCAGATAACTGTTATCAATTTATGATAGATTAAACTTGGTTTCTAGTACATACGTATTTACGGCACTTTGCATCTACTACGTGCCTCTAGACCTCATTATTCGAGGTGTTAAAATGCAAAAACGGCGGAGCCCTGAGGGTGGAACAGTTCGCCGCGGAAGTTAGCGGCTGCAGCACAATTCAATGGCGCAGGAAAACCGCACCGAGTGATGGTGCAGAATGAAAAAGGCCCTTAATGAGTGCTCTCGTTAGTTCATGACTTTATTTACTGCTCTTGGTGACGGTTGAGAAAATTTTAATTTTAATTTTTTATGACTATACATACCTACAGCCTAATCTGTCCAATTTTAGCTATTTGGAAATACTTAGGATTTGGTTCCCTCTTGCATTCTGTCAAGAGTAAAAATCCATGACTTTCTTATGAAAATAAAATCATAAACTGAATTTTAAGGTTCTCCCTCATATATTATATACTGCGATAATGCGTCCTGATTCCTCGCCACACTGCTGTGATTTTATCATCCGATATTTCCATTATTGAGGCACTATTAGTACTTATCAACGCAGGTGTGTGTAAGATTGCATGCGTCCTAATACAAAATGTTCTAAGAACTCATATCGGAATATCGCAGGACGGCAGAAATCAAGCGTCCTACTTCTAATGCGTCTCTATTATCGCAGCAGTGTAACTTCGTAGCCGTCCTAATACAAAATTTACTGAAAACAAATATCGCCATAACGCGTCCGATATTATGTACCGATAATAATACACCTGTGGGAGATCCTTTAATATCGGGACCAACACAGAAAGATTATCAAGTGCAAAAAATTCATCATCAGCACATTGAACCAAAAAAAAAAAAAAGAAAAAAAACCATCCATCCATTTTTTTTTATTTCACCTATGTCTATGTATTCCTTTGGATAAATAAACATTATTATTATTTTTATTTTTTTCATGTTTACATATCTCGGGACTCTGGGGTCCGGGACCTTTGGAAGGCGTTATTATTAGTGAGTACATTGACACTAAGCCTCAGTAATTGTCTCAAGCCTCATACTCGAGCCACTAAAACTTTGAATTTATCACCTTAACACATCAAGACTTTAACACCACAACTCGAAAAACAGGTTAATAAGAGAGTTGTCTTCAATGAGATGTGAAAATAATGTGTGATATTATCTGGTGGTAGCGGTGTTGGACGTATAATATTCTAAGTCGCACGCGTTTCATTAACCGCCAATCCGGTTAATGAGCGTCGAACTTTTTCGCTTAAATAAACATTAAGAAGAGAATGGACGGTGCGCCCACCGCCGCCGAACCTTTTACCGGAATTACGCTGTGGTTAAGTGCTCGCTTTTAGAAGACCACGCCGGAATTACGTTGCATACATTGGAATTCGGTAAGGTTTTGATTCGATCCATATCCATATGTGCTCAAGATTATTTCATTAGATCATACCATGCACCAGTAACACGTGCAGTCTAAACATCTTTTTCACTATCTTTTAGGAAAGTTAGCTAAAGCAACTCAATTTTTCCAACTATGAGCTGTCAGATTGGAAGGATTTCTTATTGCTTTTGCGATTAGATGCAATGATCTTTTTCAGGTTACTTTGGGCTCGATCGCTGTAGGTATTGGTAAATAATAGACAAGCATATAAATACCAATCTGGTTAAATTAAACAGAACCTTCATTAAAGAGAACAAATAACGCTGAAGAGAGGACAGTGTCTCAATGAGAGACACAGAAAGTATACCCACGACCCGGCGACGAGATTAAAACTTTGCCACTTGGAAGTGCAGTGGTCGCACAGTTCAAGAGAAATTTACTCGATGCAAAAGTTAATATAAGCGAAATTCGTCCTGCGGCGGACGTTTTACCGGGCGCCTCCAGCAAGTTGGACCTTTGCTGAAAACTAGCTCCTGGCTTCAAGCTAACACCTGATATTGTTTATCCACCTGACGCCGCTGTGTCTTATCAACTTTTTTCACAAGCAGAAATACTTAAGGGCACACTATTTGAATATTCCTGTTTTTAGAATCAATTTTAAATAGTCAAATTAGGGTATTTAGATCCTGAAAAAGAAAATGTCATAGATACATCCCTGCTTTAGGTAAATCTACGGTTCAAAACACGATAAATTGTAATTTGCTCGATGAAAAAAAAATCCGAAATGGGGTCGATTTCAAAACTATTTTTTATTTCATTTCCTAGTTATAGCACAAAATTATATAAAAATTGCATATACCATGAGGTAATAGTATTTCAGAGGGAATTCTACGGTTGGATTTTTAAGTGTAATACATTTTTTCTAAATAAACACAAAAATAGTAAATCGGGCTAAATCGGCTCGCGCTCAGAGTCCTGCGGGACTTCATCAAGGTTGGACCTGTGTCAAAATTTTTAAAAATTCGCTCTCCCTGCAGTTGTTCAAAAAAAATCGAATAAACGAAGAACACATTAGATATGAAATTACGATAGCTCAGAAAAAATATCTCGTAATTATATTATAGTTTTAATTCATAATATCGTTTTCGAAAATGTGATTATTTCTATGTGGTATGATGACGTTTAATTGTCATCTTACGATAGTGTTAAGACACATTGCAAATTATTATCGGTAAATATATAGTCAAGCGCGAGTAGTTTATAATTTTTTATCGTGGTCCTTTATGAAGAAGTTTTAAAACACATTTTTCTAAGATTTTTTCATCAGATTTATCCATATTACTATTTTCACTCTTCATCGAACTGTCTTCGCTACCATACCCTACCATATCCTACAATAATCACACATAATATAAATACAATGTGTCCGGTTGTCGGTAAAACTAAATAACAATAAATAAAAACAATAATAACATAAATAAAACTTATCTGGCGATTTAAAAATTTGCCCTTATAATAGTAGATTCGATAAATTATACGAGTAGGTGTAGCAGTAGGTACGTCCCTTGACAATAAAGTACGACAATTCTTCCTTCATATGTAGTTGTCGATATTTACTGATCTTCATGAGCAGTGGTCAACATCAAAAACAAAAGAATATGGTTACAGCATAAGCAAAATAGTACGACCATTTTTAGCCCATACTTAATAAAAATATTATTGTTTTTTTTATTCAGTCACTAAAAGGGGATAAAGTTTGTATGGAATATAGGGGATATATTGTATGATATATAGGGGATGAAAGTTTGTATGGAAATTCACCATTTATGTCGATGGAATACCATCGGGCACACGGCTTGTCTACTTGATAAAATTCTTATATTCACTGACAGACAATGCACAGCCTAAGCCGCTGGATCTAGAAGCATGAAATTTTGCAAAAGAGTTCTTTTTGTAACGAAAGTAAATTAAATTTCTATTAAAATTGCAATTTAAAAAACCGTTGCAATTTTGAAATTTAACATCAGTACCGCAAAATCATGTTTTTCTCTAACTAGCTTCTGCCCGCGACTTCGTTCACAATATACTAAAACAACAGACACATTATAAAAAACTTTCCTGTACAGTACGTTAGTAGTTGTGGTATCAGCAGCCTAAATATACAGAGAGTCGTCGTTTAAGGAGCAGCTTGTCCTGAGGTCGAAACCCGCAGCCTTAACAGCATATAATACCTAATGGCACAACACTGATACACTGAGTGATTCTTACAGATTGTTCCTGATGAACCCGGCTATCGCTAAAAAATATAACAGTGGATTGTACACACGGGATTTCTCATTAATACTGTCAGCTAACCATTGATATTTATTTATATTATAAACATAGATGATATAAGAGGAATAAACTTCATGTATTCTATGTACGTTCTACGAACTATCAAATAACAGTATATCAAAATGAAAAAAAAAGAATCGAAAAAAAATATCAACAGTTGAGAATCGAACTTTTGTGGTTTGCTTTGATGAAAGTTGACTAAAATAGACGTTCTTATGTTATTATTATGTCATGATTGACATCCTTCCGCTAAGCCTTAACTCAAAGATTTAGCGCGATGATAATCATTTAAAGGTTAAATCTGTAACTATCTGCTATATGCATTTCTTACTCAGCCCAATGAAGTAATGGAATAATTCACACACTGACACCGATATCGGCACGATATCTACAAGCGAAGACAGTGCGGGGTGAGAGTAGCAGGCATTCTTTCACTTGAGCAAACTTTATCACACTGCCGACTTCGAGACGTCAATACTTATTAGTGTGCTTGTTTGTCGCGTCGCGATGGTCATCGATATTCACCAATATCATGGGGCCGGTAATAATTGTACCTATCGCTATCGAATCGTGTTGGTATCGTTATCTGATAATGTGAAAACAAAACGACATTTTATGTAATAATCTTAGTTTACTCCACCGTAGACACCATAAAAAATAAACATAAGGAAAAAAATCGATCTAAGAAAAACTAATTAAGTTGATCAACTGCAAATAATAGGTCTTTACCTATGAAATTGCCGTTTTGTATGAAAAAATTTAAACGAATTTTTTTCATGCATTTTTTATTTGTATTAATCGAAGTAATCACCCATGCAATCAATGCATCTTTGCCAACGCAGTGGCAGTTTATTTATGCCCTTCTTAAAGAAATCAGCTGGACGGGAGGCAACAAATTCTTCAAAGGCATTTTGTACTGCCTCTCGGGTATTGAATTTTTTTCCCGCCAAGAAGTTATCCAAATTCTGGAAAAAGTAGTAGTCTGTAGGCGCAAGGTCTGGTGAGTAGGGCGGATGACGGAGAGCTTCCAACCCCAGTTCTTGCAACTTGGAGACCGTCTGCTGTGCAGTATGAGGTCGCGCGTTGTCGTGCAGGAGCAGCGGAGACGAGCGATTGACCAATGCTGGTTGGAGATGTGCCAGCTTCTCCATCATTGTGTTCAGTTCTTCACAGTACACATCTGAAGTAATGCTCACCCCGTTTGGTAAGAAGCTGTGATGAATCACACCGGCGCTAGACCACCAAACAGTGACCATCACTTTTCTAGGGGTAAGTTTTCGTTTAGGGCATTGTTTAGGTGCTGAACCAGGATCCAACCAACTTGCTGAGCGCTTGCGGTTATCAAACAGAATCCATTTTTCATCGCAGGTAACAATGCGGTTCAAAATTCCTTCATTTGTGTGTCTGTTGAGCAGTGCAAGGCACGTCTCGACGCGTACTTCGCGCTGGCGATCATTGAGTTCGTGGGGCACCCATTTGTCAAGCTTTTTTACCTTGCCAATTTGACGCAAATGGACCAATATTGTTTTGACGCTAACGTCGAAAGCTGCTGCTAATTCAGCCGTAGATTGTGTATCATCAGCTTCCACAATCGCCTTTAATTCGTCATTGTCGACCAAAGTCTTCGGACGACCGCGAGGTTCATTTTTCAGGTCGAAATTTCCAGAACGGAAGCGAGCAAACCAATAACAAGTGGTGCGTTGGTTTGTAGTGTTAGCTCCGTAAACGTCGTTGATGTTGCGTGCCGCTTGTGCCGCGTTGCTGCCACGACGGTACTCATATTCCATAATTACTCGAATTTTTAACGTATCCATGATGACGAAAAAGATTGAAATACGATGAAAATGTAACACTTATCAATAAACAAATGACTACTTTTGGAAAAAAAATCCATGTTTTTAAAATAAAATTAATTTGAAATTAGAATTCTTAGCCAAACAAAAATTATTTTGATTTGAAATGGCCAGTACTGCAGAACGGCAATTTCATAGGTAAAGACCTAATATTTTACACTGTGGCATGGATTTTCTGTGAAATCGTCGGCGGCGCGTCGTAAATAAACACGTCGTGCTGCATTTGGGGGAGGCAGAGGTAGCGTTTCAAAGGCCTACAGGCCCGAATAACCTGGCCTTAAATTAAGACCCGGCCACTAATTTGAATAAATCTTGCACTTTATTTAAATGACTCATAATTACTGTTTGAAAAATGTTTACGTATATTTTTTTGCGTTTAATGTGTGATCTTATCTTAACATCACACGTACCTCTAGAGCAAAAAAGTCAGTATTTAATTAACGTAACTTCACAAGGCGTTTTACTTGCCTTATCAGATGTGCGTTCAGACAAGCTTCAGATGTAATTGCATCAGACAAAGCTTTAAATATGCCGCCGGTCGGACATGTTTGACCCTCGTAAATCCAAACTCCATCCAATACTCCATCTAATACTTAATAAATGATTTGCAATAGTTTTACATATTTTATTGTAACTACATAAAAATGCATTAATACATTATGTGCGTCTTAATATATCTCAGTGCTACATAAATATTATTAAATAAGTATTTAAAAATATCTTAGCGTAAACTACAAATTAAATTGTTATTGTCAGACTGCACTGTCTCCGTGCCTTCTTTAAAATAAAGCATAATGGTAAACATTCATTTAGAGTGGTGCTATGGTGCCGTTTGTTTTAAAATGCAGAACAGCTCTAGAAGTCCGCGTAAACAGCAACAAAGCTGTGGTTGCAAATGAGGTCGCAGATAGCTACGAACTCGGAAGTTAGTGTAAGCATAAATTAAAACAAGCGTTTCCATAAAAAGTTGATAAATGGCCTTCCACAGGCGGCGCGACAAAAAAGGGAACTGACGTCAGCCGAAGCGCTAAAGTGTTTCATTTTGCGCTTCCAGTCGACATCTGGGCCGGTTTCAGGACCAACTGGCAACGACGCCTGGCTGATCCAAACTACATAGACGCAATATCTCAACAGGATTGAAATATGTTTCAGTGCTGCTAGTACAGTGAAAAGTTTATTTTTCTGGTTAAACATTCAACGTTTGTGACTTTTGGAAAGGTTTAAGCGGATTTAAGTTAAACAAAACTATTCGTTTTTTGTGTAGCCAGCAGGCGCAGCGCTAGTGGCAGTGGAACGGGCGTCCGCAATTCACGCTGCGCTGACTGGGGGCACTCGACCGAACGGCGTGACACAACCCTGCACAACGCTCATACGAACACATACCTAATATATACATAATATCTGTGGACTAACTTTATACGTACTACAGCGTCAATTACAACTGCAAGTTTGTAATCCAACATAGTATCATAATTTTTTTGTCTTTGTAAATGCACTAACACTTTAAAATACAAAACGAGATAGAAAATGTATTTTAAATAAACTGAATTGCAGCACCACGACAAGACAGAAAGATTTAAAGAAAATCCCCGTACCCCGGAAAATAGATAATAGGTACATTCACATGTGAACAAGATGCTGCGGAATGTAATACGAAAGGAAACAACGTTAATAAAAACCGCAATACGCCAGCATTAGAGACGACCGAGTCCACGGGCGGAATGCTAAGCCTTCCGAAACGTGCAATAAAGCGACATATGCACCGCCGCACATAAACATCTGCACATATCAGACACACTATGTGAAAACACATACTTCAGTACTGTAGTCAGTTGTTCCAATTTACTATCTGATTTGATGGTACCGTTATGAACTGAGCAGTGTGTTGTAGTCAGCGACAGCAGTACAGCAAAATTTTTGTTGATATCAAGCTTTTGCTGAACGATTTTAGTAGCAATTAACCAAATACTGACTCGCTACTTGCTTCCAAATCTTGGTGATAATAACATATCTAACATTCTAAGAAGCAAACGATCTGGCTATCTACATAAAAGGACCAAACAAACGTTTAAATTCTCGTGCGCGCAGAACCCACAAACTACTAGCCAAAAGTTGAGTAATCCACAGACGTACCCTTTAATTGGTTTACCACAGACCTCTATTAACGAAATAAGATGGGAAATCAGAGTATTAGCATAACAGTGAATTCAATTAGGGTCCACAAAGAGGATTACAACTTTTACAATGAAAGGAAAGTTGAGCGGAGACCCGATTTAAACTAACGTGGAATAATCAAAATTTGAACGAGTACGTAGTAAGTTCAAATTAAATTGAACCTTTGTCACTTCCAAAATATATTCTGAAGCCTTAATAAAGGGCTTTGACAATAATGTCATGGGAAAAAGTAGGGATGTCAATCAGTATTAAATGTAGGTACCTACTACCTGTACTACTCACGAAACAGACATTCTAGACGCCATGTTTATAGTAAAATTTAGACCAATAGAAATGGTCGACGAGAAACAATATATTAAACAGTATGACGGGCGGGCGTGCAAATGTTCTCAGATAATGGCCAATTGTTGGCAATAAAACTACTACCGTACACGATGCAAATTATATTACTGGCCGGAGTCGCCCAGAGGGTCCTGCTCCACTGCATTCAGCCCGATTAGCACAATTATCAAAAACAAGTTATCTCTCGATGCACTTATTACGCTTAATATTCGTACCGTTTGTTGCATTATATGCGAGGTGTATAAGAGGATCCCAAAAAGCTTCAATAGAGAGCTTAAAGCTTTGAATCACAAAGTAAAAAATTAGGAACTTGTTACATATAATCAATCTTCCGATAGTAAAAATTGTCAATAAAACTGTCAGAAGCAGGAATTTAATATAAGCGAAGATGAGCAGCTTGTTAGTCGGGCCGAGTGGGTGCAATCAAGTGCACGACGCTCGTTAGACAGGTGTGACGCGTTCGCTTCCGGACACTTGTCAATTAGACGCACAAAGTGCCGACCCGTGGTAACACAATGAGTACCTACCACATAAATCCTCTACTGTGACGTGCACCACAGAAAATCCGTGTCAAACGGAACCATCTTGATAAACTACTTCTTCAGCGATTTTCCTGTTAGTACCTAACAATAATAATGTATTATCTGAAGTCAAGTTTCCTTTTTAGATTGGCCCAATTGCAACAGTTGATAGCAATTGACTGAGTGGCAATGTTTCGCCGTAGATTTAAGTTTACACTGAAATAAAAGCTAAAAAGTTCAGCCATAAACTTCTCTACTATCAATCCTTTCCTTCAGACATGAAACAAGTAACATTCTAGGCATTGTAGTCGCGACAACGACTTACCACCGTATTGGGTGCATTCCAAGCTATATAAGGCTCAATAAATGGAAATTACACTACATCTAACTCTGCAAGCATTTAGGTCGCAAGCGTTGTGACGTCATCGCTCGTAGTGAAAGCCACGAGTCGCGAACAATACATGTCGCTTGCGCAAGTCGAGCGATCGCAAGGCAACAATGGCGGTCTAATAGAGCCATTCGTCGTTTCATTGCTTATTCATCCACGCCCCTGACGCCTCCGCAGGCTACGCCACCGTCGCGATTGACATCCTCGTGAGTCAAAAGACCTTTATGTCTTTACACCATACTGATGTGCAACAACTACTGTAAGTGCTTTCTGGAAACCGCGTTGGAGATGTAGTTTTTGTCAGTCTATCCTATCCTGTTTTTCGTCATAACTTCATTAGTCATCGGGAACTCTCATACCACGCAAACAAGTGGCACTTTTGCGAGACTCGTCTTTTCTAAAGCGCATCGGTTTTTCGAAAGATATGCTACAGACCTTTTTATATGTTGGTACTTCGGTTTTTACATCAAGAAAAACAGCAATTTCTTGAGATTAACCCACGACTCCCAAAGTTATAACAGTCCATACCGGGCGGCCATATGTCGCGACTCGCGCCATTTATTACCATGGTCATAAACTCCAGGATTGTCGCGAATACATTCGGTTATTTATCATTCACCACGTCGATGACCATGTATCCTCTCCGTTAGAACAGTAAGCTCATAGTTGCGCTAACTGTTCTAACGGAAGACTGAATCATGTATGATGAGTAAAACTGAATTGTATATCCAATGGGTCGGGTAGGGACGTAGGGTCTTCAAGAGTCTTAACTTTTTAACTTTTTACACTAGCAAGGCTTTTACAAAGCTTTCTTAAGCAGTTATACACTAGTTTACAAACACCGCATCCTATTTTCATTAAATGCGATCATAAATGTAAATATCAACTAATTAAAAAGAATAAAGATTCAAAATCAATATAAGTACTCAATCAAAAAGTATTAACTCACCGAACCACAACACAATTGCTCTCTTCTGTAGCGGATCGACGAAATAAGAAAATAGACTGTAAGTACTCAGAAATCTAAAAACGAAATAGTCCCTAGTCCCTAGTGGCTGTTTTGCACCTAACAAAGAGATGTAACAAGAGCGAATAGTGTGAATTTCTCCTGAGAGACCAGCATTATTAGGTACTAGGCTGAAGATTGTGATCGGCCGGCTGTGAGCCGTAAGCGTCCCGGCACGACCAGACACTATCCGAAAGGAACGTCGAGATATTTTATTCATAGAGCGGGTGATAAATGAGGAAGGTCGCGCTTGTATCACATTCATTACTGCCTCGCATCTTGCCACGCACACTCTTATCAAAACTTGTTGCCGCCGTGAGCTCTTCTATAGTCCGATCATTTGGCCCTCGCCGCCACCTCGGGGACTTGTTTCAAACGCCATTTGTCGTTGGTAAACAGGTAAACAGCTTATAATTCATTCTGACCGTGGCTTTGTTAGTTTTATTTATGATTCGCGAATGCCTTAGCCGTAATACCAAGTCGGTAAATTATTGCATGGTGTAATTATCATTGGAATTTAAAATTTATTCTGGTTGCAGTAGCGCCAACCTATTGAAAAGTATACATACATTAGCTAATTCAACAAGTAACTCAAAGTACGGTAATACAGAATTTCCGTGTTTGTCGATATTATGCTAACTAAATACTAATGTTACTACCAGTGTTGGTATAAATTTTAAAATCGTTAGTTTAGTTTTTCAGTTGTAGACACAATTCGTTATTTTTTGTTGCGTTACCCCCTGGGGGGCAACGCAACAATACGATACTAGTACTTTTCTGTCTTATCCTAGCCTTTACTGCACATTTTGTACCTATTTGTATACGACATTGGCACAAGGTCCCAAAATTCAATCCGAAATAATGGAACAAAAAAACCGGTCAAGAGCGAGTCGGACTCACCCACCGAGGGTTCCGTAGCATCATTTATATTTAATTTTTGTTGATGATTTCTGAAAAACTGTGGTATTTAGAGATATCGTTTTATTTTGTATTGTATTTTTTTAACATTTTTCATCAAAAGTCGAAAACTATGCTGTCTAAAAAAAAGAAAAAAATGTTTGAGAATGTGCAAACAGCGCTCTTTCATATGATACCCCACATGCCCTAGTAGCCCCACTTAAAATTTTTAAGACCCCTTTTCAGTCGCTGTTGCAAAAAAACATATATATTTTTATTTCTTTCTTATTCGCAAAATAGTTGGGCAAACGTCATCTAAAACAGTTCCAAATTTCAAGTTGATAACATTAGTAGTTCTTGAGATATCCAGCTGTGACAGACGGACAGACTGACAGACTGAGTCACACCTTATGGGTTTATTTTTACCATTTTGGTACGAAACCCTAAAAAGATTACTAATAGTGTGTCACAAGTCGCAAAACGTGTAGCGCGACTTGTGCTGCAGTGCGAACAAGGCTTAAATATAATATTTACTATAATATCCTAGCAAAATATGTTATCTCCGTAAGTACACATAATTCCGTGACAAGTCACGATAACAGAGTTTTCAAGGAACGGTTAACAATCGTTCAATTTGTAGAGCCTGGGGCTGAGAACCCCGACAATGGCAGTGCACGCGACCACTGCGACTCGACATTCTCATGAGTAGAATAACGCACAACAATCAAGATGTCATTTTTCAACTACCCACGCCGCGAACACACCACGGAGCGAGCGAACACCAAGAAATATGGCCGACAACACACGCACAGCGACGTACAAAAGAGGCGTCTCGGGGATGTCGCGATACATATCTTTTGACTGAACATCGGACGCAACAGTTCACTCCTTCCCTTTTTATATTTTACGCGTAATCGACAAACATAAACGAAATCTAAACAAATGCCATTTTATTCAGCAACTGACAGCGACAACCTGACGCTAACTCAGAAGAATACATTATGCAAATCTAGTTAACGAATAGGAGACAAGCAACATTATTTATGTAGCTTACACTAATTACTTCTAAGTTATAATTAAACATGAACAAGCTAAACAAGAAACAAGTATGTCTTAGTTGTCAGTCCTACACATGTGTAAAGTAACTAAGTACTAGGCTCGCATTTTCTGCAACGCTCATTATGACAATTCACAGAAGTCAGTTGGTAATTTATCGGCTGTAGAAGATGGAAACTTGCAGCCAGAAATGATAGTAATTATTGACACGAACCGACGCTCAGGGCTAAAATCTGCCATTCGCTAAAGATCATAACCGGCCACTAACTCGAAAATTCCACATTCATAACGGAGCAAGCCCTTGGGCACGAACGGAGCCACTGTCGAACCACACTCGCGAAGAATCGATGTTCACAGCGAAAGCGTTTTGTGGACAAAACGGTTTAGGTAATTTAAGACTTTTTACGATGCAGTTACTTTACAAAGCAATAACATCAATAGTATGCCTGCGCTTTATGCTATCAATGACACTAAATGTATTTAGAAAAGGCTAAGCGAATAAAATATGTAGCTATATACAAAAGCCTTATAAACCCGATTCACCGTTGCTTAGATAGGATGGTCTAAGTGGAAACAAATAACACACCGAGGTAAAACAGCCCTTATAGGGACAACTATTGCTATTCGGTAGCATCTTTTGTGTGTGATACAATGGCGCATCGATCGTGCTGGATTGCACGGAAACGTTCAGTAAAACGCTAACGAGTGCCGTGGCATCGGCTAATTGAAGTTATTGCCGTCGTAGGCCGGACGCCCGAATGCCCAGGTGATTAGCGACGGAAACCATTCTAATGGAGTGTTTCTTTATCGACGCCGTTTGTCACTTCATCGATCAGCTAATCTCGTATCTTTGGTTGATTGATGAGTTTCCGCGAAATATGTCTGGGTTTAAGATTTTTGTCATTAGCACATTATGTCCAACATCATCATTCTAGTTTCCTTATCCTAATAATCTATTTGGGGTTGGCACAACATGTATTTTTCTTCAATACTTCCATAATATCATATAACATTACGTCCAACAGTAGAACAATAATATTCGGCTTTTAGATAATTGTCGAGTCATGAATCCATACTTCCATACTACTTACTAATAATAGGTCTTTACCTATGAAATTGCCGTTTTGTATGAAAAAATTTAAACGAATTTTTTTCATGCATTTTTTATTTGTATTAATCGAAGTAATCACCCATGCAATCAATGCATCTTTGCCAACGCAGTGGCAGTTTATTGATGCCCTTCTTAAAGAAATCAGCTGGACGGGAGGCAACAAATTCTTCAAAGGCATTTTGTATCGGCTATCGCTGAAAACCAGCGCTGGGACTCCGTTTCGCATGGGGTCGCGGCATTATGCTGAGCGGTAGCCGTTTTGCGTAGATGTGACGCATATTTTCCCCAAAACTTGCTTTTTACATTGCTTATTTTATTTTTTTGTCCTTTGCGTCATGTTTACCGCAAATAAACGTATTTTCTTTCTTTTCTTTCTTTCTTTCTTTCTTGTACTGCCTCTCAGGTATTGAATTTTTTTCCCGCCAAGAAGTTATCCAAATTCTGGGAAAAGTAGTAGTCTGTAGGCGCAAGGTCTGGTGAGTAGGGCGGATGACGGACAGGTTCCAACCCCAGTTCTTGCAACTTGGAGACCGTTTGCTGTGCAGTATGAGGTCGCGCGTTGTCGTGCAGGAGCAGCGGAGACGAGCGATTGACCAATGCTGGTTGAAGATGTGCCAGCTTCTCCAACATTGTGTTCAGTTCTTCACAGTACACATCTGAAGTAATGCTCACCCCGTTTGGTAAGAAGCTGTGATGAATCACACCGGCGCAAGACCACCAAACAGTGACCATCACTTTTCTAGGGGTAAGTTTTCGTTTAGGGCATTGTTTAGGTGCTGAACCAGGATCCAACCAACTTGCTGAGCGCTTGCGGTTATCAAACAGAATCCATTTTTCATCGCAGGTAACAATGCGGTTCAAAATTCCTTCATTTGTGTGTCTGTTGAGCAGTGCAAGGCACGTCTCGACGCGTACTTCGCGCTGGCGATCATTGAGTTCGTGGGGCACCCATTTGTCAAGCTTTTTTACCTTGCCAATTTGACGCAAATGGACCAATATTGTTTTGACGCTAACGTCGAAAACTGCTGCTAATTCAGCCGTAGATTGTGTATCATCAGCTTCCACAATCGCCTTTAATTCGTCATTGTCGACCAAAGTCTTCGGACGACCGCGAGGTTCATTTTTCAGGTCGAAATTTCCAGAACGGAAGCGAGCAAACCAATAACAAGTGGTGCGTTGGTTTGTAGTGTTAGCTCCGTAAACGTCGTTGATGTTGCGTGCCGCTTGTGCCGCGTTGCTGCCACGACGGTACTCATATTCCATAATTACTCGAATTTTTAACGTATCCATGATGACGAAAAAGATTGAAATGTGATGAAAATGTAACACTAATCAATAAACAAATGACTACTTTTGGAAAAAAAAAATCCATGTTTTTAAAATAAAATTAATTTGAAATTAGAATTCTTACACCCAGTTTCTGAATTGAGAATTTGAGGTTGAGAACGTCCTAATCTGTACTTAAGTATAACTTAAACATTTTTTCGTTTCTGAATTAAGTTTTTTTAAACTCTAATCAAGATTTGAGTATTTACTCAAATTTGAAAGAAAGGATGCTTAACTCATGCTTAAAGCCGTCAGTTGCGTTTCGGAACTAAGAAAAATGTGTTTGACAATACTCAAAGCATAATCAACGTCAAGTTGAGCAGTTGAAAGTTGACACACCAATTTCGGCTATTCAAACTGTAATCAGCTATATAATAACTAGTGATTTTGATAATTATGAGTGACGACGATACTTCCCTGTCGTCTTTGGAGATGCCTCAACGCAGAGAACCGCGCAGAAGAATAGCAGGACATCGGCCTAACTTGTTCATCACGCTAAGCGATGAACAATTTAAGAGTCGGTTCCGCTTTACGAAGGAGTCGGTTCGGTTTATTTTTAACAAAATAAAGCCTAAACTAACCTGTCGTATTCAACGGCAGGACTGTATTTCTCCCATATTACAGCTACTAATAGCTCTTAGGTTTTATGCGACTGGTAGCTTTCAAGCTGTTGTGGGGGACACCGTGAATGTGAGCAAAGCGACGGTGTGCCGCGTGGTAGAGAGGGTGACTAGTGCCATAGCATTGTTGAGACGGCAATATGTTCGTATGCCCACTGCGCAGGAGAGACCATCAGTGGCGGCACGATTTTTTGACATAGCTGGATTTCCTAGAGTCATAGGTGCTGTAGACTGCACACATGTAAAAATAAATTCACCAGGAGGGAGCAGAGCTGAGCTGTATAGGAACAGAAAAGGTTTTTTTTCTATAAACGTTCAAGCCATCTGTGATGCCAATTTACAAATAACTAGTGTCATTGCACGTTGGCCAGGCTCCGTACACGACACTACTATTTGGAACGACTCACCACTTGCAGCTCAGTTTGAAGCTGGCAGATTTGGGTCATACCTTATTCTCGGAGATAGTGGTTACCCATGCCTTAGGTATCTCATGACACCCTTTTTGAATCCTGCCTCTCCATCCCAAGAAGCCTATAACAGATCCCAGATAGCATCACGAAACACAATTGAAAGGTGTTTTGGTGTTCTTAAAAGAAGATTTCCATGCCTACATTCAGGAATGCAGTTAAAACTTCCAAAAGTATTGAAGGTGATTGTGGCGTGTGTTGTTCTTCATAATATGACTCTTCATCTTGATGACTACATCATGGAATATGATGAACATGTACAAGAAGAAAGTGATGAACCATTACCTCAAGTTTCAAATACCCAAAATTTTGCTGCCAGAACATCCATAGTACAAAATTATTTCACCCAATAAAAGTTTAAATATTAAAATAGTATTACAATAAAAAAAAAATGTAGGTATTGTAATATTTTTAATTACTCCTAGTTTAATCAGTTACATAAAAATTAAAAAATACAACCTTGCTCTAAATTACAGCCTTGTGGAATCGGAAGTACATATGTGCCCGACCCAGTTCTCGAAAATGGAAATATCACATTGTACTGGGATCGATCCATCATCACTGCCATGACTATTGTTGCCAATAAGCCTGATATAGTGGTATACTCAGCGATCATTGTGCCGATAGTCGTATCAGCCAATGGCTTATTACCAAGAGCTTCGACTAATATCTAAGGAGGCTCTCGTTGGGCAGCTGGATTTAAGGACCTGATTCAGAAAGCGGTACTTCTGGACACGGCGGGCATTGTTAGGAGGTTCCTCTCTCTGGAGCCCTGACCGCCGGTAGCTTGGACCCTGTTCCAGATACCAGTGGGTTACTATTTTTTATATTTTATATATGTTATGTTATGTTAACGAACATTGTGACACGAGAATTTTATATACGAGTATAAGATTATATAAAAATGTAATTTATATGTACATATTTAATGAAATAAAGGAAATAGTATGTTGATGTAACTCATTGAAATTTTCACAGATGATGTATTTCTGTTGCCGCTATAACAACAAATACTAAAAAACAGAATAAAATAAATATTTAAGGGTGCTCCCATACAACAAACGTGATTTTTTTGCCGTTTTTGTAGAAAATGGTACGGAACTCTCCATGCGCGAGTCCGACTCGCACTTCACCGGTTTTTGATTCTATAGGGAAGCTTCCCAAACGCTCTTCGAACGAACGAGTGTAGTGTCTCAGATCTTCATGAGAGTGGGAGATACATGGGCATTTGCCTTTGACTGACTTTTGTCTTATCCATGTTCATTTTAAGACCCACTCTTTCGGAAGCTCTGCTAAAGTCATCGAGCATTGTACTGAGCTCATCCAGAGTCTCAGCCATGGATTACTACGAGTATATCGTCGGTAAATGAAAGGCAAAGCTATTCATAATAGTTATGGCACCTAATATAAAAATAAATAGGTACAGTTATGTATTTTTTCCTTGCATTTAGAAATCACAAACCAATATTTTAGAAATCACAGCTATTCGTTATAATAAGGTAATTTATCTACATCAAATCCCTATTAGCCTTATCCAACTGTTTTTTTAAAATTTGGATTTCCAGTTCATGCTTCCTTTGTTCAAATCTAAATTTTTGCATCTCATTTCTTTTTTGGTAGTAAGCAAGTTCAATTTTTTTCTTAAAATAAATTTTCTTGAGAGCTTCAGCTGAATGCTTTGTATGTGATAAGCTATCTATTGTCATCTTTTTTCGTTTAGGCACAAGTTTTCGTTTTCTTAACAAAGGTACTGGATTAGGAGGTTCTGGTAGTGGATTGGATTCTGGTACTGGGTTAGACTCTTTGGTAATGACTTCAGTTTGCTCTCCTGAAAAATTAAATATGCAGTTTATATCTTCTATATAAATAAAAAGAGAAGTCCTTACTGACTGACTGGCTCATCAACGCTCAGCCCAAACCCTTGGACCTAGAAAGCTGAAATTTTGCACAGAGGTTCCCTTTATAATGTAGACAAGCAATAAGGAAGGAATTCCTGGTAGTATTAATTGGACTTATCCCGTGGGATACTTTCCGACACCCACGCCGGCGAAGCCGCGGGCAAAAGCTAATAATGCTATAAATGAACGTTATTCTGTGGTGCATGAAAAGTATTGATCTATACCCACCAAAATATTCAGCTGCTTCATCATATGGATTCTCATCTGGACGTATTTGGTCATCTAAGATGGAAAGAATTTGATGATCAGCATCGGTTAATATAGGCGTGAACGACCCACCACCAGTTTTCTTTAAGTTTTTCTAAAAAAGATTAATAATTAAATTAAGATAATCAACCAGATTTGATAATATCACTGCTGTATGTGTCAGGTAACCTGTTCATTAGACCATTGCTTCTTTAAATCCTTTAAATGTTTATTTATGAATTCCTGGAAACCAAAAAACACAATTAGCTAAATAAATGGGCCGCAATCCACCACGCGGGCCCAGTGCGGGTTGGTAGATGTTACGTCTTCGATTTTTTAGTTCAAGGACATGCCGGTTTCCTCACGATGTATTCCTTCACCGTTTTGAGAGCAGTGATGATGAAATAATTTACACAAAGTAAAGCGCCTGTAGGGTTTGAAGCTACCACCTACAACTCGTAAGTCGCGGCAGTTACCACTGGCTGGGCCACCACTGCTCTCCGTAATATAATTTTACGTTTATTTATTTTTGCTTCAGATACCAAAGTGAAGTGTGTGTATGTGTGTGCAAAAGGACAGGGGCATACTATATAAAAAAAAGAACAGGAAGCCTGGAAGTCCATTAATAAAGATAGCCTCTGCACGACATAATACATACATTGTCATTATTTACCTCATCCACATTTAAATTTTGCTCAGTCTGACTGTTTTGTGGTGGGTGGGAGACTTCCACAATGCTTATCTCATTTGCGAGTGTATTGAGGTACCTTTGCTTCTGAAAAATGTTTGTTATTAGAGTAATATGATATTGAACATAAGATTTATCTTATCAGTAAGTAGGTACAAACAAGTAGGTAATTTTATGCTCACATTCTCATATGCAGAATCTTTTCTTGCACGATGCTTGATGTTGTTATAAAAATGTTTTAACATTGTTTCATCCCTAGGCCCAGTCGTGCAGAGGCTATTGTACGCTTTAGTGATGCATTTCCAGGCTTCCTGTTTCTTTTGGATAAAGTATGCCCCTGTCCTTTTGCTTTCTATTACACTTTGGTATCTGTAGCAATAATAAATAAACGTAAAATTATATGATGGTAAACATTAGGTAGGGGCCGGAAGGTCCTGGAGTGGCGACTGCGTACCGGAAGACATAACATTGGAAGGCCTTCCACAAGCTGTACCAATGACCTTGTGAAGGCCGCAGGAATCCGCTGGATGCGGGAAGCACAGAGCTGGTCGAAGTGGCGATGCTTGGGGAAGGCCTGTGTCCAGCAGTGGACGTCTTTCGGCTGAAATCATGATGATGATGATGATGAAACATTATACGTTATTATCTCGTTATTATGTACTTACTTTGTTATTATTGAAAGAAGATTTTCTTTCTCCTCTAGAGTATAGTTAGGCGATCTCTTTTTCTTATCCATTTTAATTGGTATAAAACAGATTTCCAATAAAACTTGTGTTTATTTACTTTCAGTTTGACATTCACGATTCGGTTCATAGAAACACGTCGAATTGCTAAAATATACATATATTAAATTGCTAAAATATGCATTAGCAACTCTAATAACATAAATTTGTTGAAATTATTTAAAATTCACTTACTTTTTAAGTCTGTTTTAAATTTATAAGAATAAAATGATGTAATATTATGAGTTTTTGAAAAGTACCGGTTTTTGAATGTAAATTGGAACGTGTTAGCTTTGATCAAGAATACTTAAGTAAATGATCAGTTGATTATGG
Organism: Cosmia pyralina; assembly: GCA_946251885.1. Lineage (NCBI taxonomy): Eukaryota > Metazoa > Arthropoda > Insecta > Lepidoptera > Noctuidae > Cosmia > Cosmia pyralina. Next base: position 11,703,353 of record OX276353.1, read on the forward strand.
TTTGACGAAATTCGATTTTGACTTGTGAAACGCAAAAAACTTAAGCGCATACTTATGTATTTGAGAATAATCAGTTGAGATTTGCTACTTTTCTCAAATCAGAAACCGGGTGTTAGCCAAACAAAAATTATTTTGATTTGAAATGGCCAGTACTGCAGAACGGCAATTTCATAGGTAAAGACCTAATATTTCGAATTTACTAGCTGCGCCCCACGGTTTCACCCGCGTAGACCGGGATAAAAAGTAGCCTATGTGTTAATCCACGGTATAAGCTATCTACATACCAAAGGAGACGGGGATTGGTAGGCCAAATTATAATAAGTTGAGGTATGGTTTAAAAAAAGGTTATATTTTCTATTTTCTGCAAAAAATTAACCCAATTTACCATCTGGAATATGAGAAATCCAAAAATTAAGTTTAGGTTACGATAAAATGGAATATCGATTAAATTATAATCGAATAACGTGGAGTTCAAAATATTTAATAAAATGCTTTTACCAGATGAATAATTCAATTACCATATTAAATCTATTAGAATTAACGTGTTAACAGTATAAAAAAATTAAATATCTATTTAATACGATAAATCCTAAAGTCAATTCACGTTTACTAATCGATTATTGTATATTTTTTAGCCTGTGCCATGGCATAATAATATTGTTTTAAAAACCATGATCTGTGCTGAAGAGACATGACCCTGACAGTGACAGCTCTCGACCTTCACTCTATTAGCTAAAGGTGTGTCCAAACAGAGAAATTGTTATTTGAAAATATTACAAAAGCCAATTATTTTTAAAAGAGTAACCATGGAGTTTTTTGTCGGCTCTTATCCATAGGAAACGACCAATTTGGAACCGTGCACCTAGCTTCTGACGTTTCATAAGTGCCCATGTAGGTTTATGTGAAATAAAATATTTTAATATTTTTAGAGCGCGGAAGGTGCGCGGCAGCAACTCGCGGCATTCGCAGGACACAATTTCTCCCGCACTATGTCTAGACGTACGGACAAATGTACGCGCGACAATGCTGTGCGGCAAAACCGGGACATGCCGCGCATTGACTGTCTCGTCCCAGAGACCTTCTCTTTTAATTTTGTTCATCATCCACATCGTTTCAACCCAATGACGTCCACTGCTGGACATAGATGTTCCCCAAGCACCGCCACTTCGACCGGTTCTGTGCTTTTCGCATCCAGCGGCTTCCTGCAGTCTTCACAAGGTCATCGGTCTACTATGTAGGAGGCCTTCCGAGTGACTTTCAGCCTTCTAATGAGGGCCATTAGAGCAAAGGTGGCGCAATGGTAATGACCCCGACTAACGAGTTGTGGGTCATAAGTTCGAAGTTCGAACCCAGGCAGGCACTTTACTTTGTGTAAATAATTTCATCACCACTGCTCTTAAAACGGTGAAGGAAAACAACGTGAGGAAACCACCAAAAATTCGAAGACATGTGACATCTCCCAACCTGCACTGGGCCCTCGTGGTGGATTACAGCCCACTCCCTCTCAACGAGAGGAGACCTGTGTCCAGTGAAAACAATATAGGGTGATTATGAATGAGGTCCATTGTGTTGTAAACGAGCACGTTTCAGTGCCAGAGGTCATCACTGGTATGTGAGACGAGAAGGTATTACGTAGCTTCCGGAAAGCTACCCAGCTGAGTCGGATTCGATGATTGACCTCTTTCTCAAAATCGGCTCTACCAAACTGGAAGTTCTTTTGTTTAGTTTAACGTCTCCCTGTCTCACCCCTCGCTGCAGAAGAATAGGTTTTGAGGATTATTTTGACGAGAATGCCACAAATCCTTACAGGATCCATACATTTCCAATAAGCAAAGATATTGTTCGTTATCCATTTCAAGATTACGTCCAGACTCCAGACATGAACAATGACGAATGCTGACTGCGAATGCCACGTGCCTAACGCCATCGCTCGCAGCAGCCGCGCTTAAATGCCGCTCTGTATTTGGACACACCTTTATATAGTGTATTATCTATGCCTCACTCGTTTCGTATCGTTTCTATCGTTGACGTTTAGTGCGTGCGCATTTTGAGTGTGTTTCCCATAGTTTTATTGATATTTTCCTCGACCCCTGCTTTCTTTCTACGGACTTCTGATCTTGCTTCTTGTAAGACCCTTGGTACCACACCGGACACGGTACGGAGAACCCCGCATAAACGTTGGAGTTGGACTTGTAATTTTGGATTATACGACCGGCCTACCGATTGCATATTGGTTTGGCACCATGGATCGTTGTGTAAATTGTGGCAAACCGACTAGAGGCTGTAGTTTACTTGGTGGTCGAGCTTTAAACTTCAAAAATCAGTTGTTAAGTATATATTGTTATGTAACCTCACTTTTACTAAATCTCTTTTAGCTAGGCTAAAAGAGAAATCGAGACCGCCAAAATCCGCAAAATGTTCAGTGATGGTTTGATAATATAGTAGAGCTATCAATTCACACCAATTTCATCTTTTTACAACCCAGGCTCAACCCTGGCCCATGGTTCTCCTATCAGTGAGTATGGTATCAGTGTCCTTTAATCCAAATCGGTCCAGCCGTTTGAACGTGAAGAAGTAACAAACACACACACACACTCACAAACTTTCGCATTTATAATATTAGTGTGATTAGTGTGATAGTGTAGAGGAGCTCGTGGCTAAGTAAAAGCAGCCGCACGGCACGGGTCGATCCATCAGGTTAAGCTACGCTTGTCGGGGTTGGTCAGTGGATGGGTGACCATCTTTACATACCGAGACTCCTCCGTGCCTCGGAAAGCACGTTAAGCCGTTGGTCCCGGCTGTCATTCGTGGATTTTTGACAGTCGTTACGGGTCGTCAGAAGCCCGAAAGTCTGACAACCAAGACTGGTTAAGACTACCAAGGGGTATCGTATGACCCAGTTACTGGATTGTGGAGGTCAGATAGGCAGTCGCTCCATGTAAAATAATGGTATTCAGATGCATCCGGTTAGACTGGAAGCCGACCCCAACATGGTTGGGAAAAGGCTAGGCAGATCGATTGATTTTGATTTTAGTGTGATAGTGTAATTTCATAAAAATCGGTCCATTCGGTCAAAAGTTATTTGATAATAGAGCGTGACCGGCATAATTTTAACTAAATAAAATCGTTTTACAAAAAAAATACAAACTCCCAAAAAAAACACTACAAAGTGAAAATAACTTTAATTTCGGAAGTCGGTGTCTTTGGTTTCTTTTTATTTTAGTTTCAGTTTTTGACACCGACTCCCGAAATTAAAGTTATTTTCACTTTGTAGTGTTTTTTTTTTGGAGTCGGTTGTATTTTTTTTGTAAAAAGTTTTTATTTTTCACTTTTTAGTGGTGCCTACCCCACACATCGAATACCACTCTGCAAAATAAATTAGAGCAGAATTCACATAGACTATGTGGGAAAAAAAATGTAATTAAAAAAACTATAAAAAAAACTGAAAAGCTAAAAAAAACAAGCCCATTTTAAATTAAATAAAAGTTGGAAGCAGGCGGGACCTATTTGAGTTAGAAAATATAAAAATGGAATGGGTCCCGCCTGCTTCCAACTTTTATTTAATTTTAAATGGGCTTGTTTTTAGCTTTTCAGTTTTTTACCGCAGTCGGGTTTTTTAGTTTTTTTAATTACCGTTTTTTATTTCCAGCTTTAGTTTTTTTTAGCTTTTAGTTTACAAATGTGAAAGATTTCGCAGACGATTTAGTTCTTGCAAGGAGTTTTGGTCGTGAGAGACATTTTTTTGGATCAAGTGCACAAAAATAGCCAAGCCTTTTTTTATGTGTTTTTTACGATTTGTCACTTTGAATTACTTTTAACCATATAAGTTGCATATATTTTCGTAATCACATTTTAAAACCCTTCATTTTGATATTCCACTTAATGGTATTAGAAGAAAAAAAAATTTCGATCTCCACAATATGGCACCCCAAATCCGCCATTTTACTTTGTTTTTTATTTTAATGTAGCCAGTGAAACTCGCGCTACCAAGACAAATCTAAAGACGTATAATTTATCCAAATCCGTTCATTCGTTTAGGAGTTACGAGGGAACAAAGAAACGGACATACATACATACATACAGGTCAAATACATAACCCTCCCTTTGGGCTTCGCCGCAGTCGGGTAAAAATACGTATTAAATGATTAAAGCTAACTCAAAAGCCACTCATCAGAACTTGAAGATATTTATATGCAACCATCTCAAATATAAAAACTTTGCAAAAAGGCAAAAATACGTCGCGCTAAGCCGTGTCAGAAGTTTGGAAGGCGTAGTTTTATGTTGACCGGAATAACGAGGCTACGAAATCTGACTTTTTACAATTGAGGCCACACATAACATACAACTCAAGTAGCGCAATTTGAAGCGGCATATAATTACCATTCAAATCTTTCTTCCTTTCTTTCTTTCTTTGTCTTTCTAAAATCATTTATAGCCAAAGTGCACCTCATGACAATTCCAATGGGCCCAAACACGGCTAGAATACATTGTTTTGTTACTGTGCCTGAGTTCCGGTGCCTACCTTCCGGCTTCTTCATCAGATCGGTTCGATGGTAACATTTTCATCAGAACCATTTATTTAAAGCTTCGTCATAGTCGCTAAACTGTCTTAATCGAGATATCTTATCGCCACCCGTGAAATACTTATTATCATTGAGAAGTTCCCGTAGCCATCTGTGGTCTTCTTCATCAGTTCCACTTCACCATATGCTACTTTCTGTTAGCAAATGCTTGATTTGTTGATGAAAATACCAAAATCGCTATATGTATGCCCATAATTTTTGAGGAGTTCCCTCAATTCCTCATGGATCCCATCATCAGAACTGAATTTTGATAGAAATGGGACCAATCTCTGAGGTAACAAACATAAAAAAAAAAAAAAATACAACCGAATTGAGAACCTCCTCCCTTTTGAAGTCGGCTGAAAAAGTACTCCCCACCCCCTGTCTGTCTGTCTGACCGCGATGAACTCAAAAACTACCAAACAGATTTTCATACAGTTTTCACCAATAGACGGAGTGATTCATGAGGAAGGTTTAGGTGTAAATTGGCTGAAATAAATATGATGATTGTTAAAGATGTCGGAAAAAATTATGCCGACTCGGAGCTCTCTGGCGTATGCCGCGTAAACTAATATAGAGTTATAGTCACACTCATCTGCAGGGTGTGGCGTAAATAGTGGTCCAACGTTAAGAATAGAATAGAATAGAATAGAATAGAATACTCTTTATTATGCACACCATTTAAATATGATAAGGGGGGGGTATGTTAAGGGGTCGATACACCGTATTATATTCAGTTAAAAAAGACACTTGAGCACACTGGAGCACAATTTGAACCACTTTTTTTCCTAGGTCTCAGAATATATTTTACGGTCACGAGTTTTCACGGTTATAAACAAAAAACAAAATACCGGATGCCAACCTACCTCTGTCGAGTGGTCGAGGCCTATTTAACGGACAGGGCCGTCATCTACCCCAGTCATCAGGGAGAATGGAACCGGCGAGAGATGTCGTGCGGTGTCCCACTGGGGCCACATCTGTGGGACATCGGATACGACTGGGTGCTGCGCGCCGACCTCCCTAGCAGCGTCAACGTGGTATGTTACGCTGACGACACGCTGGTCCTGGCGTAAGGGAGGTCGCACCAGGCGGCGGCCGAACTAGCGACACGCGAGGTTGCGACAATCGTAGAGAGGATCCGGCAGTTGGGACTCGAGGTGGCCCTGCACAAGTCCGAGGACATGTGTTTTCATGGTCCTCGGAACGCACCACCGTCGGGTTCCCAAATAACGGTTCACATCGGAGTCGAGTCGACGATCAAGTATCTGGGATTCGTCCTCGACAGCCGGTGGAACTTCGTGGAGCACTTCCGTCGTTTGGCTCCCAGACTGGAGCGGGCCGGGGCTACCTTGAAGCGGCTCCTGCCCAAACTGGGGGGCCAAACGCCTCCTGCCGGAGGCAATACGCGGGGGTCGTGCGGTCCATGGCTCTTTACGGTGCACCGGTGTGGGCGCGTTCCCTGAGGCTGCGACCAGCCCACCGCTTGAACGCGTCCCAGAGGGTCATGTCCATCCGGCAAGTCCGGGGATACCGCACGGTCTCCGGTGAGGCGGCGAGCCTCCTTGCCGGATTGCTGCCATGGGACCTGGAGGCAAAAGTCCTCGCGCACGTGTGGGAGTGGCGCGAGGAGGCGAAACGCCGGGGCGTAACTCTGCTGTCGCGAGAAAACACGGTACAGCGGACAGAGCTCCGACGGGATCTCATGGCGACATGGAGAGTGCGGTTGTCGCAACCCAGCGCTGGGCATGCCACAATTGCGGCGATAAGTCCCCTCTGAGGAGTGGTTGGAGAGGCGCCACGGCGTCCTCACCTTTTGCCTGACGCAGGTCCTCACTGGACACGGTTGTTTCGGGAGGTTCCTGTTTCGGATAGGGCGGGAGGAAACGCCCGGGTGTCACCAATGTGTGGATCGCCCGGAGGACACGGTGGAGCACACAGTAGAGGTCTGCCCGGCTTGGGCGGAGCGCGGTGTTCTCGCGGAGGCGATCTACGGCGGCGATCTCTCGCGTCTAAACCTGGTCCAGGTCCTGGTCAACGGCGCGTTGTGTTCCACGCGCGCCTCAAAGAGATGTCAGCAGTGACGGGGTCCAATAGGACCGATGCCGACGGGGTCGCGGGTTGTTCGAAAGAGATACCGTGGCCCTGGCACGGGCAACTGAAGGAACACGGGTGGGTTTTAGTCAGTAAAAGTCTGACACGCCCTCCCGCTCCGCCCAGAGCGGGAAAAGTCATTCGATGATTTCCCATCCACAAAAAAAAAGGTGTCAATTTTTCAAATAATAATATAAAAATATTTTATTCTGAGACTGGAAAATAATGGTTCAAATTGTGATATGTGATAGCTGAATATACGGTGTATCTATCTCTTAAAGTTACGCCACAACCTGTATAATAGAAAGAGACAGAGAGAGAGAAAGACGCGTGGAGGGGGCGTAACGCTTTTTCCTTGCGTGACGATTTCTACCAGTCAACTTCTACCGCAAGCCACGTTAAAGAACTTCTTCGTTTCAATATTATGATAACATAAATTAAAGGATTAGCAAAAGTTAAAGCGTGATTTTGGAACGAAGTTCCTTATCGCGGCTTGCGGTAGGAGTCGACTGGTAGAAATGTTCACGTAAGGAAAAAGTGTTATGCCCTCTCCATGCGACTTTCTCTCTCTCTCTCTCTCTCTCTCTCCCTCTCTCTCTGTCTCTCTCTCTCTCTCCCTCTGTCTTTTTCTATTATATTCGAGTGTGTGTACATGCGTGCGACTATCGCGTACGGAACTTCGTTCCCAACGCGGCCGGGAGTCCCCGATCGCACACTTTTTTTTGTAAATTTATGTTAGTGTAAATTACATGTTTGATAGCGCCTTGATGGCTGTACGTAGCCACCAGTGGCGAAAGCACCATATAACACGATTCCTACCTGCTTCCCTTCGGAGGTTCGCATCAGCAACTCTACCGCTATTGAAAAATGGCACAGTCACCAATAGTGTCTATGTTGTCAAATAATATATGTTGTTAGGTAATACTTAAACCCAAATTTTTCATTTCAAATCACATTAAAGATGTTTTTCATTTGACAATCGAGGTTAACTTTAAAACCTCAATTTTCGTCGACGCTTTTTCAAATATATATCTATAATGTTTATCAAACAATAATAGTTGGAATAAGTGGTGAGATATACGTAAAGTTGAAATTAAAACCTTCTAAAATACAGATCATCATCATTCTCCTGCCCTTAACCCAATTTTATTGGGGTCGGCGCAACATGTCCTTTTTACATTCCATTCTTCTCTTCTTTTTTTTCTTTTCTCTTTTTCTTCTTCTTCTTTTAGTCGTCGTCTCGGTAGTCGCTCCCTTTCTAGCCATCTTTCACACAGTCCAACCGTCATTTCTTCGGTCTTCCCCTACTCGTATAGCCATCCACATCAAAACTTTTCGACGACATTTTCCTCATTCCTTCGCATCACATGCCCATACCATGACAACCGATTTCCACACAATATCTTCTAAATCATCTTCCTGCCCTTATCCCATATTACTTGGGGTCGGCGCAACACGTTTTCTTCTTCCATTCTCCCCTGTCAACCGTCACGCTATCATTCACTCCTTTCTCTTTCATATCATTCCTCACACAATCCATCCATCTTTTCTTTGGCCTTCCTACAATATCTTCTAAATACTGATGATTTTTTATATAATAATGTCTTAATAATTCCCTTTAGTGTGTTGTGTATTGGGTATGAATTTAATCTGAACAGGGTTTGTTTACACTTTCATCAGATACTTTTGGAAGAGACATTCAAACTCCCTCATACTCAATGCATTTATTACAATTAAACCAATTACAGGCACTTTTGAAGTGTCAAAGAGTCGGTCAGGTAGTCAGCAAGTTGAAGCTAGATGCCCGCTCATTCCAAAACGTAGATTTCTATGGAGAAGAACGGGCAAGAAACTCCACGGACACTCTTTTAAATGAAGATAAGTATTACAAAATCCTGGGTGCATTATTCTTGTTGCTACAACATGTGAGAATAATGTAAAAAAAAATTGTACTAATGTCTATTCCAAAAGTATTAGGTCTTTACCTATGAAATTGCCGTTCTGCAGTACTGGCCATTTCAAATCAAAATAATTTTTGTTTGGCTAAGAATTCTAATTTAAAATTAATTTTATTTTAAAAACATGGATTTTTTTTCCAAATGTAGTCATTTGTTTATTGATTAGTGTTACATTTTCATCGCATTTCAATCTTTTTCGTCATCATGGATACGTTAAAAATTCGAGTAATTATGGAATATGAGTACCGTCGTGGCAGCAACGCGGCACAAGCGGCACGCAACATCAACGACGTTTACGGAGCTAACACTACAAACCAACGCACCACTTGTTATTGGTTTGCTAGCTTCCGTTCTGGAAATTTCGACCTGAAAAATGAACCTCGGGGTCGTCCGAAGACTTTGGTCGACAATGACGAATTAAAGGCGATTGTGGAAGCTGATGATACACAATCTACGGCTGAATTAGCAGCAGCTTTCGACGTTAGCGTCAAAACAATATTGGTCCATTTGCGTCAAATTGGCAAGGTAAAAAAGCTTTCAAATGGGTGCCCCACGAACTCAATGATCGCCAGCGCGAAGTACGCGTCGAGACGTGCCTTGCACTGCTCAACAGACACACAAATGAAGGAATTTTGAACCGCATTGTTACCTGCGATGAAAAATGGATTCTGTTTGATAACCGCAAGCGCTCAGCAAGTTGGTTGGATCCTGGTTTAGCACCTAAACAATGCCCTAAACGAAAACTTACCCCTAGAAAAGTGATGGTCACTGTTTGGTGGTCTAGCGCCGGTGTGATTCGTCACAGCTTCTTACCAAACGGGGTGAGCATTACTTCAGATGTGTACTGTGAAGAACTGAACACAATGATGGAGAAGCTGGCACATCTCCAACCAGCATTGGTCAATCGCTCGTCTCCGCTGCTCCTGCACGACAACGCGCGACCTCATACAGCACAGCAGACGGTCTCCAAGTTGCAAGAACTGGGGTTGGAAGCTCTCCGTCATCCGCCCTACTCACCAGACCTTGCGCCTACAGACTACTACTTTTTCCAGAATTTGGATAACTTCTTGGCGGGAAAAAAATTCAATACCCGAGAGGCAGTACAAAATGCCTTTGAAGAATTTGTTGCCTCCCGTCCAGCTGATTTCTTTAAGAAGGGCATCAATAAACTGCCACTGCGTTGGCAAAGATGCATTGATTGCATGGGTGATTACTTCGATTAATACAAATAAAAAATGCATGAAAAAAATTCGTTTAAATTTTTTCATACAAAACGGCAATTTCATAGGTAAAGACCTATTATCTATCAGTCGTCATGGCTGGTTTCCACAGTGCGAGCTGCTGCCTAGACAGTAGGCAGCAGCTCGCACTGTGTACTCGCATATCAGTAGCTCAGCTTGCCTTGGCTGTTTTTATTATGAGAGTAGCTGCCTAGTCTCTTGCGAGTTGTGTGGTTGAAAAGATTATACACGATCTTCTTGCGACTGACTGGCGAGCTACTGCCGAAAGCGTCCTTAGTCCGAACGATGCGATTGATGGGCGAGCTGCTGCCATGCGAGTGATGATCCCCCATTACTAGCATGGCGAGCGAGGTGAGCACGCGATTGAATACAAAAAATGTTAAAGTAACTCGGCTGCGAGCAACTGTCCAACTCGCAAGTGCGAGTAACTCGTATGATACGTCCACACAATGCGAGTTGCTTCACTGCAGCTACTCGGTAGGCCGACTCGCTTGTTAGCTCGCGCTGTGTAAACTAGCCATAAGTGTCTGTCAGTTTATCAGTATCAGACTATAGTAAGAAATTAGACCATGAGACCTTTATTTCGTAGCAATTAGGTCGGTTTTCGTAGTCCAAGTCTTACTATTGGCGTGGTTGACCTTAAGTGATAACATACCTGTTAAATGGTTCCCAGTGAATTCGAAGTCGTCATCTTGATCCCAGTGCTTGAGTGACAGGTTGCCCAACGGTGTTGCGTTCGCGAACTCCAAATTAGCGAAGTGCCAGTCGAGTATTTGTCTGTCGCGTACCGACAAATACACAGAACTAAAAAAAAAACTTTTATTTTAGAACTAATTTGCGGAATTTTCATGAGAGTAACAATTTATCAACACATTGCTACATTTTTTAAGGCGAAAACGCCAGGTTAACCCGCGAAATTCAAACTTTCTTACGTTTTTTGAAATTTACAAGTCAGTATTACGAGGTAACTCATAGGTTGTATGTTGATCAAAATATTGTTCGCAACCGTAACAAGTATGTATTTACAGAATTACAATCATTAGAGTCATCAATACAACTCTTTATGACCAAGTCATTCTATTGAATGACTATTTCATGAAATCTTGACATTTGAGGATTATACTAACTTAAGGAGTTGTATTAGTAATTCTAATTATTATAATTCTGTAAATACATATTTGTTACGGTCGCGAATGTGTGGTGGTGGTGGTGTGTGGTGCTGGAGTCGTGTGTCTAATACTAACTTGGAAATTGCAAAAATCGTAAGAAAAATAGTATTTCGCGGGCTACCTGGCACTTCCCCCTTAACACTGATGTTAGAAAATATCAGTATTGTAACTTGATAGTTTATTCAGGAAAATATTACATTTACTATGGGCCAAAGTTCCGCATGATCACCTCAAAGGCGATAATCGCATGCACGGCTCACGACTCGATCGCACAATGTTCGTTTGTCACTAGCTGCGCTCTCACAGGAATATTTTCTTAAGTGAGCATGCTTAAGTTTTGTCCATAGTACAGTGGGCTGTGGTACCCCAGTTCTATTAAAATGTTAATCCAACTGGAGTACCCAATAGATGCAGCCCACTGTACATGTACGGCGCCTTTTCAAATATGTTAGTAGGCCTCATAACTTGACAACTATTGAAAATAATGCTTTAAGTAAGTTTAAGAGTTTGATTATGAGAATTGAAATCCGAATCTAAAATTGTTTACATACCTCGGCGGATTAGTTTCGAGCTGGGCCAGTTTTTCTTCAATCGTAGCGTTAGTAGAGACCAGTCCCTCATATTCATTACATAGCAAGTTCATCTCTCTATTCAGGCGGCGAAAATTGAACTCGTGCAAGACACTCGCGTCTCCTGTTACACCTTTATCTCTCTCTACGAGCAAAGCGTCCTTCTCGGCTTTCATAGACTGCAAGAGCTCTTTCATATCGGACATCCTGAAAAAAAGTTGTGTTATTTCTCTCTCGTGTTGGGTACATTGGCATCGTGTTGGCAAAAGAGACATTAATGGACGAACGTGAAAATGTGGGAGGAGTCGAAACCGAAGCACACATACGTGAGTCCATCAACGCCTGGTTGGGGCCAAGGCATGTATATAGTCCTTTTATCAAATAATGCGCGGAAATTCAAACTAAACATTTAAATAAAATCTTTGATATGTTACCTCCTTGGTTGCCATGAGTTGAAGTAAAAAGTTCGTTACATTTTTAAATTACACGACATCTATGAGTTTTCATAGTAATTTATTAGGCCGTTAAACAAGACAGATATTGACAAAGTTACATGCTCTGTGGATATGGATTTTCATACTAACATTGCCGGCCGCCTGATCGCATGTACACACATCAAAAGTGTCTATAGGGATCAAGTACATTTTTAACTATAAAAATTATCCAATTAATATTTACCAAATCTAGTCTTCCAGACTGGCTTCTTACTTTAATTCCTATGTTTAAGTTAATAACTTATCCCTATATTTTGTAAAAATTAAGAAAAATTGCAATTTTTAAATTGTAGGAATTTAACCTATGATAATGCCGCCAATTAAATGACAAAAAAGGTAAAAATTGTGATTTTTTTTAAATTTTATTGTAAAGTTTAAAAAAAGGAATCTGTGCTTTCACCATTGACACGAATCACATAGTCACAGCGATTTGGCATGCTTAAAATCAGTTCATCATAATCACTTCGAGGAATTGCCACCCACGTTCTTCCTAACAAGTCAAAAAGTTGTTGTGGGGTATTACACGGCAGAGCTCTTCTTTGGAGCATATCCCCATATTTAATAAATTACCGCATGAGTTAAAAAGTATACTGTTCAAGGCAAGGCTCAAGACATTCCTGCTGGAAAGATGTCTCTGCTCATTAGATGATTTGTAATGTAATGATTTGTGTTTGTCTTTGCTCTTAAAACTGACATGAAGGGGCTGTATTGTGGTGTGTTCATATGACTTTTAATTTTAGGGTTCCGTACCTGAAAAGGAAAAAACGGAACCCTTATATCACAGCCAATTTACTCCGAATCTAATGGGCCGATTAAGTTGAAATTTGGTACACATATGAATTTCTGTGACCCAAACACGGACGGGTAAAGTAAGTAGGATAAATGAACTTTCAATATGGGGGTCACTTTTGGGGGGCAAATAAGAAAATTAAAAAAAAAAGTATTGCAAACTGTACTGTGTCACATATCAAATGAAGGGGCGTATAATGAGGGTCTCAAATATAGTATTTTTATAATGAATGGTTTTAAAGTTATTTAAAAAAATAGACGAAAATTGACCCCCCCCCCCCCCCCCAAGTCATCTCCGAAACTACTGAGCCTAAAATTTAAAAAAAAAATACAGAACATAGGAAGTCTGTGGTAATAAACGTTAAAACGGTAACGGTAACGGTATGTGGTAAATCTCTCAATAAACATACACAACTAACATAACTTACATTTACAGTTGGAATGTATGGGAGAACATGTTTTTTAACTACAATGTTAAGTTTGTTCGTGGGATAAATTCATCCCAACTACGGAACCCTTCATTGTGCGTGGTCCAACACGTGTCCAGAGGCGGCTTATGACGCTCTTTGTATAGCCAAGAGCGACAGTCACAGTACTTTGACTGGAACCAGCTTGCAACATTCCGACGGCTCTCATCATTTCTTCTCGTGTCAAATGATGTCGTCGTCCATATCGATGCAATTTTTTTCAGTTCCGATGCAGAAATTGTAATCAAATACTTAGTGAAATTTACTAAAAAAAGAATCAATAACGATCCAAAAAAGTTAAAATAATAATCCTCAATTGCGACTATACTCTAAAACGTACTTGATCCCTAGACACTTTTGATGTATTTGATCATTACAGCTTTTTCGATTTATCTCGAAGAAGGTTGTCAAAATAATGCTCGAATTTCCAAACATTTTCGAGAAATAACTACTAACACACAATAATCACTTGAACTTTGCTACTTACTTGTTTATATTAGTTTTGAGTCTCTCTTGCAGTGTTATGAGGGCCTTTAGATGTTGCACCTAGAACAAAGAAAAATATAAATACGTAAAAACTGCTATAAAAATGAAAACAATATATCTATTTTTTTTTCATGTTTACCACGAACCTCCTTTAATGACTAATATTATTTAATTAATTAAACATAACATCACGCCTATTATCCCCGAAGGGTTAGGCAGAAGTGTACCTATAGTACACCCACATTTCGCCAGTTATGTTTAAGTCCCATGTAATAGGGGGCGAGCCTATTGCCATCAACCAAGCCACAAATCCAAAATCCGGGCTGCAATTTTTTAAATTTTTAGGGTTCCCTATACCTATACCTATATATATACGGGACCCTTATAGTATCACTCGTGTCTGTCCGTCTGTCACAGCCAATTTGCTCCGAATGTGGACCGATCGGAATTTGGACCGATTAAGTTGAAATTTGGTACACATAAGAATTTCTGTGACCCAAATACGGACAGGTAAATAAATGAATTTTGAATATGGAGGCACTTTTTGGGGGCAACTAGAAAGAAAAAAAAAAGTTTTGCAAACTATACCGTGTCATATGTCAAATGAAAGGGCTATGCTATGCTATCTCAAATATATTTTTTTTATAATTGTAAAATAAATTGTTTTAAAGTTATTTAAAAAAATAGACGAAATTTGACCATTTCCTTCCTTATCTCCGAAACTACTGAGCCTAAAATTTTGAAAAAAATACAAAAAATAGATCTTTACCTTTAGATTACAGGAAAACTTTAAAAAATTCTATGGTCTTAAAATAACATGGTAAATCTCTCAATATTGTGAGTACAAACTTATATTTACAGTTGGAATGTACCTATGGGAGAACATGTTTTTCAACTACAATGTTAAGTTTGTTCTTGGGATACATTCATCCCGGAACCCTTCAATGTGCGTGGTCTGACACGCACTTGGCCGGTTTTTTTATTGTTATATTTTAATTAATTCGATATTATTCCTTAGTACCTGCTTGTGTTTCACATTCTTCTGCTGCAGTTTGATGACCCATTCCAACGCTTGACCGAGAGAGACGGGCGTGTCATTGTAGTAATTAAAGTCCACTTGGTGTGACAGATAAGACGTAGCATCCAGAAGTCTATTAAATTCACGCTCCACCTGAACAAAACACACGTCTTTATAAAAAAGTATTTCGTGGACTTTTATAAACATACTGTTTTTATGTATGAATGAAATGAATAAAATGCACCGACCCCAGCGTGGTTTGACCAGAATCGATTACTCGAATGAACCCAAAGATTCATACTAGCTCCTGGAGCCATATAAACATAACATACTTCATTTGAAATAAGATTAGACATTTAAATAAAACTGTTTACAGTAGGTTCAACCGTTTTTGATTTCGAAGGTGTAAGGATGGCATTAGAAGCAAAATCGTGGTAACAATACTATCTGTTTACTGCAGCTGCCATTTGTCATGCCACCAACGCAATAGAAGTCA
Source organism: Cosmia pyralina (assembly GCA_946251885.1). NCBI lineage: Eukaryota > Metazoa > Arthropoda > Insecta > Lepidoptera > Noctuidae > Cosmia > Cosmia pyralina. Next base: position 11,718,693 of record OX276353.1, read on the forward strand.
AAATCGGTTGAACGGACTGTAAAAAAATCTCATTTCAAATGGAGTACAGACGCCAGCAGGTCAAGCCACCCGAAACTGTCAAATTTTCCCAATCAACCTTGATAAGCTTTAGCGATAAAGATGCAAATCTATTAAAGAAATTTGACAGATTGTAGTAGCTTGTGCTGGCATCTGTACAATGCGTGCCACGAAAGATGAGACTTGACGAGCGCAGTATCGCGCCTGCCGCGCTCTTTCCGCCGCCACGAAGTCGCCCGGTCCCTTCACGTCTCAGACCTCATACCGCTAAAGAGACCTATAAATCAGAATAATCAGAATCAGATAATTATAATCTACTGCGCAAGTCAAACTATGTGGTGTGTCAAATCTCATCTTTCGTGGCACGCGGCATTTTATATGTTTTTGTGAAAAATATTTTGTGTGCTGATTTAAATAAATCAACTCAGTCTACCGCAGGCCACTGCTGGACCTCCCAAGTTCGCCTTTGTCGACGTCGTCACAGGCTAGACTTACCGATTCGTAGACTTCACTCATGGCCGGCCCACTGTAGATTTCAAACTTTGCAGGCTATTCAAGTTACCAATCGCACTTTAGTGGAGTGGGTCATGTTAGTATTCCTATTGACTACACAAACTACAGCCCGGCCGTCGAGAGAATGAGTTCCTGTCACCTGTCAATTTCTAGTTGTACTTAATAAGGGTCAAATTCGCAAAATACATATTCGTTAGTATGAAACTGACAGGTGTCAAAAATGCATTCTCTCGACGCACGGCCGGACTGTAAAGTAAATATACCATGCTTACGCAAATTCGCTAGTCCAATTTCTAGCTGCTTTAAATATGCTCTTTACATACCATTTCATCCTTATGCTTAGGCACTTGGTTACCAGTTGCTTCATAAAGAGGACATTTCTGCTTGATTTTATGCAATTCCATGTTCATCTGTACTGATAGTGTAGTTACTGGGTTACCACCCAAACCAGTCACAACCATAGCACCTGAAAATTTACAATATTTATAAATGTTCACGATAGATTTCGATGGAAAAAGCTTTTAAGTAATCTTTACACCTTCACTTAAATGTAACTCTAGAAAAGCATTAGATAACATTGGGATAATCGTATAACAATAATTTGGTAGCTATATTAAGAAATTTTAATGCTTTAGTTAATCAGCAAATTCTCTAACTATAAATATAAAATTATGCTAACCTAAGTCTGCTACATAAGGGCCTTTTCTGTATGTTACAATCCTGCCTCCAACTCGATCTCTTCCTTCTAGGATAACGACTTCACAACCAAATGATATCAGTTGTCGCGCAGCAGCCAAGCCCGACACTCCTGTAATCATCAGAAAATGTTTTTTTTATTATTATTGTAAAATATCCAACAGTTAAATAGACAGAATACTCTTTATTATGTACACCGAATTGTAGAAATTTTACAAGGGGTAGGTGGATCTCCTCAAAATATTATTCTTGACAAAAAAAAAAGCTTTTTGTTAACCTCTTGGAACAGCTCTTATTTTATGTTACATTTATAGTTACGTTTCAGATATTCTATGTTATAATAAAGGTATTTAAAAATGCAGTATCTTTTAAAATATTTTAACATTTCAAAAAGATGGTGTTGCCGATAATGACGGAGTGTAGCTGACAGTGATGTATCCTGGGAGATTCAACTGTTACTACAGTGGATTGGTTGTTAGTTAGTTAGTTAGTTACGTATGGCATCTCGCAGTTGACCACTAAGGGTCGAGACTGCTCAACCGGGCGTTTCCTGTGGGTTCTTTAAGCGAACTTAAAGCCCCCGGCCAGGCTTAAAACTAGAGTAAATTATTAGTCGACTGAGCGTCGCTAATAATATGACAGCCAGACGGGGCAGGCTGGATCATGACGGGGGGGACAAGTGCTACAGGCTCAGCTGTGCCCCCAGCTGGCACAGCTTCACCGAGTAGGGGATAGGGGGGGGGGGGCGGTTACGATTGCGACCTCGGCGGCGAGGTCGGAATGTATTCCTGGGTGGTCTACGTTTATAAACCGTACTGGTGGCCTTGCTACTCTCCTGAAGGAGGGTTATGGGGTCATCAGGGTCGGTGAGAAAGTGGATTGGTTGTCCCGACCGCCTATATTTATACCCGTAACGCGTGGAGCTCAGCGGGCGCGGGGGGACGGGACAGAAACTGGAGGTGCGCGGGGCGAGGCGAACCGACGCACGTTGTTGATTGGCTAGCTGGTTGGACGATGTCTCTTAGTAAGTTGTTTCATAAGAAAGAACATTAAAGTAAGCAAGCAAGCAAGCAAACTGCTGGTTATTTAAGTAAGACTTTAGGGCTTCTGATGACCCATAACAACTGTCAAAGATCCACGAATGAAAGCCAGGGCCTACAGCTTAATGTGGTTTCCAAGGCACAATATATAATGGATGGTCACCCATCCACGAACCGACCGCGACAAGAGTAGCTTAACCTTCGATCGACCCGTGCGGCTGTAGCCGTGGCTGTAGCCACGAGCCCCCCAGTATTTACAATAACTAAAAACAAATTAAGAATATGTTCAAACCTGCTCCAATGATGATGACTTTTGGCCTCTGTTTCCCTTTTGGTGGAGTAGGAATAGGTGTAGTTCGCTCATAGATACCATAGTTTATAAAACCATGTCTTTCTAAGAATGCGTGAGTTCTCATTACTAATCCAGGGTCACCATTGTATGGAGCCTGAAATAATATTTATGGACATAAATTAGAGAGAGTATACATACCATATAAGTGCAGTTTAGTTAAGCATTCCATTTCATCAGTAAATCATTCATAATGTCATTTGCATAATGTACAGTCAGAAAAACTGATTATTGACCAGTGACACACTGTGTCAATTTGCTATGTTATAGCCGTTACATATGACTGACAAAAAATGACAGGAGTGATTTGAACATACAATAAATTTAAGTTGTAGTTGATAGTCAAGTTGCTTATCAATTAAGTTTCCTGACTTTATATGAATTAGTTGCACAGGTAACATACTTCCATTTTCTGAACAGAAATTTCTTGAGTCAATTGTTTCCTGGGATCTTCAAACCACAGCTTCAATATGCGGTTCCTTATTTGAACAAATGCATGACTTGAAGCTCCTTGCAGATCAGAGAAACACTCAGCTTCTAAAGATGACATCTTATCAAACGGCAACCGAGATTGGAATGCTGCTCCTTCCAAGCTGGAAATAAATTTGTTTCTTTTTTGACCACATTTAAAAGTTAAAGCCTGTATGGTATAGACATTATTTTACTTTACCTAGTGCAGCATTTAAAAGGGTGAGGAGGTTTTTGCTTAGGACCAATATAGGCTAAAGGGAAAAAAGACTTGTTAGTTTTGGTTTTGAGTGGGAATACCTGTTAAGCATTTCTTTGTAGTTAATTTCCTCGATGTCGTCACTCTTAGTATCATCCACTTTAACATCTTCCTTTTTCTCTTTCGTCTCTTTTATAACTTCGGCGATGCGGCTCGATGAGGACTCCCGGCGACCCCCAACCGATGTGGGACTTGACGACGTGACCTTACTCTTTTCTGATTGATCAGATTCAGAATCATCTTGTTTTAATTTTTCATCCAATTCCCGGGTTTCAACCTACGATCGATAAACATAACCTGGTCATCAAAACAATTAAAAAGAAAACATTGATGTTTATCGCTGATATTTGGTAAAAGTAATTTACCTTTGTACGTTTCCTGCGGCTCATTTTGAAGAAGAATTGCTTTAGAATTAACTATTTACTGAAAAATTATAGAAGCTTATTTTTTGAATACAAAACAAAATAGAGGAATTGACTGACAGTGACATTTGACAATAGCAATGACACAAAGACAATGACATTAACGTAAATGACGTAACTAAGCCGGAGAAAAACCAGTAAAGTTATTGATTCTCTATTCTAAAGGCAGAGACTGACTTGCAACGTTTGTTTGTATCGAGTTTTTGTAACGCACTACAGTAGTCAGTGCAGCGAGCAGAGCCACTCAATGCGAGCACCGGATCCGCCACTCGACTGTCGCCTTTTTCGTGAAATCCTTACTTAATCAATGCAGCGAGCTGACCCGAGCCTCTCGATGCGAGCCGCTCGATACGAGCATTGCGAGCTCATATTTACAATCAATTTAGTGCAGGTTGACGCGTTTTCTTCTTCTTCTTCTTCTTCTTCTTCTTTAAATAACAATAACTAAAATTAATGAAGCAAATACAGCCTCTATGACCGCCATTCTGAATTAAAATGGAGCACGCTTGAGTCAAGTGCTCGAAGCGAGCGTTCGCCACTGTATCGCCTTAAGTGACACAACTTAACTATATTTTAGTTTGACAGGACTAAGATTGTGCGGAGTTATTAGTTTAGTGAAAATGGCAATTTTGCTATTCTAAATTTGACTGTTTTCACATGGTTTTCACCTAAACCTTATTAATCGCGATTAAAAAGGTGTGGAATAAAATTAGTTGATATGAACTAAACTTCACACCGAGACCTTGACTTCGGATGCAAAAACAGTAGTGTATTTTTTTCTTTTCTTTTGCATATATCTCGAAAACGGTGAGTCCTATCGCAAAAATAATGAAAATTTGGCCCCCCTTTAAAAACCTATGAACCCCTATGACTCAACATGTAGGCACCAAAAAAAAAAAGTACCAAAAAAAAAAGGTACCAATAAAAAGGTACCAAAAAAAAGGTACCTACATTCCATATAAAACACGTTGAAGCTGCCCCCTCCCTGCGTCCCTCCAGCTCTAAAAGATATTTGACCCGGTAACGACAGCGATGTCGGTGAACAAAATATGACAAGCCTGTCACTTCATAGTGATTTCGTTAGTTCCAATTAAAGTCACCGGGTCAAATATACTACAGGCACTATACCACGCGGAGTCACCATTGTCAAACTCGATTTTAGTTGTGTCAAAATTGTTATTAAATTTAGAGGTTTTTTTGTCAGAATAGCACTAAGATTCTCATAGCAAAAAGTAAGGAATTTTAGTGACAGTTTAGTTAGTTTAGTTCGGTGTACAACAGAATCGGCACCATTATCAATTAAATCGATGATAACTCCGATCACTCACATGCGTGCAAACATTTGTACGTACAGACTTGTCTGCACCTGCACATCAGATTATACCAAACTGTCTTTCTCCAAATGATTTTAAACCTTAAAATATTAATACCTATTAATTTAAAATCGAATGAGAAAATTTTACAGTTTGTAGTAACTAGACCCGCTGCTGCGTGTACATTGATGTATGTTTGCACACAAGTGGAAAAAATGCAGTGAAAACTTCGCATAATCATTTGCAAATGTCGTCCTACACCTTGTAGGTTCGCATATTCATGCGAATGTGAGTGTATAATGGGCCCTCCATGGCTCCTCTTCATAAGAGGGTTCTCGTCCAATGAGTATAATAATAATAATAACGGGAGGTTCTCGTCCGTCTGTAGTCGTCGGTCATCGTCTATGCTCGCCATGAAAAAAAATGATATTTTTTTTAAACACGGCTACAGATCTCACAAGAAGAAAATCCGCTGAGAAGATCTCGCATTGTATAGGATTTCCTCACAATGATAGGTCAGTGTATACTGGAAATGTATAGCTTGATGTATAGCCGTGTGTACAAATATATACTTAAGTAAATCGAAATTTTGCTTCGTTTGCGAAATATTAAGCGATATAATTATATTGAAAAAACTGAAAAGGATGCATTTTCATTTTCACCTCTATCTCCAATTTGCACCCTCTAATATAATAGCACTCCGCGATTTTTTCTTCCTAAATGACTCATTGACCGAATGAATTGAATTGTCTTAGTCTTAAAATGCCTCATTGCTTTTATGACATACCTGTAGAAGCTTGTTAGCGATACTGTACATAACTTACCTTTATAGATGTTAGATAAATAAATAATCAAATAAAACACGAAACTGGTCTAAGGGTTTTTATTAGTTTATTTTTAAACTTCAATTTCGTAACGTATCAATTTGTAACTCAACATTCGTTTGATTTTTAGAGCGACTTCCTGAAGTGATTGTAAAGAGGTCCTTCGTCAGCATATCCGGCAACTTCTTGAGGGATGATGGAACTTTCATCGATGCTGCCACAAGGACGGCACATACATTCCAGAGGGGCTTTGGTGGTGATCTGGAATACAGAACTCGATTTAATAATCTGCAATCTCATTCCTATCCACCTGTAAATAGGCATCAGGAGGTCAATTTCAGTGAACGGCCGTCCGTTGACAATATTATTACATTGAGGAGCATCTATAAGGTCTCACTGGTTGGAATAGAATATTGCTACCAACATAATATAGGTAGTATTTAGCAGTTAGCATGCCGGTGTAGATCCTCGACTAATTCCGGTGGCAAAAAGTAGCTATGTACTATTTGATAAAAATTACCTTTCTCAACTTCCTATCTTCGCTTTTTGCTTTAGGGCAAAGTAGAACTACAGTCGCCTCTCGTTCACCAGATTCTTGACAACAGTTGCAAGTTCGTTCCATTTGCCAGATTTTACTACCCGACACCTGTAAACATTGAAAATAAGTAATGTTTAGCGTATCGATTCTCACTAATAGACACTATTCTAATTCAAGCATAGTTTTAACTACACAAGTACCTGTACATAACTTGAGCACTTGCCAATACAAGCGAAGGAGGGTATCGCTTTAGGTATACATCCGGGATGTTTAAGAATATGAATAACAGGTGTCATTTGGCATTCTTGTCCTGCAAAAAAAAATAAGTATTCACAAATTATGTTAAATATTTACACACGGCTACATATCAAGCCATACCTACATTTCCAGTATAGGTTGTCATCTTATTGTATTGAAATCCTATACAATGCAAGATCTGCTTAAACAGGAAATGTATAGTTTGTTGTGAAGCCGTGTGTACCAATTATGTAACTAGTTAGTGTATGGAAAAATAAAGGCACTGGAAGCATTCACCTGGATGCAGTTGTACTTCTACTGACTGAGCCTTTACTGGTTTATCGTGTAGCTGACAAACAGCCATAAATGCTAAGCCTAAAGAAATAATCTCGAAATTAAACATTTTGTAAATAAATAAAAAATCTAAACTTTTAGCTCGTCCTGTTGCTTCGACGGAAGAAAGTGATGTGTGAAATATCAGAAACTTGCGTCACTATTTAAAGGCACTGTGCATTAATACAAAACGAGAAGACTTGCCACGTTACACAAAATCCGTTTTAGCGAGTACATCTCTGTATGCGACCATACAAGGGGCCCAACTGCGGCGACAAGATGTAATCGATCTTTAAATGGATACTCAGCAGGAGTTACAGTAGATATTTAATAGCTATATGCGATCATCGGTATTCGTATGCGATCAATGGAAAAGTTTTATCAGTTTTATGAAATATTAAGTACTTAGTTAATTTTGGTACCTACCATTACCAAAACATTAGGTACCCTAGATACCAGCGACAAATGGCGACAATCAAAACATTCACGAGTGTTTGCTGCTATTTATGAGAAAAAGAAGGAATGTAATTAATCCCATATACCCTAATGAACTTAGCTACCTACTTACGTGTTTAGATCCAGTGTATGCAATGCACCTACTCAAAATATGTTTCGCTCCACCGCACCGTGGGTCACAAGTCACAACAACATCTTTCGATCCAGTCCCATTCGATTGGTGGATTTCTTCTTAAAGAGGTTTCAATCAAAACGTTTTTCGCACCAGCGTGCGTAGCGTGGGTCGCAACAACTTCATTAAAATCTACTTATTAGGCCCATGGACTGCATTGAGAACAAAGATGTATCTACTTTCATATGGTTTAGTCCCATCTCGGCTCGTTTCCATCTCGGCACCCATGAATTTATTGGGATTTTTTTGTGGGCATGATAAATAAATTCATTTGTGCCGAGATGGGAAGGAGCCGAAATGGGACTATAAGTAGGTACCCTTCCATTCAGCTCAAGAAGCAACAGTAAATTATAATGTGTTGTTTATCTATTTAGGTAGGTATGTAGATACTGAAGATAGTTACAAGGTCAATTGTTCCGATTTTCATTTGGAAGAGCCGCGCGGGCATAACGCGCGGCATTTTAGGATTTCGTACTCCGACTCGCACTTTGCCAGTTTTCCTAACTTTGATTGAGTAGTTTTTTAAGCAGCTTCAATAAGAACTATCTTATCCTATCCATATTGATGATGTTCCTAAAATCTAATAGCAAGTAGGTAGGCACCTAGTGGAGTAGTGGTTTATTAAGAATTGGTGAAAACTCGAGACCTGTCGGGAGACTGGTCTCGAGTTTTCACCAATTACCTTCCGACTACGAATCCTCTGAGCATTACCAATCAGATGTAACTCAGTCGAAATTTCGATCTGTGATAACAGTTCCACAACACACCGACCGATACCTCTGATACCGTTACTGTTGGCGCTGGCACCAGCGCTGCACCAGAAATTGCGGAGGCCCTCCCGCCTGATATAGGTATTAGAGGTTCTTGGAGAATCGAAGGAAAAATATTAAGTGTTCGGGCCAAAAATCAGAGAAGAGGTCTCGAAACGTTGAGGAAAGATTATTATGGAAGGTATAGTAATTATTATTATTTCGGAATGACAAGTAAACGGTAGTAGACGGCCGGATGCGATGCGGCGGTCGCCTCTCCACGGAAGGTGATACACTAAGTAGTCATCTCTGAAGCGTACGTCGTTACAGAACCATTTATGTCTGCCCCAGATACCAAATTGTCTGTTCCTTACAAGTAAGAAACCAATCCATGTTAGGCTTCAACAACGAGTCGGTGAATTAAAGAGACTATGCACGACAGTGCAGTGGGGTGGATACGCATACTTTTTCCACACATAGCATGCGACATGCGTCCACGTCAGCAGTTAATCGCAAAAGAATTTCGATTGAGCTTATTCAAATTACCATATTTTTTTTATATATTTTGTGTAGGTAATCACTTCGTTGTTTTATTTTAATAATATACATAACTATGTTAAATTTATAACAATATCATTAAATGCATTTATTTTCTTTACCACTTTAATGTATTGGTTATTTATCTTAAAACTCCGAACATCTACTTGGTGAATTATGTACCTAAATCTCGAGGATGCAGCGACGAAGTTTAAACAAACATACGAAGTGAAAGTTTGACCGTAATTACACGAGTCGCTGCATCCGAAGAGATTTACAAACCCGCCCAACCCTTTGCAAGAAAATCCCGATATAGTTTAAGATTTATTTATTTATTTAAATAATTTTATAAGTAAGTTTGTTTAACAATGAATAATTATATTACAAGTATGTGCCCGACTCGAAAATGACCATGTCACGTTGTACTGGGATCGGTCAATGATATTCGGTCTATCATTACTGACAGGACTATTGTAGCCAGTTGTAGCCAATAAGCTTGATGATGTGATAGATCGATTAGCGCGCCGCGCAATGATTGTCGATATTATACCATTCCACATGACGAGAACCTCGTGAAAGCTGAGGAAGAGAAACAAACAAAATATCTCGACTTAGCACACGAGGTTGTTGATATGTGGAATGTGAGCTCGGCTGTCATTGTGGCGATTGTAGTAACGACTAATGGCCTGATGGCCGAAAGCCTCGACCAACATCTCTCGAGGCTCGCGTTAGGTGGTTTTTTTTTTTTTGTGGATGGGAAATCATCAAATGACTTCTCCCGCTCTGGGCAGAGCGGGAGGGCATGTCAGACTTTTACTGAATAAAACCCACCCATGTTCCTTCAGTTGCCCGTGCCAGGGCCACGGTATCTCTTTCGCACTACCCGCAACCCCGGCGGCATCGGCCCAATTGACCCCGTCACTGCTGACATCTCTTTGAGGCGCGCGTGGAACACAACGCGCCGTCAACCCGGGCCTAGTCCTTAACGGACGGCGAGCTGCCCATTACTCGTCGTCCGCAAGCCCGCGCCTGCGTTAGGTGGTTGGATCAAGGGCCAGATTCAGAAGGCAAGTACTCCTCGGTATGGCTCGCGTCGTGATGAGGTTCTTGTCTCTGCAGTCCTAACCACCGATAGCTTGGACACTGCTCCCGACACCGGCGGACCACAATTTTGTATATTTTTAAATGTTTTTTTAATATTTTGTTTTTTATGAAATATTTAAAAATGTATTTGTTATGGAAAAAATGTAATAAACGGAATAATACTTAAGTTATAATTTATTTCTAATATTTTAAGTGAAATGTGTAACACGAAGTCCGACACACACTTGGCCGAATGGGCTATCCAACACTAAAACATTTTTTCAATTAACCAGTAGTTCCTGAGATTAGCGCGTTCAACCAAACAAACAAACTCTTCAGCTTTAAAATATTAGTATAGATAGATATAGATTGTTATGGGTACGAATTAGTGATAATTATTGCTACCTCGTTCCCGTTACAGCGCGAGATAAATGATGACATCAAGATGATATTGAGTTTCTTGCCTTTTGTCAAGCAGTAGCACATAGCCGCATCGCAATAAATCTATATAAGTATCTAAAAGAAAGTCGAAAATCGTGTTAGTTACACCATTTATAACTCAAGAACGGCTGGACCGATTTTTATGATTTTTGTGTTTTTGAATTTGTCCTCGTCAGGAATCACACTAATACACAGGGTACAGGGTACATTATGCTCGCATAACTCGTCAAAATGTAGGGAACAGCTGATTTTTTTTCGCGATTTCAGGTTTTTTCCCGTAGTAATAGTTGTTCATAATGATGAGTACAATGACCCCTTTAAATATTGCCCATGAATTCAATTTCACCCTGTATAGGCGAAAGTTTGTGAGTATGTGTGTGTGTGAGGGTGTGTTTGTATGTTTGTTACTTCTTCACGCTCAAACGGCGGGACCGATTTGGATGAAATTTCGTATGGATTTCGATTTGGTAGCTTATACCCTGGATTAACACATAGGCTACTTTTTATCCCGGTCTACGCGGGTGAAACTGCGGGGCGCAGCTTGTAGGATAATAAGTAATAGGTCTTTACCTATGAAATTGCCGTTTTGTATGAAAAAATTTAAACGAATTTTTTTCATGCATTTTTTATTTGTATTAATCGAAGTAATCACCCATGCAATCAATGGATCTTTGCCAACGCAGTGGCAGTTTATTGATGCCCTTCTTAAAGAAATCAGCTGGACGGGAGGCAACAAATTATTCAAAGGCATTTTGTTCTGCCTCTCGGGTATTGAATTTTTTTCCCGCCAAGAAGTTATCCAAATTCTGGAAAAAGTAGTAGTCTGTAGGCGCAAGGTCTGGTGAGTAGGGCGGATGACGGAGAGCTTCCAACCCCAGTTCTTGCAACTTGGAGACCGTCTGCTGTGCAGTATGAGGTCGCGCGTTGTCGTGCAGGAGCAGCGGAGACGAGCGATTGATGCTGGTTGGAGATGTGCCAGCTTCTCCATCATTGTGTTCAGTTCTTCACAGTACACATCTGAAGTAATGCTCACCCCGTTTGGTAAGAAGCTGTGATGAATCACACCGGCGCTAGACCACCAAACAGTGACCATCACTTTTCTAGGGGTAAGTTTTCGTTTAGGGCATTGTTTAGATGCTGAACCAGGATCCAACCAACTTGCTGAGCGCTTGCGGTTATCAAACAGAATCCATTTTTCATCGCAGGTAACAATGCGGTTCAAAATTCCTTCATTTGTGTGTCTGTTGAGCAGTGCAAGGCACGTCTCGACGCGTACTTCGCGCTGGCGATCATTGAGTTCGTGGGGCACCCATTTGTCAAGCTTTTTTACCTTGCCAATTTGACGCAAATGGACCAATATTGTTTTGACGCTAACGTCGAAAGCTGCTGCTAATTCAGCCGTAGATTGTGTATCATCAGCTTCCACAATCGCCTTTAATTCGTCATTGTCGACCAGTCTTCGGACGACCGCGAGGTTCATTTTTCAGGTCGAAATTTCCAGAACGGAAGCGAGCAAACCAATAACAAGTGGTGTGTTGGTTTGTAGTGTTAGCTCCGTAAACGTCGTTGATGTTGCGTGCCGCTTGTGCCGCGTTGCTGCCACGACGGTACTCATATTCCATAATTACTCGAATTTTTAACGTATCCATGATGACGAAAAAGATTGAAATGCGATGAAAATGTAACACTAATCAATAAACAAATGACTACTTTTGGAAAAAAAATCCATGTTTTTAAAATAAAATTAATTTGAAATTAGAATTCTTAGCCAAACAAAAATTATTTTGATTTGAAATGGCCAGTACTGCAGAACGGCAATTTCATAGGTAAAGACCTAATATTAAAAAATAGGAAAATCCATAAAAAATAAAACCGGCCAAGTGCGTGTCGGGACTCCGTAGTGCACGCGTTATTCGAGCGCAAATATTATTAATTTAGAAATCATTATTAATAAGAATGTTATGATTTTATTTTTGTATATTTTTACATGGTTCATAAACTTATATTTATGTTTTACACAACAAACAACGTTATATATATGAAATTTTTAATGGAATTTGTACGAAATTTCACTGCAGACCCACCGTACCCCTAGCCATACCCCTGGTGGTACGGTGGGTGTTTTAAAGTTAAACGATACCACCAGGTAATAGTGTTGTAACACTAGTTAAAACCACTTCTGACAACAACAATTTTATTCATAATTTTTTACAGAACAAATCTCAAATACAATATACCTTTAATCTAAATAGGTACTTAAAATTGACTAACTCTATAAACTTAAAACATGCATTCTAATACATACAATAATAACGCAAGACACACATTCGCAACTTTAATAAGGAAACTTACACATATAACGCAAGACGACGAGAGAAAATTGAATTAAGAAAACCTAGAACTAAGTATGGATGGATATTTGGGAATACTTCCAAAATGGCGTTCATCACTGCTCTTTCGTAGTCTGTGTGAACTTTACGTGGGTTCCACTCGGGTATTTGAGACTTTATCATGTTAAACAAGATAATATAACTTTTTTCTTTCCTGTCCGACATAAGTGCGAATATTAAGGGCTTCGCTTTAGTAGTTTCAACACCACTTCTCGTGTCACCATGAATATTATATAATTGTGAAAATGGTTTTAGGCAACTATAAAAAGTACCGTCAACAAAATATTCCACAATATTTGGAATTACCTGACGCGATTCCTTAGAGCAAAAAACTATGATACGGTTTTGCTTGTCTGATTCGTCACAGTAATAATCTGCCAAAACGAAATTATGATATTGAACTGGAACTTCAATTTCTCTTAAATCGTGGGATACACTTTTACACACTTGTGCAGATTTGTTTCTAGCATTCTGAAGAAAGTGCTTCACGCTTTCATACCTTGGATATTTTTTCCCTATAGCAAAATTCATCCTTCTAAAGTCTTTGAAATCGCTCTTTTTCCTGTCATATAATTGTTCGATTGGTGCATTAGATGAAACCACTATTTCTCGCAATTTATACTTTTCCTTTAACAATTCGTTAGCAGATGGATCTAGTACACAGCTATGATCTGTATTTTTAATTAATTTATTATCCTAAAAAAATATACCATATCAGTATCTTTATTAGATAATATTATTGTAACAAAATGACAAAGAAACAAAATAAAAAAATGAATCAAAACTACCTTTCCAATCGTTACAGTGTCACAACATTTGTTTTTTTTGTGATTTTTTTTTTTTTTATTTAAGATGAACACCGCCATAACATGGAGCCGTTTGTATAGGTTTTGTGGCGATGATAGCGGTATTTGCCACAAAGAAGAGCGGTTCCGCCATTTATTTGGATGAAATTTATTTCAGTATCGTCCATTATAAGTAGGTTTTTCCACAATAATTTAAACCAATGAAATTTTTATTTTTACAATTCTTTGTTTCTTTAAGTCGAGTGTAAATGTCAACTGTCATAAACGCTTGAAAAAAATTTAATAATAGGTCTTTACCTATGAAATTGCCGTTTTGTATGAAAAAATTTAAACGAATTTTTTTCATGCATTTTTTATTTGTATTAATCGAAGTAATCACCCATGCAATCAATGCATCTTTGCCAACGCAGTGGCAGTTTATTGATGCCCTTCTTAAAGAAATCAGCTGGACGGGAGGCAACAAATTCTTCAAAGGCATTTTGTACTGCCTCTCGGGTATTGAATTTTTTTCCCGCCAAGAAGTTATCCAAATTCTGGAAAAAGTAGTAGTCTGTAGGCGCAAGGTCTGGTGAGTAGGGGGGATGACGGAGAGCTTCCAACCCCAGTTCTTGCAACTAGGAGACCGTCTGCTGTGCAGTATGAGGTCGCGCGTTGTCGTGCAGGAGCAGCGGAGACGAGCGATTGACCAATGCTGGTTGGAGATGTGCCAGCTTCTCCATCATTGTGTTCAGTTCTTCATCTGAAGTAATGCTCACCCCGTTTGGTAAGAAGCTGTGATGAATCACACCGGCGCTAGATCACCAAACAGTGACCATCACTTTTCTAGGGATAAGTTTTCGTTTAGGGCATTGTTTAGGTGCTGAACCAGGATCCAACCAACTTGCCGAGCGCTTGCGGTTATCAAACAGAATCCATTTTTCATCGCAGGTAACAATGCGGTTCAAAATTCCTTCATTTGTGTGTCTGTTGAGCAGTGCAAGGCACGTCTCGACGCGTACTTCGCGCTGGCGATCATTGAGTTCGTGGGGCACCCATTTGTCAAGCTTTTTTACCTTGCCAATTTGACGCAAATGGACCAATATTGTTTTGACGCTAACGTCGAAAGCTGCTGCTAATTCAGCCGTAGATTGTGTATCATCAGCTTCCACAATCGCCTTTAATTCGTCATTGTCGACCAAAGTCTTCGGACGACCCCGAGGTTCATTTTTCAGGTCGAAATTTCCAGAACGGAAGCGAGCAAACCAATAACAAGTGGTGCGTTGGTTTGTAGTGTTAGCTCCGTAAACGTCGTTGATGTTGCGTGCCGCTTGTGCCGCGTTGCTGCCACGACGGTACTCATATTCCATAAATAATTACTCGAATTTTTAACGTATCCATGATGACGAAAAAGATTGAAATGCGATGAAAATGTAACACTAATCAATAAACAAATGACTACTTTTGGAAAAAAAATCCATGTTTTTAAAATAAAATTAATTTGAAATTAGAATTCTTAGCCAAACAAAAATTATTTTGATTTGAAATGGCCAGTACTGCAGAACGGCAATTTCATAGGTAAAGACCTAATATGTACGGTTTAACTAAAGAGTTCGAATTGCGCAGTTTAACATGCATTATCGGCCCATTAATTATGTACCTGCCTAACTAATGAATGAGTCATTAATACTTATGCGAGATAACTGTTTATCATTTTCTGTCCATCTAGTATCTTCATCAGCACAGCACTACGTTCACTTCATACAGTGGTATCGTTTAACTTTAAAAAACCCACCGTACCACTAGGGGTACGGCCAGGGGTACGGTGGGTCTGCAGTGCGAAATTTTTACTGTTCCAAGTACATTTTACAAGTTGGTTGACTATTACTCGTAAACTTGAAAAGCCTACTTAGCTGTGATAGTTTTCCTTTTAATTTCGTTATATAAACTACTACCGTGAATTTTTTCACCCATCCAAAACTAACCGTTTAACTGGCAGGGACACTTGACTAACAAATTTAGCACTTTAAAGCTTAAAATATTTCAGAATCGGATCCCTAAATCGAAAAATTGTTTTCACAAACAATTTTTCAAACAATATTTTTAAACGGCCTATCTAACAACACACCACACCATGGGGTAGACTAGAAAAAAAAACATCCCAACTTTACGTGTACAGAAGGTAGGTACCCTAAAAAAAAATTTGTTTCATGATTTAATTTTACCAGTTTGTCGGCGTGATAAATATGTGTATTCATGCCAAATTATAGCTTTCTAGTACTAAAAGCCTCTGAGCTAAGCTGCGGTCGGACGGACAGACAGACGGACGGACAGACAGACGGACGGACATAGCGAAACTTATTAAGAGTTCCTTGTTGACTACTGAACCCTAAAAATGAAGAAAATTCATTTTCTCGGACAGGGCAACGTCTGTCGGGAATGTTTCATTCTATTAAGAATTCCAAATTCAAATAAAGGATCATGGGCAAAAATATATGAAGCCTGGTACTCGGTCCAATAGCCATAATATATATATCATTGGAAAGGTCTTTTTACAAGGATTAATGATAACCGAGTCGCTTGTCTCCATTTGCTGTCGGAACGGAGTTATTTTGTGTTAAGTATTTTTTTTTTTTTTTTTTTGTTTCATTTTGTTAAGATAATGGTGATATTATATAATTTTCTTCTATATAATCCTGTGTTTGTTGATTAATAGATACTAAAATGAATAAACACTCAGGAATAAAAAAAAAATAGAAAAAGTAAGAAACGTTATTTATTTTTTTAAACATTATTATCAACAATAATGACATCGTTGAGGAACGCTGCAGGAGCAGTGAAGCCTACATGTCTGGCATATCCTAGATACCACACGATTGAAACTATATGAGCACAAGTGCCGATTGTTCGTCGTCCGGTCAAACACGTGCAGTAATAATTGCATAAAATGTTATGGATATTGGTTTCGTTTTCATTAACATTGTTTTTTACTAATACATAACAATAATAAGTTCTTGACCGTACGTGACGCGACTGTATGCGTCCGCGTAAAAGCCAAGCATCTTCGTTTATACCATATTCATTTAAATCTTGGAGTGCGCTTTCTCTATATACTTGTAGAATGTATAGTCCATTTGATAAATGCTCGCTGCAGTAGGATCGGGCTAGCTTCAGTTGATAGGTGCCCAATGAAAGTAAAATAATCTGTTCTTCCGTCAGTAGTGGGAAGTTCTGTATTTCGTGACTTTCTATTCTTTGAAAATCCGCTCTTCGGTGATTCAAATGTTTTCTTTCAACATAATCATAAAGTAGATTCGGGGAATCAATTTTCTCCCTGATTATGTTTAGGAAGGCCTCTGCGTGAATGTTGTCATCGATGGGTATGTGGAAGTTATTAAACATAGCTGCGGCGATTTTAAAATCAATGAACATTTTTGGTAGTGTTTTATTAAAATATTTTTGCCGCAAAAGCCTGATATCTCGTTTGAACCTCCCGTTCACCACTTCCACTACCCACCGGCATAGTGTAACTGATCGAGCTTCATTACCTTGCTCAGTAGTTAGCTGTCTCTCCCATCTGTCTTTAGATGGTGGAACGTAGGATTCATATCCCCATGCTTCGATAGCATCTAAACTGTCCCGGAAGCCGCGATCTAATATGAAGACATCGTTCGGTTGAAGAAAGCAATGCAATGGGTTTTCTCCATCATTCATTATATCACTCATGATGTTCGCATCAGTCTTAGTGGCAGCGTATGGTCCCAAAACATCGATTATATAGCCATTGGAACACACAATTAAAAACGGCTTCAGCAAGTTCTGGAACTTATGCAGGCTATAAGATAGACGCTGGAACAAAAAGTTCGATCTTTTATTGATATATATATACACTTCTGGACACATCTATTGGCCCACCTTAGAGTTTAGGTTTCGATGGGCCCTACCGAAATATGATTGCTAGATTGAACAAAAACTGTTGATGCAGTTTTAAACCTGATACATTTTACCATCTTTTTCGATCGTATTGTTTTAAATTTGAATTCAGAATACCATACGACATGGAGCTACGCCTAACAAGTCGGATATGCGCCTTGTTAAAGGCAATTGATTTTTGAATAAAAAACATGTTTTATCAAATAAAGGTTTAATTTAATAACGCGTGTTGCCTCCATGGGCATCTACCACAGCTCTCATATGATTAGGCATAGAGTTTATCAACCGCTCTATGAAATTTTGAGGGATCATCTCCCATTCCTCTTCTATGGCAGTTTTCAACTCCTGCATCGTCTGGGCAACTGGCTGACGAGCCCTAACACGTCTTTTTAGCTCGTCCCACATGTGCTCAATGGGGTTCATGTCTGGGCTTCTGGCTGGCCAGTCCATAACTGTGATGTTCACATCCCGAAGATATTCCCTGACGATGCCGGCCGCATGGGCACTTGCATTATCATGCATAAAAAGGAAATTTGGGCCCACATAGTCCGCGTATGGTATCACGTGAGGTTCTAAGCACTGACGAATGTACCTTTCAGCATTTAATGTTGGCAGCCGTGGTCCTGTAACAACCTCAAGTTGAGATTTGCCGCTCGCGGATATACTGCCCCAGACAGTCCATGAGCCACCGCCATAAGCAACCCTCTCTTCAAAGCAGCATTGTGCGAAACGCTCTCCCTTACGTCGGTAGACCTTCTTCCTTCCAACATTGCCATGTAACACAATTTTAGACTCATCAGAAAAGAGTACACGGCTTCAATCTTGCTGTGTCCAATTTAAATGACTGCGTGCGAAATGAAGGCGCGCTGTTCGGTGGGCTCGCGTTAGTTTGGGGCCATTAGCTGGCTTGTGTGGTACCATATCGCGTTCTTTTAACCTTCTCCGAACAGTTCGAGCGCTCACAGATACTCCGTGGAAGTCGCGAAGTTGGTTTTGTATCTCAATGGAGGTAAGGTGACGATTTCTCAAGCTGGTCGTCACGATGAATCGATCCTGCCTTTCAGTTGTGACCCGAGATCGTGGCCTTCCTTGGCGACGAACAAAGCCGCCAGTCTCTAGGTACCTCCGATAAACATTTCGGACCGCAGATCGACTTAAATTAAGTTGAGCACTCACGTTTCTTTGGCTGTGTCCGGCCTGAACAAGTGCCACAGCTTGGGCGGCGACTTCAGGTGAAGTATCCATAGATTATTGATAGAACCTCACCTTAATGTTAAGAATAAGTAATGTTTGTTGCAAAACCAAAGATATCAATCACTTTTTCAAGAATTAAATCCAAGTAAACCAATAAAACCAAGTTTTCTTAGTATTCGATTGTTTGATATCAACAAACAGGCTCCAAATTGTCTTTTGTTTCTTTAAATTCTGTGTTCGAAATTCAAAAAAAGACTATTGAATGAAATTGTGAATGTGCCAGGTTCAAAACTGCATAAAAACTTTTTGCTCGACCTAATATAAAATTTTAGCTAGGACCAAACGAAACTGAAAATACAAGGTGGGCCAAAAGATGTGTCCAGAAGTGTATAAGTCCCATCGCATATAACGATAGCTTTATTGTTTTCTTCATTGCCAAATAACCCTCTTGGTATAGTGAGGTTCTTTTCTAAAACGTCGTTTCTATTCATATGGTCCACTCCCAAGTGTAATATTACATATTCATTCATGAGGCATTCGCGCACAATAGTTAGTAAACGTTCCAGCTTTCTTCGTGACATATTAAATAACGTCGCTAGTCTTTCATCTGAGTCTCCGGTACGTAGTTTCGTCAGATATATGCCTAACGCAGTTCGAGGCTCCTTGCACCTCCCACTTAGTGAGGGTGTTTGTTCTAATATGGAATCAAACTGTTCGCATTTGCGTCCTGTCCAAAAGTACATATCCTCGTTGCTTAAAGCACCTCTTGTGTTGAAATCTAGCCTAGGTCTACGATTTAAAGCCATTCTCAACATGTCACAAACGTCCCTAAACTGTTGCGCATTGAAGTTATGTCACACACATTGCAGAATTGAGGCAGCTCTTCCCAAGCATTGCTCTCAAGGTGTTGTCCACATACTCTAGCACCGTCAGGAATATATAACTTATATTCACAGAAAATGTGAATCTTGATCGTCTCTGGTATTCGATGGCGGGTTGCGTTTTGGCAAGTGTTAAAGATACAATGCCCTGGAGTGTTTGGAGCTCGAGTGTAGTCTGGAACCTGAAGCTCTCGTACATTCTGTTCTACTTCTGGTATGACAGGTGGTCTTCCTACAACGTTGTCAATTCTCTGCCAACATCGGTGACACACACGTCGTGTGTTGTCGAACTCTACCTGAAAATGGTAGAATACGATCTTGCTGATGTTATGTTGTATTTTTATGAAAACATTTAAAACAATGCGGTATGTAGGTATTTAGGTCTAAAGTCATGGCATACTTGTATTGTTTTCATATTTTAAGTAATGCAAGTAAAAATATATCTTATGTATAGCCGATGTGACGGCTTAGTGAATAGATAACAATAGCAAACACACAATAGGTGGTCAGAGAAGTGTTTTAATAAGAAGAACTATAAACGTGCGAACTGAGTCAAGAAAGGATTAAAGGATTGTGAGAAAGCTGCACAAGTCATTACTGATATAAAGGGATGCCGCTCGGAAGCAGGTAGCTAGTACTGCACGTGTTTTTTTTTTTGTATGAAGCGAACACCCTTAGCTACGGACCATACAGCCGCGCTACATAGAAAATAAACACGTGCAGCTGGTAGTTTGCAGCTCGGTCGGAAACGCACTTTTACACACAACACTAGAGTAGTTCAATAAGACCTGTAAGTGCGAGCAAGAGGTCCGATTAAAATGATTTAGGGCTCAATTCGCACGTTTGTAATGGCTCAGGTATAAAAATATAACAGACAATAATAATATAAACAAACCGCTTCTAAAAAGAAAAACTGAAGCTGGTGAAGTTCGAAATAGTTTAATGAAGTATGTACTAACCTCCAAAACGGCATGTTCTCGTATATAAGCCACAAACTCGGGGTGCATTCTTGGAAGATCATCAGTTAAAACATGCTGTTGGTATCTAGCATGATGTAGGCCTCGCCGACACATCACACAGTTGCGATTTTCTTCCATAACGATGTTCTAGATCGATAAGCACTACAATAGTCCACAACCCTAGCCAAGATAAACATTTGTAGCGGGTAACAATGTCCAAAAGGGGCGCCGGGGTCAGTGAAGAAAACGGTATAAGTACTAGGTAGAATAAACAGCTGCGGAACGTCGTTTCACGCACAGAACGATACAACGACTAGTGAATGTCGCGGCACAAAAGGCTGTCCACTGGCACAGCGCACCACCTACCCCACCCCGCGGCTGGTTCCCTATCCCCGAGGTCTATAGTCACCGTTGTAACAAAAAACAGAAATGTTAAAGATAATACTACTTTTTTATGTAAAAAAACATATTTTCAAAAGTCTTCACCATTATCATATCATATCACGATATAATGCATGAATAGTAACACAATAGACGTATAAAAAAAGAAGGACTCCGCGCCACGCATATCGAAAGTGAAGCACCGTACCGATCTATGTGTGCGTGATATGAGTACCTGCAAAGACGCCGTCGCTTGTGTCACGTAATGGCGTCCGGTTGGCATGATGTAAATGTGTGCGCGAGGCGTGTTTGTACAAACGGTCCTGGCATACTTACTGTGCTTCACTTTCGATATGCGTGGCGCGGAGTCCTCCTTTTTTTATGAGTCTATGAGTAACACAATACATTTCTCGTTTTAAATAATGTTGTTTTACATTGTTTTTTTCGTATTTCAACCATGATAGGTATGTAATATTATCGTACTTGCAATTATGATGTTAACTAAAACTGGAACTTTTGGGGGCTTGCCGTGGTTTTCAGACAAGGATTTGGGACATGTCGCCATAGTAAATATTTTTCCTGATTAAAAGACCTATCCAATGACACCACAATGATTGCTATTGGAGCGAGTACCAAAATGCCCATTCTCCTTTAATAATACAGCATGAAATTTAAAAAAAATCTGTTGTCATTTGTTTTTCCGCCGTTCATTTTTCTTTGATACTTATCCATACCACAGATTAGTATTATGTAGCAGGCTACAGATGTGACAGTTGAAACGGGGTAAATGAAAATCTGGCAGAGTTTCGTCTAGATCTTGTAATCAAAATCAGAATGGCATAATAAATGGCTGGCTATGGCTTATATTAACACTTCCCCACTCTTAAGGCGAACATCTTGGCTTGGCTCGTGGCTTGGCTGGAGTGGGGTGTCAATATGGCGGCTTGGCTTCGGCGGGCTGCATGTTGGCTGACGTCACGTCCGTTACACTCGGCCTTCCTGGCATCATTGCTCCCGCAATGAGAGAAAAAGAACATTAATTAGCTTTCTAATAAATCAATTAGGTCTTCGGCTTCCAATTGCTAACCACGTAAACCCTGTATGCTTCTAATCCGGTATCTATCATTCCCCACTACTTTAGTTACAATATACGGGCCTGAATAAAAGTCATCCAGTTTGGTATTGACTATAGCTGCGCTACTTGTAGAGGGGCCTGCCTCCAAAGAACAAAATCTCCCCTTTTGTACACGAGCACTTTTGCGTTTTTGATTTTTGAATTCAGAAGCTTTCTTTCGTCGAGACTATAGATTCAGACTCCTGACCGGGATTTGAAATGTATCCGTAACATATCTGCCTACCAGAAAGAGCGAAAGGTTTAAAGGTAGTGTTGTTATTAATTCCCCAAGTTATGTCAGGCAAGGAATTGGCCCAGTTACTGGAAGCTTCACTCGGATCAGTAGCTCGCAATGCATCGAGAATGGTTCGGTTTGTACGTTCTACCTGACCGTTAGCATGTGGACAAGCAATAGCATTTAATGTATGCCTAAACTGTTTATCATTGCCGAATCTTCTTAAGTACATACTTGTTTGAAAGCCTTCCCATTATCTGTCACAACACGATTGGGATAGCCAAAAAGGCTAAAATGTCTTTTTCAGCGTACGAACGGTCTCGATAGAATTGACAGTACGTGTTGACTCAGCAATTACAAATTTGGAAAACGCATCCGTCATTACAAGCATGTACTGGTATCCTTTTTTTTTGTCCTACTGAACGGCCCTAAATGACCTATATGAACCATACGCATTGGTTCAGAAGGTTTAGGAATTGGATGCAATTTTCCTTCTTTCCTACCATAGGTGCCCTTGCCATATGCGCACGTGACGACATGCGGTCACATATTTTGTAATTAATCGCGTCATTTATTTATTAACTCCATGCAACGATTCAAGCCTACATACGTGCCCAAGATCATCATGGTGCATTTGGACTATTTTCCATCTACCTAAGTTTGGAACTAACAGACGATGCCCGTTTAGGGTTTTTCTATAAGGCCTATCGTCAACAAACAATTGTTTATTATGTTCGAATCGGCGGTGTTAGTTTGTTAAGGCTACCAACCAATAATCCACGAACTACGCATTCCACCGGAACCGACCCGAATTCTCGCAGCTATTGCATCAGCCTGGCGACACAAAGTCCAGTGCTGAGTCGGCGCAACGTGACGTGCATCGGCGGCGGACGGCGGCGCCGCGCTCCATGAAGCGCACTTTCGTTTCATACATCGAACGATTGTCACCATCACCCTATTTTTAGAACAAAATTGTAATCTCTGCAATAAACCTGTTCCAGAACATCGAGTTTTCTTGCAACCTGCCTGCTCGACCGACATAATTGGCGCAGTCGGTAGGATCCTCGGGAATCAACTTCACGCACCTGTGAGTTGGCGTGGCGGTCATCAAGGCCGTTCGAGGACCCGAATCTACACGTCGTGACTTGCAGCAGGGGTATCCAGCCATCGATACAGCGAGAAGACGAGATATGCAGTTCATGTGAGTACATTAAAATCTTTTAAGTGAATTGCTCACCCTAGTCCTTAAGTTTCCTGTACCCACGAATTTTCCAAGATTTTCCATCCACGAGAATCACGGAGTGTAGGGTTAGAGAGTAGGCGTAGTAGTAGGTATAGTGCTCTAGATTTAAACAGAGAAATTGGCTTAGACTCTAGGTTAGGTAGTCCACAGAATAGGATGGCAGATTTAGATGGCATTTTTAAGGCCCTTCGTTTGGTGCCCGAGTTTGATGGTAACGTTAACGTATTAACTAGGTTCATACAGTTATGTGACGAGCTGGTGGACGAATTTGTAAAAAAACCAAGCCCGCCTAACAAACTTTCGGAAGTTGCTCTTATTAACGGTATATTAAACAAAATAACTGGTCCCGCGGCCCGATTGATCAATTCGAACGGCATCCCGTCTGATTGGACGGGTATACGCAAATCGCTAGTAAATAATTTCGCAGATCAGCGCGATGAGACGGCATTATATAATGACTTAGCGTTACTGTCACAGGGGCCTGACAGCCCTCAGGAGTTTTATGAAAAGTGCCAAAACCTGTTCAGCACGTTAATGACTTATGTCTCTCTACATGAGGAAGTAACAACTACTATCAATGCGAAAAGGGATCTATATAAAAAATTGACCTTGCAGGCATTTGTACGTGGGCTCAAGGACCCACTAGGTTCACGGATTAGGTGTATGCGCCCCGAAAGCATTGAAAAGGCCTTAGAGTTTGTTCATGAGGAACAAAACGTAGTGTACTTGCAGCAGCGTAGTAGTCAAGTTTCGGATAAGAAATCGACACCCCAAGCCGTGCCACCTAGACCTCTGCCTTTACCAACGGGTTATAATGTACCGCAGCCTAGACCGTTCCCCTTTAATATGCCTGGACCCTCTAGGAGTCCATTCGGTCACCCAATGATGCCACATGCACCCGTACTATGGCGACCTAATTTCAATAATCAAAATCAGGCCGGACCATCACGCACGCAACAGATGTTTCGTGCTCCTCCTCCTAATTATAACCAAAATAATGCATTTAAATTTGTACCGCGTAATATCGTACCGCAAAGTAACTTTCAACAGCCCAGACCAATGAGTGGCGTCAGCCATTTTGTGCCTAGACTTTTATCGCCCAGTAACGCAACAAAAGGACATGACTGGACTAAATTTGGTAATTCCCCGGCTAATCACAATTTCGGAAGTAAGGAGATGAATTTCAATGATTGTTCCGCTTATTACGGTTACGGAGATTATGATACCGACAGCTATATGTTTTACGAACCTAACGAGTATTATGAAGGATACTATTACATCGATAATGATCAAATGTGTCACCCACAGCTGGAGATAAGTAACGACACGGTAAAAGATGAGCCAGCTAAACCGGCTTGTCCAAACGAGGATTTTCAGAGCCCTCAAAAGTTAGACAAACCAAAATAGAGGTCAACCTTCAAACGCAACGCCAGCTTCCCTACTTGCAAATCCAAGATCCTCCTCTAAAACTTCTAATAGATACGGGCGCTAACCAATCTTTCATTAGCCCTAATGCGGTCGAAGCTTATTTTAATAACATACAGTTGAAATATGACCCCTTCGAAGTTTGCAATGTGCACGCTGTGACACGTAGCGATTACTCGATAACACTACCTTGCTTCTCTGAATTGAATGATAAGGATTGCGTTACACTTTTTGTATATAACTTTCACGACTACTTCGACGGATTGATAGGGTCAGATTTATTAGACAAGTGGGAGGCCGTCATTGACTTTAAGACGAAGTCGTTAGTAACAAAAAATGCGGTAAATCCTATATGGGTTTACGATTCACGAAACGCTAACTTATACGAAGATATCATACCCGCCGGTTCTTCAAAATTAGTGAAATTACCAATTAATATCCGAAACGGAGAAGTAATTATCCCGGAACAGATTATATCTAACTGTCATATTAGTGAGTGTTTAACTACTGTAAAAAACCAGAGGGGTATATTAGAAATTCATAACCCAAATCATCGTAGCGACGTTATTTTTTCTATGGACCGCCCGGTGTGTGCGCAGCTTTATAATACTGAGTACACGCGCACCGAGCAAGCGCCTCAACGCGTACAGGAAGTGCTATCGTACACAAGCTGTTTCGAGAAGTGTAAGACACTCTTAATTAACGACCCCATCTTACAATATCCTGATTTTTCTAAAGAATTTGTCTTAACGACGGACGCGTCGAATTTAGCAATAGGAGCTGTCTTGTCTCAGGGGACCATAGGTACGGATAAGCCTATTGCTTACGCCTCTAGGACATTGAACAGTAGTGAGATCAACTACAGCACCATCGAGAAGGAACTGCTTGCGATAGTCTGGGCCACCAAATATTTTAGACCATATTTATTCGGCAGAAAATTCAAAATTGTCACAGACCATAGGCCACTTCAATGGGTAATGAACATCAAAGAACCTAACTCGCGTCTTACTCGATGGCGACTAAAACTAAGCGAATTTGACTTTTCCGTAGTTTACAAGCAAGGAAAGTCCAACACTAACGCCGACGCATTATCCCGTATCGAACTACATAACGAAGAGACTAGTTCTCTTATAGCCAACCCTACTGAAAGACCATCCTCATTATTAAATAATTCAAAAACTGATACAGTTCACACTGATGCCGAAAATCCGATATTAGAAGTTCCTATAACTGATTTCCCCCTTAACAAGTACCATAAACAAATCATTTTCACGTTGGTCGATGACGTAAGAAGCCGCCCTTCAGTTTCAAAACCGTTTGAGTCACACGTTAAAACACATATTCAGATTTCTAAGAGTAATCTCGAAGAGGATGTTGTGAACGCTGTGAAAGAGTATATTAACCCCAAGGTAAGGACCGGTATTCTCATTAATCCCCCATTAGCCATGTACGAAATTATTCCCATTATCCAAAGTAAATTTAAAAGTTCATCTATGGACCTAGTCTTAACAAAAGTAGAGTTAGAAAATGTCAAGGATTATTTAAAGCAGCAGGAGATAATTCGCAAATACCACGAGGGTAAAACCAATCACCGTGGAATTAATGAGTGCTACACGTCCTTATCCAATAAATTTTACTGGCCGAAAATGAAAGAACACATAACAAAATATATAAACGAATGCGACGTGTGTGGTCAAGCCAAATACGATAGAAACCCCGTGAAACAAAAGTTTAATATAGTACCACCTCCAACCAAACCGTTTGAAATAGTACATCTTGACTTACTGAGTGTCGAAACGCAAAAATATCTTACAATCATCGACTCATTCTCAAAATATGCTCAAGCTTACTACTTAAGGGACGCGACAGCAATCAGCGTCATACAAGCTCTTCTAACATTTAGTACCCACCATGGATTCCCCTTAACCATTGTCACAGACAGAGGCCCAGAATTCACAAATCAACTATTCTCGGAATTTGTCAAAATTCATAAAGTACAACACCACAAAATTTCAGCATGCACACCAAATGAAAATGGCATGGTGGAGAGGCTGCATTCCACACTTCTGGAACACTTGCGTATTTTAAAATTAGAGCACCGTGGAGACTCTGCTATGAACTTAATGCCATATGCAATTCTAGGTTACAATAGTTCTGTTCATAGTTTTACCAAATGCAGACCTTTGGATATAATTACTGGCCACCTAGACCCCCGCGACCCATTAGATATTAACCTGTCAGAAAACATGCTACAGTCATATACCCAAGAACATCGCACTAAGATGCAAAGAGTTTTCGAGATGATTAATAGTTCATCCCTGCACGATCGAACACGGATTATCGAAAATATCAACAAAGGTAGGGAACCCGAACAAGAATATTCTGCAGATCAGCAGATTTTTGTACAGAACCCAATGGCCAGCCGCCAAAAACTGGCCCCTAGGTTTACTTGCGACACGGTCCTAGCCAACTTACCAATCCACATTTACACCAAAAAGAAACGTGGTCCCATTGCCAAGTCGCGCCTGAAACGGGTCCCTAACAGCAACCACTTGTTACAGGATCATCTTCCTGGCCCTGAGCCTGACACAAGCGGAGGACATTACGCTGAGTAGTCTGGACAATGGACCAGGCATCTTTCCTTTTATGCTAGGGAAAACAAAAGTTATCTCCCACTACCACTCGTTTGTCCAACCGGTTAACTTAGATATTATTCGTAGTAATATAGATTTAGTAAGGAAACAATTAGATACTATTTCACCTGAGTTCCACAATAAAACGTTCTCTTTATACCAACCACATATCGAACATCTCCGCAACAAGATCACGGAGCTGTCCGACCAGTTAGAATTGTTCCAGTCTAACCGCGTCAAGAGAGGCCTTATTGATGGGCTAGGTTCAGTTGTTAAGAGCATTTCCGGAAATTTGGATTATACGGACGCTATCCGCTATGATAATGCAATTAAAACCCTGCAGGAGAATGAAAATAAGATGGTCACAGAATTAAATAATCGAGTTAGTTTAAATAAGCACTGGATGTCTGAAAATTCCAAAATTCTCGGCAAATTACTCCAGAATCAGAATAAAATCAAGGAAGCGGTAGATGAAATCATGATTAGTGATTTACGTCAAGAAAAAGACATAGTTAAGTATGCCCATCTGGCTCAATATATAATAATGCTAGCGGACAACATCGAATCATTATCCGACGAAATGCTTAAACTAGAAAACTTATTAGCTTTTATACGTGCCAAGAGCACACATTTTCTTATGTTTAAATTAAATACATTCAACAGGATGAAAGAACAATTAAATGCCCTCTATGGTAGAGAACATATACTAAACATTAGTTTTAGGGAATATTTTGACATAATTAAGTTAGGCTACTATTATAATAGTCAAAATTTAGTATTGGTATTTAAATTACCGGTTGTCCTTCCCCATACCTATAACCTTTATAAGTTATCCGCAGTTCCCAATCAAGATGACAGAGTGCTAATTCCATCCTATCCCTTCCTAGCAATTCACGATAAAGATTTTATGTACATAGAGGCAGAATGCCCGAAGTCCAGCCAATACTATCTCTGCGAGGACAACATCAATCAACACTACAAAAATCAAGGCGACTGCATTCAGCACCTCATCTCTACCCAGCAAGTCGACAAATCCTGCCAATTCACCGTAGCCACATTAAAAACTGAAGCCGTGGAAGCCCTCGACGACCGACACTATGTAGCGAGCTTTCCCGCGCCTACAAACATTCGCTTGTCCTGCACCGATACTCAATACACCACAGTACGAGGAAGCTACCTCATCACAATCCCGAAAGGCTGCGATGTACAAACCCCGGACCTAATTCTGGCAAACAAGGACGACCGATTAAAAGGGCAGGTACTGAAAATTATGAACATCCCACTCAGCAACGGAACCAACTACAACACTGAAGATAGGAAATTAACACTCAACTCTGTCAACCTCCACAGCCTCCATACTGCTAATAAGGAGATAACCATGGAACCGCCATTGACCCTGAATACAGCTGACATTCATGGCGTGTACTACACTATCACACCGCTCTACCTAGTACTTTTAGGTAAAAGCGTACTGGGAATCGCCTTCGCGTTACGAAGATGCATGAGACGGCGCACTCTGGAAACAGCACCAGAACGAACTAACGACGACACAGACCATGGCGATATATATACCGAGGTTAACAACCACAACCACACCGTAAGTGCTCAACCAAGACTATCAGCGCTATTCTCGAACCAATCCTCTAATAGTCGCTGATCTTCAGGGGGGAGATGTTAAGGCTACCAACCAATAATCCACGAACTACGCATTCCACCGGAACCGACCCGAATTCTCGCAGCTATTGCATCAGCCTGGCGACACAAAGTCCAGTGCTGAGTCGGCGCAACGTGACGTGCATCGGCGGCGGACGGCGGCGCCGCGCTCCATGAAGCGCACTTTCGTTTCATACATCGGACGATTGTCACCATCACCCTATTTTTAGAACAAAATTGTAATCTCTGCAATAAACCTGTTCCAGAACATCGAGTTTTCTTGCAACCTGCCTGCTCGACCGACATAATTAGTTTTTAGCTGGTTAATTATTGAACTAAGCTTATCGTCCTGGCATTGTAATGTATAAAACCAATCAGTGACTACTGGTACTCGGCTGCCCATAGGTAATACGGGCTGGTATCAGCAACTCCACGACAATGCGCGTATTTTGCGTATGGCTCGGCTGTCCATATAGTACCATATCAATTATTTTTAATACACCATCATCTCGTATAATTTTTAGAAGTGTTATATAGTAAACAAGGTACAAACACGTCTTAAATTGAGCATAACATTTAGGCCGCTCTAGTCGCCTGGACGTGGCTATTTATCCCGGCCTTGACAACTAAAGATTCCTCGGTGTGCGAGTGGTCATGTTTACTTAGAACGTACACGCGTAACCTACACAAAGAGTCCACAACTGTGAGGGAGCTCATAGCTATGGTACATGCTTTCCTCCTTACTTGTGACACGACTGAAATACAGGACTGGTCGCAATTAATTGTCCGCTAATTGTCTTTACGGCAATATGCAAGCGACACCTTACTTACATGCGTCCGTATGTATTTTCGTGTGAAGCGTCCCTCATACAAAGCTAGCACGGGCTTAGAACACAAACTATTCTTCAACTACTTTTACAGGGCGCGCAATTAATGCAAAATTTGGGATAAACTTCCTAATATAACTGCACAATCCGATAAATTGACGTAATGTACATTACTAGACAAAGGAAACTGTGACACAGCCAACAATTTTAACTCCCCCGGCTGTATGCCATTGGCAGATATTTCGTGCCCGATTTGATTTTGCAAAAGCGAACATTTATTCATATTTAATTTTAAATTTTCGGCATTAAGTTTTTTAAGAACATTTTCTAAAATTATTAAGCCAGAATTTTTACGTCAGTTGAGGGTAGAAGCAAATCGTCAAAAAATATTTAGTTTTGTGTATTGTCTGAACTACCAACGGATTCTACTATTTTATTAATCAATCGCTTAAACACTGAAGGTGCGTTTGCTAAACCGAATGGAACCCTGTTAAACTCATAGTGAAATTGAGGAGTTATAAAAGCTGTTTTATGAGTGTCATCTGGATTTATTGTCAATTGATGGTAACTTTAGGCCATATAATATATACTGGTGAAGTACTTTTTGCTAGCTAACTTACAAATTTGATCTTCTATATTATGTAACGGAAACCTTTCTTTTACCGTGATAGCATTTAAAGAGTGGTAACGAACGCAAAGCCTACTACCGCCGTTCTTTTTTTTTCTAAGATCACAGGAGAAGTGTAACTGGATTCCGAGTCTTTGTTAATGCCTGTATCTAATAATTCAATTACTTTGGATTTTACTAATGCTTGTTCACTATGCGAAAGTCTATAAGGATGTCGGTATACAGGTTGATCACTGGTAAGTATTATTTTCATCTGCACTAAAATTCGTACAACCCAATTCGTGTGTACCAGAAGCAAAACAATGTTTGTATTGAGTTAATAAACTTATTAAATCAGTGTTTTTTTTTTTTTTTAATGATCCCATTTTTATATCGCCTATTTTAACTCCCCCTATGCTAGAAATAGTGGCTATGGCCTGGCTAGAATTAGAATTATCATTAGCGAGAATATGGCAATGAGCAAGACAACACACCTGGCTAACTGGCTGTGGCTCCTGGCAGCTTTCGGCCCTTGTCAGGACCTCTCCCGGCGGCCATACGATGGTCTCGCAGCCCGTGTTAAAGACTGATGTAGCCCTCCTCACCACGCAGCAGGGTTACCGGAAGAGCAGCGTGAAGCTAGAGTGTCGCGGAGGCGTCACCACGTCGTTCTCCGCTCGGTTACAAAGCACACGGACTTGACGCTCCATGTATAAGCTGAAATGAAATGAAAAAAAATGCCGTGTGAAATGATTTTGTAGTGTCATCCCATCCGTGAATATCGCCAATTTGTTCAATTTTCCGCAGCCAGGAAGCGACGGCACATTCCTCGCTTTCCGGGTCAAATTCTGGAATCAATGACGCGGCACGGTGTTGCCTGGACTTGCTGAGAACAGGGCAGTCTTCTTGGAGATCCCATGCGCCCTTGGAAACCTCTTTCTGGAGCAGACTCTGCAAAAGTTTCCTTGCCGTTGGGACGGAATTGCCATCATTATCTTATTCAGTTTCGGGTTTTTCCTCGGAGGCAGAATGAGAACTTTGCAGCGATGGCGTGGATATATTATTATAACGACACTTTATTTTGCTTAGCCCACTTCTGAGTGAAACGGGGTAAATGAAAATCTGGCAGAGTTTCGTCTAGATCTTGTAATCAAAATCAGAATGGCATAATAAATGGCTGGCTATGGCTTATATTAACACTTCCCCACTCTTAAGACGAACATCTTGGCTTGGCTCGTGGCTTGGCTGGAGTGGGGTGTCAATATGGCGGCTTGGCTTCGGCGGGCTGCATGTTGGCTGACGTCACGTCCGTTACACAGTCGAATTTGCTTAGTTCCAACACTATCAGTTATGGCGCTGTTGTCGCCTCAAGTTTGACAGGATGCATGACACACACATACACATATAATAGTGCTTTCAATCTTATAGATATTCAATATGGCAGTTATCGATAATTTTTAGTGTAGTATAGTGATGTACCCGATATCGATAAAATCTGCTAGGGTCTAGGGGTTTTTATCATTAATTCTGTTATGTAAATAAATAAATAAAACAAATCATATATTTTGTAGTCATTTATTAGTTTTCTTTTGCTTATGGGCAATTGCAACGTAGTAATACACCGTTCAAGGCATGGAGGGCGCACAAATCTCGGCTTTGCAGTCTGCCTAGCCAATTTACTATTGGTGTCAACATATTTAATATTTTTAAGGGATTTCATCGCTTTTTGCCAAAATTCTTGATGAGACGAGTTTGGTTTCACTGCGCATCTAAGTATATATATGAAATATCTGCCCATGATGCAAAATAGGTATCCTTAGAAAGGAAGTTGTTGCGTACACTCTTTAAAAGAAGCGGTGGATCATGAAAAAAGAAAATATCTTGTCCAGCTATGTGAATTGTAACATCTGGAACAATAAAAATAAAATAAAAATAAAAGAAAACAATACTATACGTAGGAAATCAAAGCATGCTTATATAGTTGTTATGTTGACGCGACTGAGCTGGAGATGACTGCGTATTGATGCTTTGTGTAGTGAGAAGGACAAAACACGCAAGAAATACGGCTTTAGGATGACAATTACCTACAACCAATACCAATTGAATCCTTTTGATACTCTGAATACTTTCCAAAATGTTGATTGTTCATAAATATTACACTTGTGTCTAAGTGATACTTAAAGTTGTTGGTCTAGCTAGGATGTTATGTTCTTATGATTTAGGCAACAGCTAGTTGCATAAAAATTTGTTTAAAATAAAGGTTTAAGAGAGCAGTGGTGGCCCAGTGGTAACGGCCCGGGTTCGAACCCAAGCAGGCGCGTACTTTGTGTAAATAATTTCATCACCACTGCTCTCAAAATGGTGAAGGAAAACATCGTGAGGAAACCGGCATGTCCTAGAACCAAAAAAATTCGAAGACATGTGACATCTACCAATCCGTACTGGGCCCGCGGGGTAGATTACAGCCTACAGGGTAGATTACTCTCGAAGAGAGAGAGAGAGAGTACCACAAAGCGTGGAATTGTATCGTACAACAGGAGGATGGTGGCTTCTCAAGTATCTCATCTCAACAGAGAAGAGAACACAAAATAAACTGGTCGACTCGCTGCTGCACAAAACAACGACCGATTTACATTATTTATGTCAAATTACCAATGACATACAATGTCACTTCCCAAACTATAACTATACTCTATGAATGTCACATTATCAATAGCAAAAGGAGTATGTATGTAAGGATTGCAGCAGATGGCGTTCTGTAGTTTCTGCCTATCCCCATGGAAAGAAGGCGTGAGCTTATGTATTTATACACACACAATGACGTAGATGGCAATATGGCGACTACACCGCTACAGCAGCGCCAGAACTATACAATTGGAACTAAAGCTGTCAGCCCCCTGATCCATACGCTTATCCATGTTGCATGGACAAGGTACTTACTGCAAGTGAACGCACAGTACGTTTTTGGTTTGATCGCTTTCGTTCTGGAAATGATCTCAACAATGGGCCCCGGGGAAAAAATTCAAATCCAATGAGGCGGCAAAAAACGCCTTTATAGAATCATCTTTCATACAGTCCATCCATCGTTTCTTTGGTCTTCCCCTACTCATATAGCCATCGACATTCATACTCAAAACATTTATTTTTTTTCAAATTAACTATTTTTGACTTTTTTACTTTAAATATTATTCCGATATTTTTACTTTTTAGCAAAAAATCGTACTTCGATTCTTAAAATATAAATTAAGTTTTCCTACACAATTCAAAATGTTCTCAGCTTGCGCTTTCGGAAACTTCGCGCGTTTACATTAAAATATTCATAGCTAAGACAGGACGTCTGATGGGTTAGCTAGATATAAATAAATGGTTTCGGTTGTAGGTTGAATAAAATTTAGGTTTAATATCATTATAATGATTTATTTCAACATGTCACACACTGTTAAATTCAGTGATTATAATATTTTTATTACATAATACACAGGCACCGATGAACTTAAATTAAGTTACTTATTTTTTTATTTATTTTTATAATAAAAACCCTTGACCATTTAATTCTAACTCATAATAAGTACCTACTTACTCGAATATATTTATAATATTGATTTCAAATCTTCATCGTTTTCCAACCTATAAATTACACAGAATACGTATCATTTTTAACCGACTTCAAAAAGGAGGAGGTTATCAATTCGTCGGAACCTTTTTTTTTTTTTTTTTTTTTTTTTTTTATTTTTTTTTTTTATGTATGTTCCCCGATTACTCGAAGATGGCTGGACCGATTTGGATTATTTTTTTTTTGTTTGAAAGGGTATACTTCCCAGGTGGTCCCATCATCATCAAGTCAGGATCTGATGATGGGATCCTGGAGAAATAGAGAAAACTCTTCCAATTTTATAGGCACACTTGAAGCGATTTGGATAGTTTTTGGAAGAGTACTTTCTTGGAGTGGTCCCATTTCAATTTGGTGAAGACCTGATGAAGAACTTCTGAGATAGGCAACGGAACTCCTCAATAAATGATAGCAAATGGACTGGGATTGCTGAAATCTTATGTCTGTTTGTTGTTCACACCAGTTCATAACATAACATCACGCCAGTACGCTGTGAAGGGGTAAGCACATGTGAACCACTAAAAAGTGAAAAATAAAAACTTTTTTACAAAAAAATACAACCGACTTCCAAAAACAACACTACAAAGTGAAAAATAACTTTAATTTCGGAAGTCGGTGGCAAAAACGAAAATACATATAATCAGACACCGACTTCCGAAATTAAAGTTATTTTTCACTTTGTAGTGTTGTTTTTGGAAGTCGGTTGTATTTTTTTGTAAAAAAGTTTTTTTACAAAACAAAACTTTAACGGCTGTAATCTCCACACTTGTAGCATTTGCAATCATCTGGCTCACGCAGGCGTACTTCCATGATGGCACTGTCTTCGTCTTCGAGTCTAACACCATCAGGGTCGTAGCAGTGGGTCAGGGTAACCAAGCGTTCACGCAAGTAGTTTTCTCGACAGCAGAAACAGTCCTGCAAAATACAAAATGTGATAAGGTACCCATTCCTAAAATCTCCAAAAATATACATCTGTCGCAGGTCTGCAGAAAGTTTATCTATTTTTGAAATTATGCAAGTTTCTTTGTGCTTTCCTTTCTTGTATTTTTCTTTATTAACCCCTTCGTATGCCAAATAACCGTACGTAGATAGACGCGAGCGAGACACAATGGATTTTTAATTGTTTCTGTAATTATACCGGCATACGAGTGGTTAAGTGTTACAGACGCCAGCAGGTCAAGCCACCCAAAACTGTAAAATTTTCCCAATCAACCTTGAACCTAATACATAAGCGATAAAGATGAAAATCTATTAAATAAATTAAACAGATTGTAGTAGCTTGATGTGCTGGCGTCTGTACATAAATAAATAACGACAAAAAATAAAAATTTTAAAGATAAAAAGTGACTCCTGTAGTATTATACTGGCGATTATTTGTGATATCCGGTGACTTTATGTAGAAATATTGATTTTCTGTGATATTAGTACCTACCTAGGTACCTAATTGATTTGTACAATACGCGCCACGAAAGATGAGATTTGACCGCGCCTCCCGCGCTGTTTCTGCCGGCGCCGCCGCCGCCCTGACGACGCCCGGTCCCTTCCCGCCCCTCATACCTCATACCGCTAAAGAGACCTACTGCGCAAGTCAAACCACGCGGTGTGTCGTCTCACCTTTTGTGGCGCGTATAATAACACACATTAGCTTTCAAGTTTTTTGTACCTCTCGATTTGTTTGTATTATTCTTATCACACCTAATTGATCAAAATATTATGAACAAATCGAGAGGTACTTACCCAAAAATGACACCAAGTAGCTTTCACCATGTTATGTTTTGTCGTAATGACGACATTTATTCCCGGGTTGGGAGTAATCTGCGGGTACTGTGGCTGGGTAGAAAACGTGATCTGTTGACGATTGCGTCAGCAGAGCACGTTTTCTTAGAGTTTTAGTAGAGCGGATTCGAGCGTAGGTACACTATTGAGGTACGCACGGCTACAGATCAAGTTATAAATTTCCAGTATAAGCTGATCTCGCACTGTATAGGATTTCCTTTTAATGAGAGGTCAGCGTACACTGGAATGTATAGCTTGACGTGTAGCCGTGTGTACGCTCGAATCCGCTCGATTATCAACTTTTATTTGGGATTGTGCACATGACATTTTATCGAGTGCAAAACGAATTCCTATTTGTGTAAAAATCGTTTTGGTGTGAGTGACCAGCATAATAAACCAGTGAGCTGTTAAATAAAAATGGTTGACCTACCTTTGAAAATCCCGTCGGAGCAGAAATTGATGGTCGCACTTGACTACTGCACATCCCCTCACATTTGTTAACACTAACCTCCCCGCTGCATGATCTTACTAATCTACCCATATCGTCGTATTCCTCTGAAATGTTTAAAATAGAACAATTAATAACTAAAGAATGGCCATAAAATTAAGATCTTTATATAGTACTAGCTGCGCCCCGCGGTTTCACCCGCGTAGATCGGGATAAAAAGTAGCCCATGTGTTAATCCAGGGTTTCAGCTACCTTCATACCAGATTTTATCAAAATTGGTCCAGCCGTTTGAGCGTGAAGAAGTAACAAACGTACACACTCACAAACTTTCGCCTTTATAATAAGCGTGATAATGATAACACAATAGACTGTCTGTCTATAGGATTAATGCTTCGGTCCACCTACAACATTTATTTTTCTGCTGATTTTTATGTAGTCCCAAAAATGTTTGTGATAATAATAATAATGAATAAGTTGTACCTATTTTTAGTAATACCTTTAGTTACGTGTATTTCAGATGGAATTGTTTCACAAGCTTCTTCTGCAGCACATTTTAGGATGACCACGAATAATACTTGGATTGCATAAATTGATAGAATCTTATAATTCATTGAAGACGTCATTATTACTAATATTATTAATACTCTTGTCCCAATTTGTATGAAACAGGCCGTGTTTGAAGCTGTAATGTATTTTTTCTTTGCCCTGTTGCCCTTTTATATAAATCCAAGCTGCTACTGAACAAGGGTATGGGGACCGGAGGCAAGGATTATCAGCGGGTCATCGAAAGCATAATTGAAATATCTTGTAAACGTGAGTGTGTAGTGACTTTGTTTTTCAGTTGTTCTAGCATGACGTACCTATAAATGAAGCTTTTATTTTTAGGGTTGCGTACCTCAAAAGAAAAAAACGGAACCCTTATAGTATCACTCGTGTGTCTGTCAGTCTGTCTGTCCGTCTGTCACAGCCAATTTGCTCCGAATATAATGGAAAGAATGAATTTCTGTGACCCAAACACGGACGGGTAAAGCAAATAAATGAATTTTGAATATGGGGGTCACTTTTGGGGGGCAAATAAGAAAATTAAAAGAAAAGTTTTGCAAACTATACCGTGTGACATATCAAATGAAAGGGCTTACTATGGGGGTCTCAAATATATTTTTTTATAATTTTAAAATAAATAGTTTTAAAGTTATTTAAGAAAATAGACGAAAATTTACCATTCCCCCCCCCCCCCCTTATCTCCGAAACTACTGAGCCTAAAATTTAAAAAAAAAATACAGAAATTAGATCTTTACAGTTCTACCAACTTATGTGTGAACTGAAAGAGGACGCCACCGTGGATGCGTCGACACAATCGAATGACAATGACATTTGCAAATGATTATGCGAAGTTTTCACTGCATTTTTCCGCTTCTGTGCAAACATACGTGCAATGTACACACAGCAGCGGGTCTAGTTACTACAAACTGTCAAATTTTCTCATTCGTATTTTAAACTTTACCAATAGCATTATAAGGTTTAAAATCATTTGGAGATCTTTGACAGTTTGGTATAACCTGATGTGCAGGTGCAGACAAGAGTCTGTACCTCAGGTCTGTACAGTCCTACCAACTTATCTGTGAACTGAAAGAGGACGCCACCATCGATGCGTCGACACAATCGAATGACATGCATCAGCCGGCACAATCGAAGACAATTTCAACATGACGGCCGTAGTTCCAATTTTCGCCATTTCACAGATAAGTTGGTAGGAGTGTACCTGTAGATTACAAGAAATACTATAAGAAGTCTGTGGTCTTAAAATATTGTGAGTACAAACTTACATTTACAGTTGGAATGTTTGGGAGAACATGTTTTTCAACTACAATGTTAAGTTTGTTCTTGGGATAAATTCATATCATATCTACGAAACCCTTCATTGTGCGTGGTCCGATGCTGGCACTTGGCCGGTTTTTTCATAAGGCATACCTAAATTTTTTATAGTAATATGGTCGCACTATTCCATTGCGTGCTTCCAAACAATGTTCAAACGTCTGACCATTGTGATTTAAAAATATATATTTTTTGATTTATTACCTGTGCAATGTCATGTCACGTCTGTCAGACGCGGCATAAATCTGTCAAACTCTGTCCGGTAAGATAGAACAAAAAGAGTAATTTTATTTTATTGAGTACCTATTGAGTATAAAGTGATCTGCAGGATTTTGTATCCGTTTTATGGGAATCAAAATGAAATTCGATGAAGATTGTATTGTATTTCTGATTCTACTATTCTCATGGGGGGAATATCTGTGGGAGTTATATCTGTCTTTGCGGCAGGTAACTATGTCTTGTTATTTTGTACGGTGTTTGCATGTATTCTTCACTACTTTCTCATAGCTTTATCAATAGTGCTGTTGATGCATTACTGCGATTGTTATAATACTATATTTTTGTATATTCACTTAAACATTTCATTTTCGGTTATCATGTAGGTATCTACGGTATATTGCGGTGGCAAGCTAACTTAAGCATGCCTACATAAATCAATGTTATCATGACGCCATGTACCTAGGTTCATGCTTCTTTATCAAAAACAGAATCCATTTTCAACCTGACTAATCATGTTTTTTGTTGCAGTTGAAAATATACAAGACTAATAACACCATACCAAATGATCTGAAGGAAATGTTAAATGAAGAATCTTTCAAAAAGGCTCGGCTCTATGGAATCGACAAATCACGGTTCAAGATAGTGAAAGAATTTTACAGCATAGCATTGACATCTGTGATTTTATATAATCGGTGGATATATGTTGCATGGCACAAGTCGGAAAATATTGCAGCTGGCTTAAACATTGCTCCTGAGAGAGAAATTCTAGTCAGTTGTGTATTCATGACGTTTGTAACATTGTTTAATTTTGTTGTCAACATGCCATTTACCATTTATGGAACATTTGTATTAGAACAAAAACATGGTTTCAACAAGCAGACTGCAGGCTTCTTTGTAAAGGATCAGATAAAATCTTTAGTGCTTAGCCTTGTAATCACACTGCCCATCATATCTATAGCTATATTTATCATAATGCTTGGAGGGAACATGTTTGTTGTGTGGCTGTGGTTGTTCACCACGGTGGCAACATTGTTATTATTGACAATATATCCTTCAGTTATCGCTCCACTATTTGATAAGTTTGTACCTCTACCTGATGGCTCTCTAAGAAAAGGAATTGAAAATCTAGCTACAAAGCTTAATTTTCCTTTATCTCAAATATACATTGTTGAAGGATCAAAAAGGTCAGCACATAGTAATGCGTACTTCAGCGGCTTGTTTGGTGCAAAGAGGATAGTTTTATTTGATACTTTATTAGAGAAATTTGATGAAGAAAAGAAAGTAACAACTGGTTGTACAGATAATGAAATATTGGGGGTCTTAGCTCATGAGCTTGGACACTGGAGCTGCAGTCACATTTACAAATCAATTGCCCTGACTGAAGTGAACCTGCTTCTATTATTTACTGCATTTGGAGTGCTGTTCAAATATTCCATGTTGTATACCTCCCTTGGCTTCCCTGTTGGACAAGAACCAATCATTATTGGCTTAATTGTGGTTTTACAGATGATCCTTGCACCATACAATTCTGTTTTATCTTTCTTTGCTACAGCTCTGTCTAGAAAGTTTGAATTTGAAGCAGACAACTTTGCTGTTTCTCTCTCTTATCCTAATGAGTTGAGGTCTGCTCTAATTAAGTTAGGAAAAGACAATTTGGATTATCCAATTTATGATAAATTATATTCTTCATGGTACCACTCACATCCAACATTATTACACAGAATTGAAAATATAAGGAATCATATTAAAAATGAAAAAACGGAATAATTTTTTTAAGGTACCTATATTATTTAGAATGTACAATTTTATAATGTCAATACATTTTTAACAGTACAAGTAAAATATACTTCTCTGTGTAATTGTGAATTGCATTTTGTAGTATATTCTAGTCCATTCTTTTTATGTTTCTACTTTTCATCTTGACGATTTTCCAAAGCCAAATTCATCACAAGCATACATCCCTATTACGTAAGTCAAAAAGTAACTATTCCAATCTTTAATGTTTCACCAGTGAGTTGATCTAATATTCTATACATAATAATAATATCAAATAACATGCAAGATTGTTACACAACAGCATTTATTTTGCACTTTGCATTTATCTGTAAAATTTATGTCTAGGTATATTTCCAAAGGATATCTAGACATTTTGTTGGTACATACCTACATACCTACTTAACGTAGAAGTGTAAAAAGTTGTAAGTACCTAATACATTTTATTTTTACACAATGTCTGTTTTTAAACAATAAATACCAGTATGTAGTGTCTATGCGACTTTTATTTAAGTACCTCTCTAAAGTCTTCTCACAAAGGGTTTCTATCCGTCCAGATTTGTCCTGACATGTCCCGGTATTTTGACACCCCGTCCGGTCCGAAGTTCCGGACTTTTCGACCTAAGGGAATTATTTTTTTAAATAAAATAGCTAAATGAAAATGAAATGATTGAAAGAAATGAATGAGTAACCTTTCTTTTTGAATGCAAATTAACGGACATTTTTGCAATTGCCCGCCTTTTTAGCCGACTGCAGCGAAGCCCAAAAGGAGGGTTATTTGTTTGACCTGTATGTGTAAGTATGAATGTGTGTATGTCCGTTTCTTTGTTCCCTAGTAACTCCTAAACGGATTTGGATAAATTGTACGTCTTTAGATTTGTCTTGTGTAGCGCGAGTGTCACTGGCTACGTTAAAATTAAAAACAAAGTAAAATGGCGGATTTGGGGTGCCATATTGTGGAGTTCGATATTTTTTTTCTTCTAATACCATCGAGTGGGATATCGAAGGGTTTTAAAAGGTGGTTACAAAAATATATGCAACTTATATGGTTAAAAGTAATTTAAAGTGACAAATCGTAAAAAAACAAACAAACTACAACAATATTGGTATCAAATAAAAGCAAGAAATGGGTCCTGTCCAAATATTAGGTCTTTACCTATGAAATTGCCGTTCTGCAGTACTGGCCATTTCAAATCAAAATAATTTTTATTTGGCTCAGAATTCTAATTTCAAATTAATTTTATTTTAAAAACATGGATTTTTTTTCCAAAAGTAGTCATTTGTTTATTGATTAGTGTTACATTTTCATCGCATTTCAATCTTTTTCGTCATCATGGATACGTTAAAAATTCGAGTAATTTATGGAATATGAGTACCGTCGTGGCAGCAACGCGGCACAAGCGGCATGCAACATCAACGACGTTTACGGAGCTAACACTACAAACCAACGCACCACTTGTTATTGGTTTGCTCGCTTCCGTTCTGGAAATTTCGACCTGAAAAATGAACCTCGCGGTCGTCCGAAGACTTTGGTCGACAATGACGAATTAAAGGCGATTGTGGAAGCTGATGATACACAATCTACGGCTGAATTAGCAGCAGCTTTCGACGTTAGCGTCAAAACAATATTGGTCCATTTGCGTCAAATTGGCAAGGTAAAAAGGCTTGACAAATGGGTGCCCCACGAACTCAATAATCGCCAGCGCGAAGTACGCGTCGAGACGTGCCTTGCACTGCTCAACAGACACACAAATGAAGGAATTTTGAACCGCATTGTTACCTGCGATGAAAAATGGATTCTGTATGATAACCGCAAGCGCTCAGCAAGTTGGTTGGATCCTGGTTCAGCACCTAAACAATGCCCTAAACGAAAACTTACCCCTAGAAAAGTGATGGTCACTGATTGGTGGTCTAGCGCCGGTGTGATTCATCACAGCTTCTTACCAAACGGGGTGAGCATTACTTCAGATGTGTACTGTGAAGAACTGAACACAATGATGGAGAAGCTGGCACATCTCCAACCAGCATTGGTCAATCGCTCGTCTCCGCTGCTCCTGCACGACAACGCGCGACCTCATACCTACTGCACAGCAGACGGTCTCCAAGTTGCAAGAACTGGGGTTGGCAGCTCTCCGTCATCCGCCCTACTCACCAGACCTTGCGCCTATAGGCTACTACTTTTTCCAGAATTTGGATAACTTCTTGGCGGGAAAAAAATTCAATACCCGAGAGGCAGTACAAAATGCCTTTGAAGAATTTGTTGCCTCCCGTCCAGCTGATTTCTTTAAGAAGGGCATCAATAAACTGCCACTGCGATGGCAAAGATGCTTTGATTGCATGGGTGATTACTTCGATTAATACAAATAAAAAATGCATGAAAAAAATTCGTTAAAATTTTTTCATACAAAACGGCAATTTCATAGGTATAGACCTATTATTAATACACTGTAGGTACATATTAATAAAACTAAAAAGCTTGAAATAAAAAAAATATTTAAAAAAAAAACAAAAAACCCGCCTGCATAAAACGCAACTGAAAAGAGAAAACTTATTAAAATCCATAGAATTTTGGTATAGCAGGCGGGGGACAAACCAATAACCTGAGACCTCGTAAGTAGTCTGTTCAAAAAATAACCGAACTACTTATATTTTTATTTTAGTTGTATTTATGACATGATGTATTTCTGTAAATACATACTTTTTACGGTCGCGAATAATATTTTGATCATCATACAACATAATACTGACTTGCAAATTGTGTACAGGATAGATTTCAGTCTTCCTCATCCAATGACGAGGTAATACATCATTGTCCTCATCCCACTTTCATGGAACAGCGGCAAGGTAATTGGGGCCAACTAGTAGGTACTCCAAGAATTTCATCAAATCGTCCTCTGATCGTCTGTTTAGATACTTCCGCTGATAGGTACTCGTATAGCAGTGTTGGGTCAACTGCAAACTTTTCATCGTAAATTTTTATTGATGAGCTGACAGAGGAAAGTGCTTGATCTTTGCGAGACAACTTAATGTCTGAGAATAGCAAGTCCACCAATATAGATAACTAGCTTTCGCCCGCGCGGAATGTCGATAAAAAGAAGCCTATGTCCTATTCCAGCTCATGGTCTACCCATGTGCCAAACAAACTCACTTTCGCATTTATAATATTATTAAAGACTAGCTATTATTATGACTAGGTATTACTTATTATTTTATTCCACCTTT
The DNA here is from genome assembly GCA_946251885.1 of Cosmia pyralina. Classification (NCBI taxonomy): domain Eukaryota; kingdom Metazoa; phylum Arthropoda; class Insecta; order Lepidoptera; family Noctuidae; genus Cosmia; species Cosmia pyralina. Next base: position 11,762,321 of record OX276353.1, read on the forward strand.
ACATTTTATCTTTTACTAGCTTTTGCCCGCGGCTTCGCCCGCGTGGATGTCGGGAAATATCCCACGGGAACGTACTACCAGGAATTCCTTCCTTATTCCTTGTCCACTTGTTAAAATTTCAGCTTTCTAGGTCCAAAAGCTAGGGCTGGGCGTTGATGAGTCAGTCAGTCAGAACTTCTCTTTTTATTTATAGATAGATAGCTTCTGCCAAAATCATGAAATTGCTGCTGATGCATTGCCTGCCCACGCTATTTTGTTTTACTTATCCTTCTTTCTGGCTTTTTTTCTTTTTGCTCGGCATCTAAGAGTCCTAGAGTGATGTTAAATATACCTATAGCCTTCCTTAAGAATTGGGCTATCAAATGCAAAAATAAATATTATTGTCCGCCTGGTGTTCCAGAGATTAGCGCATTCAAACAAACAAAAAAAGTGTGTGTGTCAGCTCCGACGCAGACTTGAGTTTACTCCTGTTTTTTGTGCCGACTTTCTATTTTTTGGTCATTTCTGTCGGGCAGGGTTTCTTCAATGCATCAATGCTATACAAAAAGCAACTTTAAGGTATAAAGGCACTCGTTATCCCTTCCCGTCTCCCTCTAAGCCCCCTCTCACCCCTCCTCCTCTCCCTCTAATTCTCCTCTCACCCCCCTCCCTTTCCCTCCCCTTTCACCGTCCTCTATTATCTCTCTCACCCCCTCACCCACCCCATCCCCTCTCCCTCTCACCTCCTCACCACATCCCCTTCCCGCTAACCTCACCCTCCACCTTTTACCCCCTCTCACCCCTCCTCTCCCTCTAATCCTCCTCTCACCCCCTCCACTTCCCGCCCCTCTCACCCTCCTCTATCATCCCCCTCACCACCCCTTCTCACCCCCTCACCCTCCCCATCCTCTCTCCCTCTCAACCCTTCACCACCTCCCCTTCCCGCTAACTTACCCCTCCCCCTTTTACCCCACACCCCTCTCTCTCACACTCCCTTTACCGCTTTCCCCTCCTCTTCTACCCTCGCCAACTCCGCCCCTCCTCACCCCCCTCCCCATACCCTCCCCACTTACTACACCCTCCCCCTCACTACAACCTCCTATCCCTCTCCAACTCTTCCCGCTCTCCAATCAGTCAAAGTCTCAACTCAATCTCTATTCAATGAATCAGTGATATACAAAAAGCCCCTTTCAGGTGTAAAGCCACTCGTCGCCCCGCCCCCCTCACTCCACCTCACCCCTCCCCCTCTCCCTCTAATCCCCCTCTCACCCTTCCTCCGCTCCTCTAACCCACTCTCACCCATCTCTCCTTCCCACTTCTCACCACCCTCTCACCCTCGCCATCCCTCTCTCACTCTTACCACCCCCACCACACCCCCTTCCCGCTAACCTCCTTCACCGGTTTTCCGACAAAAGGGTTTCCGAAGAAAAGTAGGTTAGGTTAGGTTAGAATTGCGACCCCACCAGAACACGAATCGCCATCAGTAATGAGCAGCAGCCAGAATAGTAGGTTAGGTTAGGTTAGAACTGTGACTCCGTCAGATTCGACTAGGTGGCAGAATATTGGGTTAGGTTAGGTTAGAATTGCGAGCCCACCAGAACACGAATCACCATCAGAAATGAGCAGTAGCCAGAATAGTAGATTAGGTTAGGTTAGAACTGTGACTCCGTCAGATACGACTAGGCATTGATTGATTGATTGATTTATTGATTGATTGATTGATTGATTGGGATTGCATATTGTGGTCGGAGGGGCTCGAATTGCTGTCGAGTCAACCATGAAGTCCCTCGATGCGCTCGGGCCAGTGCTGCGAGACTGGCTCGAGCGGTCGCACGGGTTCCTCTCCTTCCGTCTGACGCAGGTGCTGTCCGGACACGGCTGTTTCGGGTCGTACCTGCACCGAATCGGACGGGAGGAGACGCCGTCGTGCCACGGTTGCGGCGCGGCGGAGGACACGGCGCAGCACACCCTCGGGTCGTGCCCGTCGTGGTCCGAGACGCGCCGCGATCTGGTCGCGGTGATTGGACCGGATCTCTCGCTCCCCGGCGTGGTTAACGCCATGCTGGCGGATGAGAGGTCATGGGCGGCGGTCGCCTCCTTCTGCGAACACGTCATGTCCCAGAAGGAGGCGGCGGAGCGGGCGCGGGAGGATGATCCTCACGCGGCGCCGCTCCGAAGGCGGAGGAGGGGTCGAAGAAGACGTGAGTTTGATACTCATCTCCGACTCCTCCCAGGTGGAGGCCAGCAGGCAACGGGTGCGGGGGCACCCTTGCCTGTATCGCACGGACCTCCACCAGTGCCGGACGGGAATGGTCAGGTGCTCCCGGCCATTCCCGTAGCCCCTCAACCTGCTGGGGGGCAAGCGGGGCCCGCCAGCTAGGCGGGCATGCGCCGGGAGGGTTGTGGATGTAAAGGCTGAGCCAGTTTCCCATGACCCTCCCGTCACGGCGATGCGGGAGCGCCGCTGGGTCGTTTAGTGGGTATACCGGATTTACCGGGGAGTCCCACATACCCCACCCGTCCCCCGACGGGTGGGCATGCGTAATGCATTTTTCCCAGCGTCAACACAAAAAAAAAAAAAGGTTAGAACTGTGACTCCGTCAGATACGACTAGGTGGCAGAATATTGGGTTAGGTTAGGTTAGAATTGCGAGCCCACCAGAACACGAATCACCATCAGAAATGAGCAGTAGCCAGAATAGTAGATTAGGTTAGGTTAGAACTGTGACTCCGTCAGATACGACTAGGCATTGATTGATTGATTGGGATTGCATATTGTGGTCGGAGGGGCTCGAATTGCTGTCGAGTCAACCATGAAGTCCCTCGATGCGCTCGGGCCAGTGCTGCGAGACTGGCTCGAGCGGTCGCACGGGTTCCTCTCCTTCCGTCTGACGCAGGTGCTGTCCGGACACGGCTGTTTCGGGTCGTACCTGCACCGAATCGGACGGGAGGAGACGCCGTCGTGCCACGGTTGCGGCGCGGCGGAGGACACGGCGCAGCACACCCTCGAGTCGTGCCCGTCGTGGTCCGAGACGCGCAGCGATCTGGTCGCGGTGATAGGACCGGACCTCTCGCTTCCCGGCGTGGTTAACGCCATGCTGGTGGATGAGAGGTCCTGGGTGGCGGTCGCCTCCTTCTGCGAACATGTCATGTCCCAGAAGGAGGCGGCGGAGCGCGCGCGGGAGGACGATCCTCTCGCGGCGCCGCTCCGCAGGCGGAGGAGGGGTCAGGCAACGGGTGCGGGGGCACCCTTGCCTGTATCGCACGGACCTCCACCAGTGCCGGACGGGAATGGTCAGGTGCTCCCGGCCATTCCCGTAGCCCCTCAACCTGCTGGGGGGCAAGCGGGGCCCGCCAGCTAGGCGGGCATGCGCCGGGAGGGTTGTGGATGTAAAGGCTGAGCCAGTTTCCCATGACCCTCCCGGCACGGCGATGCGGGAGCGCCGCTGGGTCGTTTAGTGGGTATACCGGATTTACCGGGGAGTCCCACATACCCCACCCGTTCCCCGACGGGTGGGCATGCGTAATGCATTTTTCCCAGCGATAAAAAAAAAAAAAAAAAAAAAAAAAAAAAAAAAAAAAAAAAAAGGTGGTTCGGGCAGGTAAGGGAGGGCGGGGTAGCGGGCGGGGGGGGGGGGGGGGGGGTGGGGGGGTTATAACGTAATCTAATTTTGAAATAACACGGACGTGTTAATAAATTAATATGGTTATCACCATATATTCGTTACTACCATTTTGTGTTAATAGATGTCTCGTTACGTGTATGAACTTTCTCTATACACCGTCTGTGACACCGTGCACCGTAATGAAAAGTTTTTCTTGAACACTTTAAATTCATATAAGTATCTTTTTATACATCGAAGCGATTGCGATGACACAAAAACTAAATGTAACTCTGAGTTACACACAATATTTGATAATAAATTGATATAATATTTGATATAATGAAATAAAATTCAACCATATTGGTTTTGTACTTTTTACGTGATACTGTCACAATAAAACCTAGACGATAGACGTTAGTCTAGCTAGACAAACAGACAAAAATTACAAAAATGGTAGAAATGGCATCTTTTGGTGATTCTTTAACACCCCAACCATTTTTTTTTTTAATATTTGCTATGTACAGAAACGCCTCGTCTACAGATTTATTTTAGGTATAGAATCTATACAACTATAGATATAGATAGATTTCTTAGGATAAGTAGAAATAAAGTGTATGTGTTTTTAACTTTTCCGGAGCGTGTTGAAAAAACGGTTGGGAATTCGGAAAAAGTATACCTACAGAATAAAAGTTGTAGGAAATTTTATTAACTTTCATTTGGTTGCAAAAATTTTTCCCTACGAGGCAACGCAACGCATGAACGAATTAAATTCGTTCATGACGCAACGCTTTTGAGATTTTAGCAAAAAATCCAAAAGTGGAAACTGCTCTACCCCCGGAGCTAGACGTCAGGGCTAGTAGTATGTTCACTCCATAAGCAGCCTGAACAAGTTTCTGAAGGAATTGCTTAGGTCCCAGCTCACGCACTCTACACCCCCTCTTGGGCCATTCGTTGACTTAGGGGGAGAGAGGGGTACAGTGGATCACTTTTTTATAAGCGGTTCAAATTAGTAAGTAAACAATAAATTTAAAAAAATTATGGCTTTATTTGATAGAACGGGATGTTGGCTACCTAAATCTATTTCAACTTTAGCAATAACATCAATAGTTTTCTGGCAGTAACAGTTTTTTTTTTTAAGTTGGGAAATGTACCCCACATCTGGTTTACATCTGGATCCAGTGATCTTCATGTGGGGTACTGTGGATCGTAGTGGGGTACAGTGAATCAACACATGGAATTACCATGCTTTTTTTAATAGGTTACAGTGAATTGTTTCAATATAAATACGAAATAAAAGGTTAATTTGTGTAATCAATACTTTTAATCAAAATTATCTTATGCTTAATAACAAAATCCTCAAAACTTAAAATAAAAATAAAAACCTTATTATAACATCTTTGCAAAGTTGTGTACGGAATGTTTTTAGTGCAGCAACTTTCCGAATTATGTTTCTTTCCAAAATGAGATCGATCGCATCCTTCATCTGTTCCCGACTCACGAGACCACTATTAGTTTTTCTTGTGTGGTTCCGGACCATGTTGTTAGTCTGAAACAATTACCAAATTAAGTTAGGTAAGTATGAAATATCAGTATGGGGCACAGTGGGCCTCGGTCCACTGTACCCCAGAGTGAAACAGTCCACTGTTCCCCGACAAGCCATATTTGAAAATGAATCACATTTTTACGATTAACTTAACCTAAACAACAAGCGCACCGCTTTATTTTGAGAGCTTAATAAATCATTATTTAGGAAATCTAATCATATTAACACAATATCAAAAATAGTGTAGAACATTCAATGAATACCTACCGGTAAAAAACTAGATTTAGTTACTTACGGGCGGCGAAATGGCAATTACACGTGTTTCCACAGCAAGAGCGTCAAGGGCACTGTGACTGGTGGTGTGGACTCGGGAGGGGAACATCAGAATGTCCGTTTCATCGGTGTGCAGTGTGTGTGTGTAACAAATAGACAAGGAGTTATACAGGGTGTTTGGCAGAACGTTGAACATACGAAAATGGTGGATAGGTGGGGTCATCTGCTACTTACTCAGCCCTAATTTATTTGGCCCTGGCCCTCTGGATATTTTAAATTTTTTTTTTTTTGCTTTTTTCTAGTTTCACCACTTTCTTAACTTTAAAGTGTAATTTTTATAAAAAATGGGTAAAACAGGCAATACTTTGTTTTTTTTATTTAATCTTTAATGTTAGCAGATTCTTATAAAATTATTGTTTTATTCAGATGTTAGCTAGAAAAAAAGTTATGAGTCCTCAAACTTACAGAAAGATGTAAAAAATTACTTAAATCTTAATTTCAACTTGCATTTAAAAAAAAAACAAAAAATTATTGAGGAGTTCCAATTCTAGCAAAACATCCCTAGTGTGTGACCTTTCTAATGGTATGTAATTTGCTCTTATAAAAAAAAAACTTTAAGAGTTATTCATAATTTTATCAAGTAGGAAATTTTTGACGAAACTCTACCTTTACGGAAAGTGAAATGTTTTGCGAAATTTAACACTGCAAGGTTCGTAAAATTTAAATGATCGATTAAAATTATGTAAGTTCTTGAATTAAGTACAAAGAAAATAGCTGTACCAGTTAGGAGCGAATAATGAAACAATTAAATAATTTTAAATAATTTATTTAATTAATAAATTACAGATGTTCGAATTGACGCCCTTCATTTACAATACAGGCGCGGCATCTACGTCTGATTTCTACAGTTGTTGTACGCAGCAGCATCTCCTGTCGCATAACTTCGAAAGCAGCATTAATTCGATTTATCAAATCTTCTCGACTTTCTACTTCTGTAGTGTAAACTAGTTCCTTTGCTCTTCCCCACACGTAAAAATCGAGCGGAGTGAGGTCGGGCGATCGCGGAGGCCAGGGAATTGGTCCTCCCTGCCAATCCACGAATTTGGGAAACAATTATCCAAATGTTCACGTACAATCAGACTCCAGTGAGCTGGGCAGCCATCGTGTTGAAAGACCCGCAAACGTCTGATGACTCAAGATACTCAAGTGGCTCCCTATTCGACTTCGCAGGAACTCTCGGATATTATGTCTTTTATTTAACATCCTTCACAACCCTAAAACGCCATCCTATCTGCGGGAACGCTTTTCCTACGCCCGTCCTTTTGATGTGCCTTGCAGGTCGCATCTTAGAAACCTCCTTAAATCTTCTTCCCACTCCACTGACTTCTATTCCTACTCCTTCACTGTTCACGCGGTTCGGTTGTGGAATTCACTTCCGCCTGACATTAGGGACTGCCAAACAATTGCAGTATTTAAAAGAAGAGTGAAAGAACACTATCTTTCTACTTCGTCATAGTTGTTAGTTATTTTAGTAGTATATGTATGTATTTAAGTATTTATTATATGTTTTATTTAATGAGTTAATTGTTTTGGATTTTATGTATTTTATTTTCTCTTCTACTCTTACACACGTTGTCTACATCTCTTTTTATCCTCTGTCCTATCGCAGGTATGCTGGAAGAGATTTCTTTTGAAATAAGCATCACCTTTGTACGTATTTTTCTGTTCCTTTCTGTTTGTCTGTTTATTTGTGTGTACATAAATGGTTAAATAAATAAATAAATAAATAAATAAATGACTGGGTACTCGGCGGTTGGAATAAGTGCTTCACGCGAATTAGCATTAGCGCTTCCATACGCTAACAACATGTCCGCGTATTCCTCACTGGTAAACTGTTATCACTAGTTTTGTAACCTGTTAGTTAAGTTTTTTGTTATTATTGTTACCTGTTGTTATTGGTAAAGAAATGGCTGCTTTTACCTAATGCTAATGCTAATTCGCGTGAAGCACGAAGGATTTATCAAGAGCGTTATCCCAACCGCCGAGTACCCAGTCATCAGACGTTTGCGGGTTAATTAAATAAATTATTTAAAATTATTTAATTGTTTCATTATTCGCTCCTAACTGGTACAGCTATTTTCTTTGTACTTAATTCAAGAACTTACATAATTTTAATCGATCATTTAAATTTTACGAACCTTGCAGTGTTAAATTTCGCAAAACATTTCACTTTCCGTAAAGGTAGAGTTTCGTCAAAAATTTCCTACTTGATAAAATTATGAAATAACTCTTAAAGTTTTTTTTTATAAAAGCAAATTACATACCATTAGAAAGGTCACACACTAGGGATGTTTTGCTAGAATTGGAACTCCTCAATCATTTTTTGTTTTTTTTTAAATGCAAGTTGAAATTAAGATTTAAGTAATTTTTTACATCTTTCTGTAAGTTTGAGGACTCATAACTTTTTTTCTAGCTAACATCTGAATAAAACAATAATTTTATAAGAATCTGCTAACATTAAAGATTAAATAAAAAAAACAAAGTATTGCCTGTTTTACCCATTTTTTATAAAAATTACACTTTAAAGTTAAGAAAGTGGTGAAACTAGAAAAAAGCAAAAAAAAATAAAATTTAAAATATCCAGAGGGCCAGGGCCAAATAAATTAGGGCTGAGTAAGTAGCAGATGACCCCACCTATCCACCATTTTCGTATGTTCAACGTTCTGCCAAACACCCTGTATAAGTAGATCCACTGTGCCCCACGGCCCACTGTACCCCGCTCTCCCTTACTAATATTTTTTCATTCATTCATTCATTTCGTTTATTCATTAACAATGTTACATAGTTAAATAAACAAAAAAAAAACAAAGAAAAATACTAATACAATAATATAATATAATATAACATAATATTTTGAACAGACATCGTATAGGCATACGTCCTTGGTCTATAAAAATTACAGATTGCCTCTCCATCAAAAATTAGATACGAGTCATTCCAGTCTGGTGATCCACCGCTGTGTAACCAGTGTATCGGATTCGGAGTACCCACTACCTAACTCGTCAAAATCTTTCAGCTTCCTCTAAAGTTTCTGGCAATAGAGAATCTTTTGTTTCAGGTAAAGGCAATATCATAAATATTTGTGCGAACGAAATTACCGCCAATATACTAATTGGAAGATCCACAAGTATGCTGTCCAAACTAACGATGGCCGGAGCGACCATGGACGCAATACGAGCAAAAGTCGTCACTCCGCTGACACCAACGTTCCTTCCCAATATTGGAAATAATTCTCCCGAAAATAAATATAACGCTGGTATCGTGCCCTGAAAGAATTATACTAATTAACTTATGGATAATATGAATTCCACATTGTAGTTACATTGACTTATAATATCAATAAAATTCGGCGCTGTAAGTAGCTAATAGTTATGTAGGTCTGTACGGGGATAAGGGTTCCACGCCAGCTGGTTATGTCAACATATCGTGAATGCGGTAGGTGTAGTAGTATAGGATTTACCGTAGTGTAAGAGTAAGTACGTAGTAGTGTATGACATTTCAGCTTAGACGAGCTCTACTACATTCACGATCAGTTGAGGGAAATAAAATTATGGCATATTGTCAACCCACGGGGCCGTCATAGTCATAATCCACGGCCTCACCTATCATTCTAATTTATACTAGGTAAACAACCACCGGGTCACATTACAAGGACATAATCAGTGACTTTGAAATCATTGGACATAATACGATTTTGGAGTGATCACTTCAACTCTTCAATCATTCTAATTTGTATAGATTACCATAATACAATGACATAAGTACCTACCTACCTAAGAGTTACATTGCAAGGACTTTACTATTTGGAATGAAGCCTACATTATTGGCATTCAAGCATATTACGTCATTCATTTGCATTCTTTTTTTTTTTTATTTACCTACAATTAGGAAGTGATTCTGAAATATATTTTTATTTGATGATCTTTTGGCGTGACTCCATCACGCCAAAAAATCATGCCACTGACCGTAGCCGTGACATGACCGTGAATGTGGTAGGTAGGTCATTTATACAGTTTACAGTTTAGACTCTTTTTAGCTAAAGTTAGTACTATTATTTGTTCTGTGGCTAAAGTTGTAAGTAGGTATATATACCTACTTACAACTTTAGCAACTTTCATCCTATAGGATGTAGAGTAGGTACCTATGTATTTTCTCCCATTATGTATAGGCATTTTTTTTATGGAATACTTGTTCACCTACATAAAAACACTTATCTAGGTAAGTAGTTACTTTCATTTTAGATTCTTAGGTATGGCAGGGCCGTAGCTAGACTTGAAGTTAACGTAGGGCAAGTGGCAACTGTTTTACAAGTAGGGCGGAAGTAAAAATTTAACTTGATCAGTTATGTTATGATGGTCAATCGATTTTTGGCTTTCTTGACTTATGTGTCAGTTAATACTTAATTGTCGGGGGTGATGGCTGTCTTTGAAAACATGCCACTAAATTTAAGGGGGTCTTTTATCCATCAATGTTAACAACTCTTACTATGAGACCAACTTAGAATTCGCAAAAAAAAATTCGACCTTCCCGTATAAAGGTACCTACATAACTGTTGGACCATTTTGTATAAGAAGGTCGAATTCTTTTTGAGTATTCTAAGTTGGTCCCACTTTACACTGTACAACGAACGTCCTTAGGATTTTAGAGGCTAGGGGATTCCCCGTTCCATAGACTGCAATACGAACAAATCTCGCACACATATTTCAAATGCCATATATATGAGCAGAATAAGGAATTAATATTAGGTCTTTACCTATGAAATTGCCGTTCTGCAGTACTGGCCATTTCAAATCAAAATAATTTTTGTTTGGCTAAGAATTCTAATTTCAAATTAATTTTATTTTAAAAACATGGATTTTTTTTTCCAAAAGTAGTCATTTGTTTATTGATTAGTGTTACATTTTCATCGCATTTCAATCTTTTTCGTCATCATGGATACGTTAAAAATTCGAGTAATTATGGAATATGAGTACCGTCGTGGCAGCAACGCGGCACAAGCGGCAGGCAACATCAACGACGTTTACGGAGCTAACACTACAAACCAACGCACCACTTGTTATTGGTTTGCTCGCTTCCGTTCTGGAAATTTCGACCTGAAAAATGAACCTCGCGGTCGTCCGAAGACTTTGGTCGACAATGACGAATTAAAGGCGATTGTGGAAGCTGATGATACACAATCTACGGCTGAATTAGCAGCAGCTTTCGACGTTAGCGTCAAAACAATATTGGTCCATTTGCGTCAAATTGGCAAGGTAAAAAAGCTTGACAAATGGGTGCCCCACGAACTCAATGATCGCCAGCGCGAAGTACGCGTCGAGACGTGCCTTGCACTGCTCAACAGACACACACATGAAGGAATTTTGAACCGCATTGTTACCTGCGATGAAAAATGGATTCTGTTTGATTACCGCAAGCGCTCAGCAAGTTGGTTGGATCCTGGTTCAGCACCTAAACAATGCCCTAAACGAAAACTTACCCCTAGAAAAGTGATGGTCACTGTTTGGTGGTCTAGCGCCGGTGTGATTCATCACAGCTTCTTATCAAACGGGGTGAGCATTACTTCAGATGTGTACTGTGAAGAACTGAACACAATGATGGAGAAGCTGGCACATCTCCAACCAGCATTGGTCAATCGCTCGTCTCCGCTGCTCCTGCACGACAACGCGCGACCTCATACTGCACAGCAGACGGTCTCCAAGTTGCAAGAACTGGGGTTGGAAGCTCTCCGTCATCCGCCCTACTCACCAGACCTTGCGCCTACAGACTACTACTTTTTCCAGAATTTGGATAACTTCTTGGCGGGAAAAAAATTCAATACCCGAGAGGCAGTACAAAATGCCTTTGAAGAATTTGTTGCCTCCCGTCCAGCTGATTTCTTTAAGAAGGGCATCAATAAACTGCCACTGCGTTGGCAAAGATGCATTGATTGCATGGGTGATTACTTCGATTAATACAAATAAAAAAAGCATGAAAAAAAATCGTTTAAATTTTTTCATACAAAACGGCAATTTCATAGGTAAAGACCTATTATTATATATTATGATTGTAAGTCGACGTTCGCACGGACGTAAAAACATTGCGGCGATTTTGTTTCGCGGACTGCAATTTCAACGCTCTGCTTAGCGCCGAGAGTCGAAAATCCAACAGTGTGTTGTATTGACGCACTAGAATGCACCTGTTGTTGTTAGGTTGGATTCTCAATGCTCTGCTCAACTGCGAGAGTTGAAAGTCCAGTGTGCGATAAAGTCTCGCCGCGATATTTTTACGTCCGTGCGTACGTCGGCTAAGATGCCGTGGTTAATTCGGAATCGTTTAGATGTCACTATAAGCTAGTAATTTTTTTCGTCATAACTCAGTTCACGGTATTTCTTAACGTAGGTAGGTCTTTAGTGTTTAAAGGTAGGGCTTTACCCCACAATGCCCCCCCTGGCCACGGCCCTGATGCTACAATAATGCAACAAAGACAAACATATGTAGGTACCTTATAAAATATGAATGAAGCTAGTGTTCACGACTCAATTTCGCACATCGCTGACTTACCGCCATTCCTGCAAAACCTATTCCAGCAAACAATAGCCTCGGAAAGTCGTTTAGATACATGCCCCTAGGGATCATCAATATCAAAACGAAGCACGAGGCTGTAACTATCTGAAATATTGCGATGGTTGTCTTCCTTCCGACTCTCGTTATTATAAAACAGCATGTCACTCCTCCAAATGTTGAAATTATTCCAGTTACTGATACAGCAATAAAGATGTCTCCACCTATCGACCCTAAGTATTGTGAAAATGTGTAAAAAGCTAATCCGGTACAAAACCTGCAAATTAAATAATTTACAGATAATTATCCAGTTATTTTGGTGAATTTATCACATTTGTTAGTTTAGTATATATATCATTATAGTCATACCAATTCATCGAAAGCAATAAAGTTTTCTTTCTCATATTTTTCAATTTCAAGAAAGCCATAAATTTTAGGTCCTGATCATTTTGATTTTCATGCGAATCAATTAATGCTCGAATGGTTTTTGAACTGACATGCCTTCTGTTCTGTCTAGTGATATCCTTTAGAATTTCTGTAATTAGGTTGAGATATTAATAAACTAAATGTCTGTCTATGTAGCTACTTGTGTACCTACTTAGCTTTTTCATGTTTTACTATCCATCTATCTACTATCTATTTAGTTAAATAAAAAGAGAAGCCTGACTAACTGACCGACTGACTGACTCATCAACGCCCAGCCCAATGTAAATGTAGACAAGGAATAAGGAAGAATTTTCGTTCCCGTGGGATATTTTCCGACATCCACGCGGGTGATGCCGCGGGCAAAAGCTAGTACCGGTATTACAGAAATACAGACCGTCAGAAGCTAACTGATGACGCAGCATTAATTAGTAATGCTTGATTACTAATTAATGCTTGAGTCTATAGGCCTAAATGCCTAATCGTCACCTACCGGCAGCTTTTTCTGTTTGTCCTGTTGCCAACAACCATCTCGGCGATTCTGGTACCCAAAACCAATAAAGTATGAATAAAGAAGAAAAAAATCCCAATGTAAACTCAAGCCGTCTCCAGTCCCGGAGCCAATATGCTAATCCTGCCATCATTGCATTACCTAGACCAAAAGGCAGTTGATAAATCACCGGAATTAAGGTACGCCATTTGCCACTCACCACCTAAAATTAAAAACAAAGTAAAGTAAGTATAAATCACAAGTTTAACTTATGAATTGATATTCTGAAATCTTGTTTAAGTACATTGAGTTGGATTTACCTCCATACAAATAACGAAGGATATTACACCAACACCACCAGACGCTAATGCTAGAAGGAACCAATTAATCAGAAACATCCAGTACGTCGGAATTACGCTGGCAGCTATACTAGTGACGCCCTGGATAACTATTGCTGTCATAAGAGGTTTTCGTCGACCATGTATATCCGCCCAAGACCCAAAAATAATAGCTCCTATTACAATTCCCCACATCATTACACATTGGCACACCTGAAAGGATGAAGAAGTAGGTAGGTATCTTGTATTTTGTAATAAAATAAGTAGGTAGGTATTTCACTATTACAAAATAAAAATAATAATAATGGCATATTCAGATATACCTAAGCCATATAGGCCTTTATACTGGCTTGTTGATCAAGCTATAGAGAAATTCCTAATGGAAAATTCCAATAACTCTTTGCCCGACCAGGGAATTGAACCCAAAATCATGTTCAGCAGTAGCGTTACAACCACTATTTCTATGACTGTAAATTGTAATAACATTTGACCGAGTAGACCGACTTTAACGAAATAAAGACTAAATATTATCTCAAGCTACGGACTATGACTATATTTCCAATCCTTTAAATCTCTTAAAAATAGATAATAAGTAGGTACTTACCTGCACAAAAGTATCAATATTACATGTGAATTTTAAAATCATACCCTATTTTACCGCATAGAAAAAACGCTGAAACACATAGGTAGTTAGTTCTTTCTTTCTTACCAAAAGCTTAAATTTTAATTTCCATATCCCTAACCTATGAAATGTTATGTTTTCCATACAAACTTTCATCCCCTCCCTTTAGGTTTATTTTTAAAATGAAATGTAGCCTATGTCCTTTCCTAGGATGCCATCTATGTCTTTGCGAAATTTTATCGAAATCCGTTCAGTGGTTTAGGCGTGAAAAGGTAACATACAGACAGAGTTACTTTCTAATTTATAATGTTACTAGTATGGATTTATTCAATTCAATTCAATTCAATCTTTAATCCCCTGAGAAGAAATGGCAGAACAAACTCAGGGATCAAAGTCTCTTTTCAAAGTCCAGACATAATCTTGCTCAGATCATGTAAGGACCATGTAAGTAGGTAGATTATCGTCAGAAATATTTTTCAACGATTCAACGAACAATATCAAAGAAAGAACATTTGGGTAGGCCACATAAAGTACTCAAACTGCCAGACTATATTAGTACCGAGTTTCAAGTTAATCCGACAGCGCGTTAAAAGTATTCCTTGCTAACTTTGACACTCCCTGAAATGTAGGTGGGTGAATTGCCCAAGCAAAAAAATACACGGCAAACCTGAGAACGGTAGTGCAATGTGCTGATTATTAATTTTATATATTTTTTCTCAACAACGTAAGTATTTCTCTACCTTGGCAAAAAAAATCATTGGTATTTACCCTCTAATATACCCAAAAAAAAAATTACAAAGTGTTATTTTATCATCACGGTGACCTGTCCTGAACCCAATTCCGCTCATAACATACCTTCTCCTGCAAATACATTCGTAATATGGATTTAAATTGATTTTGTTATCATTAAATTATAATATATTCGATCAAATAAAACAATTTTTGTTTGTTTATCTTCTTTCTCATGGATTTGACAGGCAGTCAACTTTTGTCTGGAAAAAAGTTATCATTTCAGAGGACAGTAAGTTTTAGTAGAATAGCCACATCAACATTGCGTTGTTACGCCCCTTTCACCTTTTCTCACTCCGGATCAGTCCGGCTTAAGCTCTCGGCGCGAACGCACCGGTCCCAACGTCTTGCGGTTTCCCGCCAAAAAAGTAAGTTTATCATTTCAGTAATATGGGGACAAAAATAGTTTCATTTCGGTGGCTGTTATAACTCGTGCTAGATTTGTTTAATTTGTTTCAAAATTGTGTATTAAATTCGCAGTAAGTACTGTTTTGTTTGAGTAGTGTTCATATTTTTTAAATAATTTTTTTTGGAGTTAAATGTAGAACTAACCTCTATTTTATCATCTCAGTGTTATCATTTCAGTGGATTCGGTGGACTGTTATACCAATTACAGTCCACCGGAATTAAAAGTATCTCCGAAATGATAAAAACATAAAGTTTTAGAGATCCTGGTGTCAAATACAAAGTCATATCGGTTTATCATTTCGGTGGACACTTTTAATTTCAGTGGACTCTTAAAACTTTATCCTTAAATATTTATGTAAGTTTTGATAATATTTGATGTCCACTCACGCACAATGTTATAAAATAGACTAAAGTATTATTTGTCACTAAAAATATATAGATTGCATTGAAATAAAAAAATCCCACCGAAATGATACATAAAAATCTCTTGTTGAAATTCACCCAGGTACTCTGTGAGGGGTTGTATTTAAAAAAACTAAAAATGTCAATCTGTATTGCCAAGTTTCAAGTTTATTAACCAAAGGAATAAGATTTTTAATATAAACCGTATCCCCTCTTTTCACCCCCACAGGTGTGGAACTTTGAAAATTATTTTGGATTTTGGTTTGATTCGTTTCCATAACTAGACTCAAAGATTATTTTATAAAATTGTTTGAGTACATACGCAGTAAAATGCTCCTATAAAAAAAATTATTACCCCTTTTCTAGGTGTCCTTCAGGGATCGATTTTCAAAAAACCCAAAATCTTATTAAGTATATTAATTTTATGTCAAAAGTATAAATACTGAGTTTCGAGTTAATCGGACTGTGCTTTAAATTTCTTGCATACAAACTTTATTATCCCTAAACCTCTCTGAGGGGGAGTTTTGAAAAACTAATGATGACAAACTTTGTTACTTACTTAGGCAAGCATTTGTGCCAAGTTTCAAGTTAATTAACCAAATGTATAAAAATTTTAATGTAAATTGTATTTCCTGTTTTCACCCCCAAGAGATGGAATTTTAAAAAATCGTTTGAGATGTTTCCAAAGCTTGACTCAAAAATGATTTACACCAATTTTCGAGTTAATCAAGCCACGCAGTAAAATCCTCCCCTGTGAAATTGACTACCCCTTTTCACCCCATTAAAGGTCGAATTTCCAAAAACCCCTTCTTAGCGGATGCCTAGGTCATAATAGCTATCTGTGTGCCAAATTTCAGCCCAATCCGTTCAGTGGTTTGAGCTGTGTGTTGATAGATCAGTCGGTCAGTCAGTCAGTCACGCTTTCCTTTTAAAGATACCCGTATAGATTACAGGAAAAATAAAACGATGTCTCTAAATAGCACACTTTTTCAGAAATCATGAACAAAAATTACATAGGTACAGAACCCTCGGTGCGCGAGTCTGACTCGCTCTTGACCGGTTTTTAGCCTTCGATCGACCCGTGCGTCTGTCATGCTGGGGCCACATTATACAGACATCGCCGTTGATTATCGCGTTGAAGGGCGATAACCGTAGGTGTAGCCACCACTTACGGCGATAATTTGACCGAATCTTGACAGAATTTAACTATCGCGAGCACTGACGTAGACATTGTAGTGTGGCCGGGGGGGGGGCATTATTAATAACAGACGCACGGGTCGATCGAAGAAAGGAGAAAGTGGAAGTGGCTAAATATTAATTAATTAATTATTGATTATATTACATTATTTTTTTTATTTTTTATTAAGTAAGTATATATATTTTTTATTATTATTATTTTATTATTAATTATTATTTAGCCACTTCCGATACTCATAATATAGTCATATTCATATAGGTACTTATCGGTAGGTAAGGTAAGTAGTATGTATGTACGAGTATGTAGTAATAAGTAAGTAGGTACCTACATTTCACCAAATTTTATTATAGTCTGTCTGTTTATCTCTACCACATACCTAGAGTTTGCTAAAATTATTGTCCACGGTGTAGCACACGGTGGTGGTTCGAAATAAAATACGTAGGTACTTACATGAACCAGCCAATGTCTGGAGCATACCAAATTCCACTCGGACGTGATTGTTCGTTTAAACACGCTTAAGTCATATTCAAATTCTGTACATGGCACAAGAGGAATCAGAGTCTTATCCATTCTTGGGTCAATTATAAGTAAATCTGGGTCAAAAATTAGGCACGGGTGTTCCTCTACATGCTAAAACATGAAATAGAACATTCAAACCTAGGTACACCGGGCTACATATCAAGCTATAATTTCCAGTATAAGCTAACCTCTCATTGTTCGAAAACCTATACAATGCGAGATCAGCTTATACTGGAAATGTATAGCTTGATATGTAGCCGTGTGTACCTATATAGTTGACTGAAAAATATTCAATAGGTAGGTAGGTACCTTCCTACCTTCTGTAATAAAACTAATAAAAGTAGTTTGATGCGATCATAATATGGCAATGGGTTTATTTACCGGAAGCTTCGCCGCGAGACGAGCTTCGAAGTCAGCGCAATAAAAAAATACGGCCCTTTATGCGACATATTTTGATATAATAATAACCGCCGTATCTCTACGTTGACGTCGTGATGGTCCTTGCGCGCTCCGAAATCTGCGTCTGTGCCGGTAGAGTTCACTTTGGCGAAACAGGTCTAGGGTAAGGAGCCAGACCAAGAGAGATACAGAAACCCGCAGGGCAGCATGTGGCGAGCTGTTGGGCAGTAGCGACCCCACGGACCCTATCTCCCGGGAGAAATCTTGTTCCTCATCTCTGGCTTGCCTTTATTTACCGGCTGGAGTGAACACTGACGGGAACAGAGCTCCCACCTCATTCTTGCCTTTATTGGCCAGCTTGAGTGGAGATTCGCAAAAGCAAACGTGATCGAAGGAAGGAAGGAAGTATTCCAGTAAGTGCTTGTAGGGATCTTGACCATCTTCCGGGCTCTGGGATTGTTCTGAGAACCGTGGAATGGAATACCTCTCCACTTCTCAAGCACCTCAGGATATGTTGCTTCCTTGTCGCTAAGTTATTAAGTGCTAGCGGCAGTTTCCGGGGGCTCATTATTGAGTGTGCAAGTCACTTCCTGCCATTTTTTCCATGTATAATAAAACATTGATCAGGCAGGGGCCATATTCCTTTCATAGTTCTAGGTAACCTGTCCACTTTAACCACCCAAATCCATAGCCCAATATCTTTGTTTCCATATCCTGCAATAGACCTACACCAACCGGGGGTTGTTCTTGGGTGTACTTGCATAGTGCGTACAGGGATATTCGTCGGTTGCTGCCTCATTTCATTGAAAGCGTCTAACGAGTCACCTCTGCGAATTGGCTTCGGCCCCTCGTAATAATACGGAAACAACGTGCGGGCTTTCTTCGGTTGGGTCATGCATTTTGAGTACTGTTTCGGCATAGGTACTCAAATGGACTCAGACAGAACTTGACGCCCTGGATAGGAGGGTCCGCACTCTGCTGACTGCAAATCGGATACATCACCCACGGTCATCGGTGATGAGACTATTGAGACTGTATATCCCGCGGAAGTGCGGAGGTCGAAGCTTCTTAAATGCTAAGACCCTGCACAACCGTGAGGTATGCAGTCTCAGGGAATCTTTCCTAGAAGCCGACGTGGGGATGCACTGTGATGTGGTCTCAGTAGACAAGGGCCTCACTCCGCTCTCCTTAGCTAAACGAGAACTGGCGCAAACCTATAGTATGCGTCCGTATCCTGGTTACGATTCGGTGACCTCCTTGGGGACACCGAAGGTTTTGTGTTTGCGATTATGGACGAGATTATGATGACGAACAATTACCAGAAATATAATGTGAAGGACGGCACGGTTGACATCTGTCGGCACACGGATATCTATGGTCGAGCATGCCACCGTCCGGGAGAATCAATCCGTCACATTATTTCTGGCTGTTCTCTCAGGCTAACGGAGACTAGTTGCATGGGCATAACCTTGTAGCCAGGATTATCCACCAGCAACTTGCTCTGAAATATAGTCTTGTGGAATCGGAAGTACCGTACCTGAGTACAATACCTGAGGAGGCTCTCATTAGGCAGCTGGATCAAGGGCTTGATCCAGAAAGCGGTACTTCTGGACTACTACTTAGGAGGTTCTTCTCTCAGCAGCCCTGACCACCGGTAGCTTGGACCCTGTTCCCGACACCGGTGGGCTACTATTATTTATATTTTTAAATGTTTTTATACTTTTTATATTGTAACAATTAAAAATGTAAATTATATGTAAAAACAAAACAATCGGGAATCTATTGGGCTCATACAGTATTTCTATATGAAGTAAACGAAATAATAATAATTATAGGGTACTTCCCGCGAACCTTTTTTTTCGTTTTTTAGGGTTCCGTACCTCAAAAGGAAGAAACGGAACCCTTATAGGATCACTCGTGTGTCTGTCTGTCACAGCCAATTTGGTTCGAATCTAAGTTAAAATTTGGTACACATATGAATTTCTGTGACCCAAACATGGACGGGTAAAGTAAATAAATTAATTTTGAATATGGGGGTCACTTATAGAGGCAAATAAGAAAATTAAAAAAAAAGTTTTGTAAACTATACCGTGTGACTTACCAAATGAAAGTGCTTACTATGAGGGTCTCAACTATATTTTTTTTATAATTTTAAAATAAATTGTTTTAAAGTTATTTAAGAAAATAGACGAAAATTTACCATTCCCCCCCCCCTTATCTCCGAAACTACTGAGTCTAAAATTTTATAGTCCAGTTGGAGAATTGACCGTGACTTATATTATCATTCCTATACATGTATGTATGGGAGAACATGTTTTCAACTACCTACAATGTTAAGTTTGTTTTTGGGATATAAATTCTTTTCAACTACGGAAACCTTTCTTGTGCGTGGTTTGCACTTGGCCGGTTTTTTTTTTTTTTTGTATTTAAAATGTAGGATGCATAATGAAACAAGCTTACTGGCGCACAAATTTTTCTCCATTCTTCAACACTGTACTTAGCAAAGCTTGGTGGTTTAGTACACCAGAAATCTTGTTGTGGTGCCATAAATATTATATTTAATTGGTAATAAGCGATGGGCAATTTCAAAAGAGCCATCAGTATACTGATTTTTAGTTGCCACCTTCCAAAATCACCAATGATTTTTGTCGTTACATCCTCGCTAATGGCAACAGCATTACCTGCTACGTTCGGCTCTGCTGAAATACATTATGCCACATTATACTAGATTATTATATATTATTGTTCATGATTTCTTTTTATATGCACTAAAGTGACTGTTAATATCTACTGTGCTTAAATACTGACCTAACTGTTTCCAAATGTGACCAGTTTGAACACTCTTAGTAACAGTGCTGTAAGTTAACATTTCATTAACATAATTCTTACTCTTTCTATAATCCGTTGTGATTTTTAGAAAATGAAATTCAAACCGATATGGATCGTAGGGAGTCCTCAAATCCCAATCATAGACAATACACTATAGACACTATGGATCTTTAAATACGACATTTATTGTCTATTTTGTCAACCTTACGCCTTCACCAAAGAGTTTGAAAGAGTTTTTCAGTACCTAATACCTCCCTCTCGGGCCCTTACCGAGCCCCACACGGGCCCCGCTCATGGTAGCGTTATGAACCGTGGGGTTTTAGTAGGAGTCTAGCATAACATAACATCGTTCTCCCCAGACGGAAGGTATCCATGAGGATTTAACCAAAGAAAACAAAAGTGCTGGTCACGGTGCCGCGGTGTGGTGTTGATTGTTGGCCGCGTAATTTTGGAATACCGTACCAAAATAGTAAAAAGGAACCCTTAGGGTGCGACTCAGTCTATCTGTCTGTCTGTCTCTGTCCGTCTGTCACAGCTGGATATCTCAAGAACTACTAATGCTATCAACTTGAAATTTCTGTCTGTCTATCTGTCTGTCTGTCTGTCAGTCAGTCTGTCAAGACCCTTTTTCTCAGGATCGAGTGGAGGTATAAAGTTGTAGTTAATATCTAATATGTAGGTCTATGGTCCGGGAGTTCTAAATTAATCAAGCTTCCAAGTCAGTAGATAGTTTTATTATGAGAAAAAAGTGGCCACTATTTTCCGTTTTAACGATTATAATAAAAATTAACAATATAAAGCTACTATTTGTAATAATAATAACGTATAGTCTTGTGGAGTACAATTATTCCGGCTTATTTTCTGCATATTCATTCTAAAATAAAAGAAATAACCAAACAAATGATGAGGGCGCCACGGCGCGGTCGGTAGCCTCTTAATTAAATAATTATTATAATTATAATTATTATAATAATTATTTAATTAAGAGGCTAGGCGAGGATTGCTTTAGCGATAAAGATGAAAATCTATTAAAGAAATTAGATAGATGAGATGAGATTGTAGTAGCTTGATGTGCTGGCGTCTGTAGGTGCATGAAACTTATTTTAGTTTTTATATACAAGATTGCATACCATTTTGATTGTTCCAAAAAATAATGAATTTTTTGCCTGACAGCTGCAAACGTGATGGACTCGCATATAGTAGATCGCTGCTATTGCCGTCTCGCTCTTTCGTTATATTAGAGAGAGAAGACTAGTGGTTAGACCTTAGAATTGATCATTTAATGAAGTGTTCGGTCATTTCTTGAAATAGCGAGCTAAAATTGACCATATCGTCGTTTGGCCATATCGTTAATGTAGGGTATCTGTCGTGGACTGATCGTAGAATGGCCATATCGTGACTAAAGTAACCTATTTATCGACATTCCCAGCTGACCACTGCGTATATCACAAAGTAGTTGCATTTCTCGCCGCTAGTGGCACCCCAAACAAATAGGTTAGGTTAAACTGTGACTAACCGCGCGCGAGCCGAGTGACTGGTGCCGCAACAGCAGCTGGCGAGTGCTACATCCAACTTGATGGCATTTACTTGGCTATTTAGTATTTTTAGGACCGATTTACAACAAAAACAAAGCGACCTCAACGCCTCTACCGGTGGATAATCTATTTTACGATATGGTCACTATTATAATGTTTGGCTTGGCGCACAGAACAGATAGAGATAGAAAAAGAGACCTCTTTATCTTTTCTGCGGCTTGGCGACATCATGAAATAGGTCATGGACCTAATAATATAATATAAACGTATTTTATATAAAGTCCATGACATGGAGAAAAGAATAAAGCGGAGATGCCGCAAGGCCTAATCTCTTTAGAAACAAGCGTAGCCTGAGTGCGGGTGAGAGGGGGACGAGGTACGACGATGGCTACGCCCCACGATGGAAATCCCACCCAATTTTTGTTACGCTATCTACCGGTGAAAAGAATTATTACAGTGAAACTGAACTAGCTATTTTTATTTTAGTTCGTCTACTGGCCACCATGGCGTAACACATCACGACACATTGTTTTAGAACATTCTACGGGTATTAATATGGCGGGACCACATTATTTATTACCTAACTGCGGGTGAGGCCCAAAAGGTGGGTAATGTGTTCCCTGTTTGAAATTTAAAAAAAAATATAGTGTCATGTGGAGTATCGGGTATACAACATTCTTTTTGTTTACCCTAAACCCGAATAGGGGTCATTGTACTCATCATTTTGAACAATTTTTTCTATGGGACCAAGCTTGAAATCGCGAAAAAAATCAGCTGTTGCATTTTGACGAGTTTGATGTAGATAACTGTACTGAACAGCTGATTTTTTTCGCGATTTCAAGCTTGGTCCCATAGAAAAAAATGTTCAAAATGATGAGTACAATGACCCCTTTTCGGTTTTGGGTAAACAAAAACTAAAGTTTGTTTAGGTAGGTAGGTAGTCAAATCAAAAAATTGTTAACAATCAATCTTTATTGGACAATGCTTATTGTTGGCCACTAAACAACACAGTTTTATTTAACAGCGTTAAGACGCGAAGAATAAGACAGGATTCCAATGTGCTCAAGGGGAATGCAATTTCCTCTAAAGGAATCCTTTAACTCCGTGTTAATAAGAGTTTTTTTGTACGCCGCCTGAAACTGTCGCGCCGTAGGGTTGTTGTTTGTCCTTCCATGTGCTAATATTGCCAAAGAATAACTCAAGGTGATCCTGGCTAAACTTATACAAGGGCAAATAAATAAGTTCCTTTTTTACTTGTACAAAACTTTTGTACAATCCTATTGCGCTGTCTATAAAAACGATGCCAATGAAACCAGTTTTTCTTCTTGACTGAATAATTTTTTGAGAACATGTTGCTAAATGCAAGATGTAATTTTTAGAAAATATTAAAAATGATAACGTTTTGGAATAATTACCTTCAAATAGTGCTTTTTTGGTTCCGTAATGTTTTAAATTTTTCGAATTTAGTATGTCAAACAAGTTGTTGATTAATTATAAAAATAAAATTGTTCCAAAAGCTTCTTTGAAATAATTATGCCTTTCTCGGCAAGATTCTAAGGCTTTGGCAACACTTGTACTAAAAAGTTGACTTGCCAATTTAACTTTCATCTTTTCCCGGTGAAAGTTGATATGTCTATTCGTTAGTTTGTTTCCAATATTTAGAGTTTCTTTTTTCTGTAAAAAAAACAAATAAATTACATGAAGATAATACATTCGAAAAATAAAATAGGGTCTTGCTGGCATGAGGCCAACATTTTTATTTGTCAGTTAGGACCAACTACTTACCGTTAGATGGCGCACTTTTCTTATTTTAAATTCTTCTTGTTTCATGTATCACGATATGTAATTTATCTATAAAATAACATATAACAAGCTAAATAAACTTAAGCAAGTTATTTGAGCCGAAAATTGATCATCGTATTATGCTTAATTGTGATAAAAACACGGAGTTGTCAAGAGTGGTTATATTGCATCTCTTCGACGACAGATGTCTCTAGCTACTAGCAAACGAGAAAATGTGTTTTAAAATGAAAATATACATTTTAGGGACTTACACGTGAAATGTTATGCCATCAATATGTTTCAGTTTTGATCCTGAACAATTTTTGCATCCAGCAACAGCGCACTTCATTATAAAAACAATATAACAAATAAAAAACCATTAAAATACAACGGACCCGAACGCGATGACGATTCACTCGAAACTAAGATTTGTGTCCCCGCCCACCTGTGACGTCTTGACCTAATTGATGGCGCACGACCTAATTGCCTTGCGACATCTCCGCTTCTTTCTCTACTCCGAGGTCCATGAAATAGGTACAACTTATCTGTGAAATGGCCACAGATTAGTATTATGTAGCAAGCTGGAAATGGAAATGGCGAAAATTGGAACTACGGCCGTTATGTTGAAATGTCATTCGATTGTCAGTGTCTACTACATTCGGGTTCTCCGGTTGTTTTGTCGTGATATTGCTGAATTTATAAAGTTAAATATGGCGAAAGCTATTAAAAGTGATGCTCGAAACCACAGAACAGATAAAGAGATTAGAAAGGAAATAGTTCCTGATTTGTACTAGAACGCGTGTCGCCGCTTGTCCCCCACTCTGTAACTCCACTACAAGCAAGAGACCAATACGTACGCGTATTACGCACACAAATAAACCACACGCACTTAGATCGCGAGTTTGCTATTGGTTCTCACACTAACGCAATCACTGCGCTTGACGTGCACTCACACACGCGCAAAAGCAATTTATTTCTCATATACATTACGGCTTGCATTAATCGATATTGATATCGATAAAATATACTATATTTTTTTTACTTTAAGTTTTGCAATATTTCACTTTAATTTCGGGAGGACGGGGTATGAATAGTGTGGACTTCCTATAAACATACATAATTAAAAAAATGTCAAATTAAGGGGGAACATTCGATATTGCCGTGAAATTCAAATTTTCTTTAGATTTTCGCTAATTGCAGCTCTGTTTTACGTCATAATTATGTTAAGTTGTTCTAGATGTTGATTGCACCCTGTAACCATAATATATTTGCTAAAAATAATTAACATCATGTCAATAATAATTATCAAAAATCATCATGTTGCTCAAAAAAACAAGTTTTTTTTTCGGAAATAATTATATTTTTGAGTATAGTAAACCTAGAAAAGTGTACTTACGACTTTGATGAATACTGAATTTATTATTGAGTAACCGTTGCGGGCGCAAATCGCATTTTCAATAATAAAGCTGCAATTTGCAAGAATCCAAAAAACTAATTTCACAGCCTTATCGAATGTTTTCCATTAGACGTAATATATTTATAAATATCAGATTCTGAGCTGGTGACAATGGGACCACCTTGAGAGCATACCTACCTTTTCAAATAAAAAAAGAATTTTCAAAATCGGTCCACAATTGACGGAGAAATCGGTGTACATCATAAAAAAGTTGTATGGATAATTGGATACGCGACTAATTGAGAACCTCCTTTTTTTTTTGAAGTCGGTTAAAAGTAAGCGTAACGAGAAAAGCATCATTTTGAAACTTTAGATTTCAACTATGGATTTTCAGCTTTATGGCTGTATAATAAACCCAATAATCATTCTCTGTAATCATTTTCTGTAAAATGTTGAGAACAAAATATTTAGTAGGTATCCGTTCGATTCTACCAGTTGCCTCAATCCACAGTTATCTTGTGTCTGGATCTGTTGGAAACCTAAAAATAACATTAAAAATGTATGGTTTCATCATAAATGGCTAACATCAAACCAAATTTTAGAGGAAAAACCCACTCAGAAACTAAATTGGTAACCCACAATAAACAATAATTGGTGGTAATAAACAAAGTTTTTTTAATTTTAATATTACTGTCAATAATCATTTGTATACATACACACAATATCGACATTGATTACAACTTGGTACAACCCTATCGATACGCATGGATTTCGCGGAATTCAAGCGTTGGCTCGGGGCGACGCGACTTTCGCAGTGAACGCAACATATTGCGCGATCGCTCACGAAGTACAAGACGGTACCCATGCATTGCAAGCAATGTATAACTGTGCATCTGTTTGCGATTGTATCGCTTTTATCTACAAAAAACATAATACTATTGTAATAATTACAAATATCACTTATATTTTAAGATTTTTGGACTTATCGGTGAAAAGAAATCCCTTGTCGGGCTGCACTACACCACTTGCTACTTTTCCGACACGTTATAACAGCGCAACAGGGCATAATCCTTTTTTTTAGCGGAGCTTCGTACGTTGTTACAGTGAGAGCGCGATTACTGGCCGGTAAAACAAATTTCGGCTGAACTTAGTGTGTCTACACATACATGCGGCGCGCCTGCCCCGCCCACAAGGCCCTTCTAACCTCTTTATCTTTTCTGTGCTCGAAACATTATTCTAAAGGTTAAAACCTTTTTTGAAGAAGAAGATCGGGCGGGGTCTCCGATTATTCCATTTAATCAAATATACAAACGAATTTCGGCAGCGACAGGTTAGTGTTGTCAACTTTCTTGTTATAAATTACCCGATACTTAACTAATTATTTAAGTCCACGAAATATTCGTTTCTATTCTAGCGTAACGGTAACGTACATCTAATAGGGAACCTGCTAAGTGAGTGAGCAAACTAACCTGCCAGATTTCAAATTTCTACTAACATTTATTTTATTATCTTATATTTCAGGTGTGAGTCTAGGATTAATTTCAAAAATAGTTAAGGAAGGGCACGCAGCAGAAGAAACTGGTACAAAAATTCGGACACCAGGCAAGGAGAGAAAACGTAAGAGTGGATTTGTGCATGTTGATGATTTTGACATGGGAGTCATACGGAGGAAAGTACATGAATTTTATTCTGCTAAAAAAGAGGTCCCTACTGTTAAAAAGCTTCTAGAGGTCTTAAGACAGAAATAAATTACACAGGACAGCGAGAGAGTCTGCGAAAGCTGCTTTACAAGGTGGGATTTCGTTTTAAAAAATCTCAATCCAATCGGAAGGTTCGTATTACGAACGCTCCATAGAGCGTAATGAAATATCTGCTTGGAGAGCTAAGTACTAGCATGCAGTGGATAAAAATAATAAATCTCCCCAGCCCCGGCCCATAATTTATTTAGATGAGACCTATATTCACTCTTCGCATACATCGGGTAAATGTTGGCAAGGAGAGGGTGAAGACGGAGTATTGGAGCCTGTATCGAAGGGCAAAGATATATTATTGTTCATGCGGGAGGAAGTACTGGATTTGTTACAAATGCACTACTTGTGTTTAAATCAAACACAAAAAGTGGTGATTATCATGACGAGATGAATAGTACCAACTTTAAAAAGTGGGTTATTGAAAAACGTGTGCCTAATTTACGAGAGCCATCCATAATAGTGATGGATAATGCTCCTTATCACCGTATTTGTGTGAATAAAGTCCCACATACGAATTCCTTAAAAAAATATATGCAATTATGGTTGACCCAAAATAAAATTGACTACAGAGAGAATTTGACTAAACCTCAGCTTTTAGAAATAATTAAGAGAAACAAGCCTGAACCTGTATATGAGATTGAAAAAAAAGACAATAGACACAAATGCTTATATTTACCACCTTATCACTGTGATCTCAAACCCATTGAACTCATATGGACCACAATGAAAAGAATAGTTGCTGATGTAAAATTGAGCATAGAAATGCTGAAATTCCCCGCCTAGTTAGAGAAGCTTTTGACGCTATTACAGTTCATGAGTGGGCACAGCATTATAAACACGTTAGCAGGTTAGAATACTTAAAACATGATTTTTATTTAGATAAACCTTTTATTATAGAAGTGATAAGTGACACTGAAATCGAAAGCAATAGTGATAATGACGATAGTGGTACGGAAATAAGCGGAGTATGGCTTCACAACCAGGGTGAAGTTGTGTATGCAGGTTCATCTAAAGATCACAAATACTGTAAACCTGGTTTTCAATAAATCATTGTAAAGCAATTTGTTTTTTTTTTATTACACTACCCTACCACTAGGTACCACTGCTAATTATAATTAGTCAAATCTGGTGTTAGGGGTTAGGTACGGTCAGTCGGTCATAACTAAATGCTAGACATCCAGGTACCTCTTGCAGGGTAGGTATCTACTTAACTTCGCATTAAATGAAAGTTGTATCCCCACGTGGAACATTTTATCTGCTGAATTTCCACTTCATTGGATTACTTTTTAGATATAGCCATTGTTTATTGCTGAGAGACTAAACTGTTAGCGTACCTACGCAACTGTAAATTATCAAATTCTTTTCATTTATTTTATTATTTTTATATAGGTATCATTGTTTTTAATTTGTAAAAAATGTCATTCTTATTAAACGATTATGTCTAATGTGAAATTTCCTACTTGAAAACTTACTCAATTTTGGGCACCTTATATTAGGTCTTTACCTATGAAATTGCCGCTCTGCAGTACTGGCCATTTCAAATCAAAATAATTTTAGTTTGGCTAAGAATTCTAATTTCAAATTAATTTTATTTTAAAAACATGGATTTTTTTTTCCAAAAGTAGTCATTTGTTTATTGATTAGTGTTACATTTTCATCGCATTTCAATCTTTTTCGTCATCATGGATACGTTAAAAATTCGAGTAATTATGGAATATGAGTACCGTCGTGGCAGCAACGCGGCACAAGCGGCACGCAACATCAACGACGTTTACGGAGCTAACACTACAAACCAACGCACCACTTGTTATTGGTTTGTTCGCTTCCGTTCTGGAAATTTCGACCTGAAAAATGAACCTCGCGGTCGTCCGAAGACTTTGGTCGACAATGACGAATTAAAGGCGATTGTGGAAGCTACACAATATACACAATCTACGGCTGAATTAGCAGCAGCTTTCGACGTTAGCGTCAAAACAATATTGGTCCATTTGCGTCAAATTGGCAAGGTAAAAAAGCTTGACAAATGGGTGCCCCACGAACTCAATGATCGCCAGCGCGAAGTACGCGTCGAGACGTGCCTTGCACTGCTCAACAGACACACAAATGAAGGAATTTTGAACCGCATTGTTACCTGCGATGAAAAATGGATTCTGTTTGATAACCGCAAGTGCTCAGCAAGTTGGTTGGATCCTGGTTCAGCACCTAAACAATGCCCTAAACGAAAACTTACCCCTAGAAAAGTGATGGTCAGTGTTTGGTGGTCTAGCGCCGGTGTGATTAATCACAGCTTCTTACCAAACGGGGTGAGCATTACTTCAGATGTGTACAGTGAAGAACTGAACACAATGATGGAGAAGCTGGCACATCTCCAACCAGCATTGGTCAATCGCTCGTCTCCGCTGCTCCTGCACGACAACGCGCGACCTCATACTGCACAGCAGACGGTCTCCAAGTTGCAAGAACTGGGGTTGGAAGCTCTCCGTCATCCGCCCTACTCACCAGACCTTGCGCCTACAGACTACTACTTTTTCCAGAATTTGGATAACTTCTTGGCGGGAAAAAAATTCAATACCCGAGAGGCAGTACAAAATGCCTTTGAAGAATTTGTTGCCTCCCGTCCAGCTGATTTCTTTAAGAAGGGCATCAATAAACTGCCACTGCGTTGGCAAAGATGCATTGATTGCATGGGTGATTACTTCGATTAATACAAATAAAAAATGCATGAAAAAAATTCGTTTAAATTTTTTCATACAAAACGGCAATTTCATAGGTAAAGACCTATTATTAATTAGCAACACTGAATCGACGGTGCCGTCTTCTTTCAGTTCACAGATGAGTTGGTAGGACTGTAGTCGTGCGTTTAACTGTTCATATCGTCAATCGTTGAGTAGTCAATGATCCTGACCAAATCATGATGTGACCAGCGGACAGCGGTCGATGTTCTATTTCATGAAAAAAAACCATTCATGAAATGGTCAATCACTTCAGGAATGATCAATTCTAAGCTCTGGCTGCGACATACACATCCATTACATGTTAGACTAGTTTATGTGTTGTATACATTAAAGAAGTCAAAGCCACTGAGCCATTTCATAACGTTTCTTTTGCTTTTTGTAGGTGTCATTCGACGGTAGGCGATCAATATGCCATCCATGCTGGCATAGAATTGACTCCATTTCTGTATATACATACACACTTATACAACACACATATATTATTATGTACATATCACGCATGTATTCCCCAAAGGGATAGGCAGAGGTGTGCATTGCACCCTCATCTCGCTAGTTATGTTTCAATCCCATGTAACGGGGGCGAGCATTATTGCCATTAACCGAGCACGAAACTACACTGCGGCCTGCTAATAAGAAATTCAGAACTATTATTTATTAAATATACAATACCTACAGCAATAGGTACACACAACGGCTACACATCAAGCTATACATTTCCAGTGTACACTGACCTCTCATTGTGAGGAAATCTTAAACAATGCAAGATTAGCTTATACTGGAAATGTATAGCTTGATCTGTAGCCGTGTGTATACATACAATATAATATATCATATGTCATAAACTTAAAATAAAACTAGTTTATAAATATAATAATTGGGATATTGAATTGAATAGAATAAAATTTTACTTTAATTTTAATATTTTAAAACCTTCTTCGATGGTAATTAGGCGTATAATTAACGATTTTAAGTTTTTACAAAATGTGCGATTCATGTGCGTGTCGTGTATGTGGAGCGACTGTTGAATGCGACGGCTGCGCTGCGCACGGAGGAATTTGGTACCACGCCCCGCACTCCTCCCTTCTGCTGTCCAGTGGTAGTGGGCTCGCCGCTCATGGTAATGATGCGTAGACAGGTAGTATATGTGAGACTGTTTATTAATATTAAGAACTTAATATACCATGTACTGAGAAATAAAGATAATTTATTTATTTATATACATTTCTATATTTATTAATATAATATACAACAATATTTATTTTTTCAATGTTGGCCACTGATTACGGAGATCACATAGGTAGGTACATGTATTTTTTATATAGGTATTTAAAAGGGACAAAAATCTGGGATAGGTTCCTTTTGCGCCGGGGCTGGGACAATTTTGCGCATTCTTCTTTTATCGAAATCCGTTCTGTGGTTTGATGGTGGTTTGGTTAATTTCTCAGGTAATCGCACAGGGTAATCGTCTATGATCACCGATTGTGAAGAGGCACCAATAGCAATAGCATTGACTTATATACTTTTGAAATTATTGAACAATAGACATTGGTTTCATTTTGACAGTTCAACAACATTCACTGCGTTATAATTTACGTTGACGAGCAGACAAATCGAACATGAAGCATTGGATTAGCGATTTGCTTCAAAATTATTTAGATTCCGATTCACAGTGTGTTACGCTGGCACCGCACCCTAATTGCGTAACATATTATCAATCGGAGTTGGTTTCATTTTGAAACAAATTGCTAATTCATTGCTTCATATGTTCGAAAAATTTGTCTGCTCGACAACGTAAATAACGCAATGAATGTTGTTGAACCGTCAAAATGAAACCAACTCCGATTGATAATGAGTTACACAATTAGGGCGCTGTAAACTGAAACTACCATACACACTCCTATTCTAAGTGAAATGAGTGTACGTACGTACGGCTACGGAACAAGCTATAATTTCCAGTATAAGCTGATCTCGCATTGTATAGGATTTCCTTACAATGAGAGGTCAATGTTCACTGGAAATGTATAGCTGGATGTGTAGCCCCGTGTACTAGCATAGACCTTTCCGTCATGATTATGAGCGTAATCGATAAAATTTACTTAAAAAAAAGTAAAAACCGACTTCAAAACCAAAAACGAATAAAATAACTCATAAAACACACAGCTTCTGAAGTCGGTGTCAAGTTATAGTACATTGAAGAATTGAAGACACCGACTTCAGAAGCTGTGAAGTGTTTTATGAAAGTTATTTTATTCGTTTTTGGTTTTGAAGTCGGTTTTTACTTTTTTTTAATTAAATTTATTTTTCCATTTTTAGTTGAATATTCAATTACATAATTAGGTAAGCCCAAGTCGAACCAAAAGAAGAATCATCAAAATACGCTTAGAAATGCCGGAGATACAGGGCATTTATGCATATAACGTACATAAGAATAATTACTTAATATATTATATACTAAAACCTTCCTGAAAGTATGTAGATCACGTATAATGAAAGAATCATCAAAATTGGTTCATTAGTTTTTGAGAAAATCACGGACAAACAAACATACATACATACATACGGGTCGAATACAGAACCTCCTTTTTTGAAGTCGGTTAAAAACAGGATAAAACCAACGAGAATATCATCAACATTGAAGCTTAAGATATTTTCGTGTGTTGTATTTGGAACGCAATCAGTGCATTTATTTTTTTTAGGGTTCCACGTTTTTTATGAAAACTTTGAATCCTCATTCGGATAAAATCATTTGCTCTTTTATTAATTTATTATTTTATTGGTAACGGTATTTATAAAATTTAACTATAATTATGGTACTAGCTTTTGCCCGTGGCTTCGCCAGCATGGATTTTGGATATTATCCCACGGGAACATTCTAGGTACCGGGCTAAAAGTATCCTATGTCCTAATACAAATCATAGCCTATCTGTCTGCCTTTAATCCAAATCACACACACACACACACATTACACACCGGCACATAAATGTGTGACTTGGCCTCCCTCGCGCTAAACACTCTGGCTGCAGCTATACCTTTATGATAAACTGCCCTGTATGGCCTAACACTGTCTCCTAAGATACAGGACTACCTAGTTTAGGAGACAGGGTTACATAATCTGTGTAGATTTATGTAGATATCTGTGTTCTGTTGTTTTGTACATCTACTTTTGTGTACCTATCATGAATCTTGTGTGTGTAATAAATATTATTCTTATTCTTATTCTTAAATCCGTTCAGCCGGAAGTAAGTTTAGGAGTTAAGGAATGGAAAGGTAACATGATAATAAATTGTAATAACCTTTGACCCAGCGTACTGATTTTAATGAAATGAAGACTAAATGTTATCTTATTAAGATACGGACTATGACTATATTTTCAATTCTTTAAATCTCTTAAAAAGAGGTAAGTACCTACTATTATTACCTACCTATTCACAAAAATTTATTTATGTTTTAACATGTGAATTATAAAATCACTCCTATTTTGTCCCCTTGGGGACGATTTTACAAAAACGTTGTAACACTTATTTCTTTATTTCTTACCAAAAGCATTTTAAATGTTTCTTATCCCTTACCTTAGCTTAAGAAATGCTGGGTTTCCTATACAAACTTTCAACCTGTCTATCACCCCCTATAAACAAAAATTAGCCGATATCCTTCTCTAGGATACCATCATCATAGTCTATGATGATGGGAATAGGAATATCTACACTCCTACCAACTTATCTGTGAAATGGCGAAAATTGGAACTACGGCCGTCATGTTGAAATTTCATTCGATTGTGCCGACGCATGTCATTCGATTGTGCCGACGCATGTCATTCGATTGTGTCGACGCGTCGACGGTGCCATCCTCTTTCAGTTCACAGATAAGTTGGTAGGACTGTATGATTCATAGATATTCCCTAGGTATGTCCCTGTCAAATAACGAAATCTATAAAGTGGTCTATGTGTAAAAAGATGTCGAAAATTAAAATAAAAATAAAAAATCCGGAGTCACACGTAATTTGTTCGGTTTAGCCCTAACGTGACGTTACTCCAGATTTTTATTTTATTTTTTTCGTCTTTTTCTAATTTCAGATGAGAATATTTTCTTGTTTCATACTTTTTAGAGTGTGTTTTTTCAATAGTCGGGTTTTTATTTTAAACAATTTTTTTATTTAAATTATTTTGGGGTTACTTATTATTTACTTTTTCGTACATTTATGCTCACCTAAATAAAGTGTGTTGTGTGGCGCGTCACAGAGTACTTTTTTTATATAGGTAGTGGCGCGTGTGACCTACGTAAATCATACGGAACCTACTAGTGTTACCATAATCGTCTTGTCTGTCTTAATTTTCATATCATGACCACAGAGCACTTTATAATACTGGATCATGCATGACTATATCGTATCGTGTATCATGTAGCTTGCTACATATTACTGTGCATATTACTAATCTGTGATGTACGTACATGTCTGCTGCTGTCAATGATTGTGTGTATTCGGTGTTTAGAGTTATTTAATCGTGGTTTATGAATGAGAAATGGAATAGAGAGTAGTTAAGTTTTAATTGGTTTTATTATATTGTTATAGTATTTTACAGTGAATGTTCAAGTGCAAAAGTGGTAAATCATGCCTTTGGCTAACACCTCATCCTCCGATCCTTGGCGAATGCAAAATGTTGGAGATAACACGGTATATTTAGAATTTATTGGCGTAGTAATTGTTTTGTATTTTTTCCCCTCTATTCTCTTATTTTGCATATTTGTATTATTCTAACTGCCCAAATTACAAATAATAAGCATGAAAATATTTTATAGAAGTTACAACTCCTTTGGAAAAAGTCCTTTTTACGCCCACTTGGAAACTACTCAGAATTAATTGCACGGGATTAATTATTTTAATTGTTTGAATAACTTTCCTTTCACTGGCTCTAAATGGTACCCATTCTTTATTTCTTATTTAACACAATTCAGGAAAAAAATTAAATCATGTCATTGCCAACATAACATATAAGGAAAAGCACAGATTTATTTCTATGTATTAATAATAATCCAGTAGTCAAAGAATGAAGATGTGCTTTGTAATTGAATTATGAATGTCAGCAAATAGTGTTGCTTCTTGTTAAAATGTTTTCTAAAAATTAAAATCAAAACTTGATTGTGCATAATAATAATTAAGAAATTGATTGCAAAAATGAAGCAGGTAATACTTTCCTTTAGTTAACAAAATACATGCTTCTTACTATTTGAATAAGCTGTGTATCAAAACCTAGGCAAAGATAAAATGTCTCATTAGTAGGTATTATTTGGAATGTCAAGGCTATGGACAGTAGTACCTTTTTGTTTACTAATATCAATGAATTTTAAAGAATTCCTGCCAAACAAAGTCTTTAGTGTTCTTAGAAGGCCTGTGTTAACTGGCCTATTACAAACACAACATATATGTAGGTAAGGAGATGATATTTGTTTGAACAAGTGTCTCTATTTTTGTAGTAAGCTCCTGGATATTCAGGTTTATGTACTGAAGTGATATGCCAGAGTCACATCAGCTGTTGGGATGGAGCATGCAGCTAATGAATGTCACACACAAGTTGACTAAGTCATTAAAATATATTTTTAGCTTGGTACATCTGCACAGCCAGGGAACAGTCTTCCAATAGTGGTTGAAAATTCAGCAGAATCTCGTCAAGCATCAACTACTGAGAGTTTAGATACATCTGTTGATGTCAGTGAAGAAAGAGAGGTTGAAATACAAGATGTGGTTAAAGAAGGACATGATAAGGCAGACCCGTCACAATTTGAATTGCTCAAAGTTCTTGGTGAAGGTTCCTTTGGAAAAGTATTTTTAGTACGGAAAGTTACTGGTGCTGATGCGGGCACTCTATATGCCATGAAGGTGATATTCATTTTATTTTATTTTGCATTGTATGGTATGACATGTCATATATATGGAGCAATAATACAATCCAATTATCAATTTTTTAGGTACTTAAAAAGGCTACTTTAAAAGTAAGAGATAGAGAACGTACAAAAATGGAGAGAAATATTCTAGTTGAAATGGGCCATCCATTTATTGTTAAATTACATTATGCATTTCAAACTGCTGGGAAATTATATTTAATACTAGACTTCCTGCGTGGTGGTGATTTGTTTTCTCGACTCAGTAAAGAGGTAAGTTTTACTACCTATTGTTTATGTTTATGAATATACTTATGTCATAAATAATGTACTTATGTCATAAATAAACCATGAGGTAGCACATTGTAACGCAAATAATGGATGCATTCATTTGGTTCAATATAATGTATATTTCAATTATTTCTAGGTAATGTTTACTGAGGAGGATGTAAAATTTTACTTAGCTGAACTAGCTTTAGCATTAGAACATGTACACAAATTGGGAATAATATACAGGGATCTCAAACCAGAAAACATTTTGTTAGATGCTGATGGCCATATAGCACTTACTGACTTTGGCTTGTCAAAACTCCCTCCAACTAGTGATAAAGCCTATAGCTTTTGTGGCACAGTGGAATACATGGCACCGGAAGTAGTTAACAGAAGAGGACATACCTTTGCGGCAGACTGGTGGTCTTTTGGTGTACTTATGGTATGTTGCTCACAACACTGATATTCAAATTAAACTAGATTTTAAATCTTTTAGTGAAACTCCGCCCCTAAGACGACCCACTGACCCTAATTAAGTTTTTTTTTTTTCAGTTTGAAATGCTAACAGGAAATCTACCTTTCCATGGTTCAACTCGACATGAAACTATGACACAAATATTAAAAGCAAAACTTGGGATGCCATCAAATCTTAGTGAAGAGGCGCAGTCTCTATTGAGAGCTTTATTCAAAAGAAACCCACAAAACAGGTATATTTAAAAAAATATTCATTGTTAACTAACAATACAAAACATAACACACATCACATATATATTCCCCGAAACTATCAATACTAGTTTGCTAATTAGAAAAATGACTGTTTTTTTTATTTTTTTATTTGTAGATTGGGAGCTGGATCCAATGGTATAGAAGACATTAAGAATCATGAGTTTTTTGCAAACATAGAATGGGATGCACTGTGTAAAAAAGAGGTACGTGTCTATTAGCGTTTTGTTCTTCCTGGTGGTTAGTTATTAGTTATTAGTTATTTATAAATGGCATCTCGCAGTTGACCACTAAGGGTCGAGACTGCTCAACCGGGCGTTTCCTGTGGGTTCTTTAAGCGAACTTAAAGCCCCCGGCCAGGCAACCTGGTGGTTACATGATACTATGTACTATATACTATAAAAGCATATTGTCATAGGGAATGTATTCATCTAGAATAACTTATGGTGTTGTTTTGAATTAACTCGCTTTCATCAGTCATTCAAAATCCAAGGTGTAAGCAAACAGTGTCCTACTAAAAACATTTTCCTGCTTCTGTGGGTGCTATTGTATTAAATCAACTGCCTACAGAGCTTAACTAAATTATTTTATGCTATTTATTAAAGGAGTAAATTTCGTCCATATTTTCGAAAGTAACTCTTGAGTCTAGTGTTGGTCTGTGAAACGGATATCGATGAAATTTGGCACACAGGTAGACCATGACCTGGGTTAGGACATAATAGGATAGTTTACGATGGAGGTCGTAAACAAGCTCATTTTACATAAAGATACCGCTCCGCAGCAGTCCATAGCCTCGGTACGCCTTACGCCTGAAAGCATGGGTGGGTGGCAAAGAAATGAACTGCAGCAAACTTAGGTAACCTCTCCGTGCACAAGTACATCCCTACGTAGCACTGGACAATCTACTTAACTACCTTGGTTGGTTCATGCAAAAAAGTAATGTTACATGTTCTGTTGGCAGTTATTTTTAGTCTTAATTAGGATACATTTAGATAATCTGTTTTATAACTACATAATGTATACATGACATTGTGGCCGAAGGATTCAGCTTGCAAGTTGCAATTGTATTTATGACAAATTAAAACAAAGGACCATAGGGGCAGGGTTTTTCAATGAATCAGTGTATACAAAAAGCAACTTTAAGATCTAAAGGCGTCCGTTTCGTCGATAATACATACATGTTCAGAATTGACGACACTATTAACGTCACTCAAGGAGGCACCTCTACAAGGCCACTGATAGCGCAATTGGTGGCTACTGGGCTAAATTAATTTAATAACAAACCATTGAAACGATTATAAGACGAACTACTTATAAATAGTTATAGGTAGGTACAGCCACGAATATAAATATGTTACACTTTAGCAAGATTCAAAAGCGATTTCCTCATAAAGTATGTCCGTCTATTTAGTAATAAGCACATTATTTACATGCTCATCTACTTAATGAAATTCTGAGTGACTATGGACAGCTTAAACTGCTGGGTGTAGAAACATGAAGTTTTGCACTAGGCTTCCTTATATTACGAAGGTGAGCATAAGAACGATCATTGAATGTTCATCCCTTCAAAGGGTTAAATAGGGGGTGAAAGTTTGTATGGAAGTTGGTCATTTTAGTCGATGGGAAATACGATCGGGCACAAGGCTTGTTGTACTCTTAGAAGTTTTTGTTTATTTTAACTTTCCTCCTTTATTTAGTCGAGACATTGTCGGCAGGTGGTGCCTCCATTCCGGCCGGCCGTCTCTCGGGCCGATGACGCGTTCTACTTTGATTCAGAGTTTACGTGTCGCACGCCTCGAGATTCGCCGGGTGTTCCCGCTTCGGCGAATGCACATGAACTATTCCGGTGAGATATGATCTTCTACGAATAACATGAATTCACATTATAACAGGAAAAAGCGTATAAGCCAGCCAGCTTATGCGTGATCACTGCTCCTTAACCCGTAAATGGTTCATTTACATCTTTTACAAACATAACATCACGCCTGTTCTCCTCGAAGGGATAGACAGATGTGTAACACACACACTTCGCCAGTTTGGGGTAGGCAGAAACTACAGAACGCCACCTGCTACGATCCTTGCATACTCTTTTGCCTTGTTTACGTTCACACCAGCATCTGGTCATACACGCAGATAGGTTTAAGTCCCATGTAATAAGGGGCGAGCCTATTTCCATCAATAGGGCATTCTATATAACTTTATGTAAGGGCGGGAATACACATGCCTCCTGTAGCTTGTACAAAACTATGCAAGTAGCTAGCATGCCATTGTGATATTTCACCAATTAGAAGTTGTTATGGCACACGGCATGCAAGCTACTTGTATACTTTTGTGCAAGTTACATGCATGTGTATTCTCGCCCTTACCCAAATTAAGAACCATAGAGTTATTGTGTACTTAAATACTTACAATTTGCAATGCCTCATGCATTGCAAATTTGGTCAAATTCAATTTCTTCTGATAGCTTGGGTTAATTTTTTAACCGACGGAAAAAAAGGAGGAGGTTCTCAAGTCGACACGTATTTATTTGTTTTTTTTTATGTATGACCACGCATAACTTTTTATAGAGTTGTCCGATTTGAAAGATTCTTGTTTTATTCCGTATACCTCGAAGTTGATCCCTTGTAAAATATAATTACTTTGCTTGGGTACTTTTTGAGTTAGCTTCAATAATACGTATTTTTTTCCTACTTTTTACGTCGATGTTGTTCTCATTTCTTTTGCAGTTAGTGGTATTCGAATTTGTGTGGGGTTAAAACAACAACTAAAAAGTGAAAAATAAAAAAAATTAGAAAAAAAAACAACCTACTTCCAAAAAAAAAAACACTACAAAGTGTAAAATAACTTTAATTTCGGAAGTCGGTAGCATAAAATAACAATACAAAACCAAATACACCGACT
The DNA here is from genome assembly GCA_946251885.1 of Cosmia pyralina. NCBI lineage: Eukaryota > Metazoa > Arthropoda > Insecta > Lepidoptera > Noctuidae > Cosmia > Cosmia pyralina. The sequence continues at coordinate 11,801,707 of OX276353.1, forward strand.
TCCGAAATTAAAGTTATTTTTCACTTTGTAGTTTTTTTTGGAAGTCGGTTGTTTTTTTTTTTTGTAAAAAAGTTTTTTTACCTAAAGTAAAATCTTTGCGATACCTATGCCGCATGAACCAACACCATTAACCATGGTATTTTACTTGATTGAATACTGTAAAAAGTCAACGGAAGCTAAGGCACGGTCATAAATACAGTTTCTATATTTCGGCGTATTAAAAACATAATAAACATTTGCAGTACTATTTCAATCTGCCTGGTCTTTTCCCAACTGTGTTGGGGTTGGCTTCCAGTCTAACCGGATGCAGCTGAATACCGGTATTTCACATGGAGCGACTGTCTATCTGACCTCCACAACTCAGTTACTTGGTAACACGATAACCCCTTGGCAAGACTGGCTGTCAGTCTTGGGCATCTGACTCCCGTAACGACTGTCGAAGATCTATGAATGACAGCTGGGACCAACGGCTTAACGTGCTTTCCGAGGCACGGATAGGTCTCAATATGTAACGGATGGTTACCAATCTACGAACTGACCGCGGCAAGGTTAGCTTAACCTTCGATCGCCCCGTGCGGCTGTTATTATTTAGCCACAAGCCCCTTTTTGCAGTACTGTTTATCATAGAGAATTGCACAAGTAGTTAATACACAAACTTATCATATCATCGGATTGTCTAATGATAAGATTAACTCATTTGTCACACACTTCACCTTCGCACACAGCAAATAAATCGTTATTGTTATTTTTTCAGCGGTTTCAGTTTCGTCGCTCCCTGTTTACTTAACGACGATAGTAACAAAACTGTTACTAATCAAAATCAGAACCATGTGGCCACGAACAATAAGACGTCCACTGAAGAGTTTTGGGCTGGATTTGTCAATAGAAATAATTTCTTTGATGAATACAGGTACGCGAGGGGAATGTATTTCTATTATTTTTTTTTTACACAGGGTCTGCCAATATTGAACCATTGATAACAAATATAAAAAAAGTTTAAATCTTTTGTTAAAATGTTATTATTGCAAACAACTAAGCTCAAATCCAAATTCAGGGCTGCTACTGAGAAATTTCTGATGCAAAAACCCAATAATACTTTGCCCGACCTTGTAATGGAACCCAGGACCTCAGCAAGCACTCAAGCTCAGCAGTCGCTTGCGATCACTATAGTATAGTTAAAATCTCGCTGCAGACGTGGTCATAAATCATAATCGGAGTAGGGATGTGCGCTAGTTGCGCGCGCTCAAGGCCATTATCGATAACAGAATCATTAACGAAGAATTTTAATTTTCTATTTTTAGTTTTATATATACGTTCTTTTGTTTATATATTTAATATGCTTTGTAGTAAATTTGGTAATAAAATAGAAAAAAATGTGTATTTATTTCTATCACCCATTTATAAATATATAAAACTATCGATATCACTCATCGACTGCAGTAATGCACAGGACTACGTGTGGGCGTGGCCTGCCCATAAGGCCCGTGAGTGGGAAAGAGAGCGAAACACTCGAATGATTTATGACCGAGTCTGCAGCGAGATTTTAACTATACTATAACCAGTGAGAGAAAGAAAGAAAAAATTCTCAAAGAAAAAGTTTCAGTCTTTTGTAAATATGTTATTATTTCAGGTTAATGGGCGAGCTAGGCACTGGATCGTTTTCAGTCGTCCGCCTCTGTGAACACAAAACCTCAAGGGTGCAGTATGCAGTTAAGATAATGGATAAATTGCAGTATGATCCTCGAGAAGAAATTGAAATACTTTTGAGGTATGTGTTTAAATTGAATTGAATAAAGTAGGGCAATCTGCGGTAGGCATTAAATATTAATAATGATGTAATAAGTAATATCTATTTTTGTAATTATTTAAATTTTGTCTGGAGTATTATAGAACTTTTGTTGGGACGTGATGTAGGTTCTATAGTGAGAAATTAAATGTCCATTCAGTTTTACACTATGAATTTAATAATGTATTTACTACAACTAAACACGGTACAATTACTTATGATGATTAGTATGAAATGATATATATGATGATTGACGCGAGTAGCCGTTAGTAAACGACTATGTAATATGTGTTGTCGTGACAACGCGTGACTTCGAACTTAAGATGACGGTGAACGTCTTAGATACTTATAAGCTCGCAAGTGGCGTGCATGTGTGGATAAACATACCACTACATGTCCTCCCCCCTTTGATAAAGATAATTTAATAAAAGGGTAAACAAATAATTATCAAAAAACAATGAGCAAAGTGTAAACATAATAACATTGCAAATACCTAATAAAATGGTTTGGTGTAAAAGTGTATAACTTATACCTAACTCTTAATTAATAAACAATAAGACTCTACGCTAACATGAGGCATATAAAAACAACATTAGACAAATGGATACTTAATCTTAAGTCATTTTGTAAAAAAAATTAAAATACATTGGTCATAATGTAACTACTTGATACAAAAGGTTCTTAAACAAAAAAGGTTTTAAACTTAAGTTTTAACTAAGTGGTAACGATAACACAAAAATAAATATGTTACAAGTTGATATAATTAGTATGAGAACGCCACATAATTGTTTGTTTTGTTGGTCTATTTTAAAACACAACACTTCACCGCACTTCTCACTTGATATGTTTATGACTTTGGGACTGGCGACAAAAAATGTTTTAGATGGCAAATCTCACGGTCTTTTTCACGACGCGACCCGATCTTGTAGTGACAGATGGTTCAGTTTTCTCAAGTGAGGTCGATTTGGTTCCAACCGGTGCTAACGCTGTTGTTTTGGGCGAAACAAAAACTTCATGTGGCGACTGAATTGCAGGGCTATTAATTATAACATAAGCAGGTTTGAGACGATCGAGAGAAATAGTGACTTTTCGAGAACCTACTTGTACGTCGTAATGTTTTTTGCTTCGTTTTAGGATTTTATACGGACCTTCGTACGGCGGTGTTAACGAACGTTTGACTTCGTTTTTAATGAACACGTAGTCAGATTTAGTCAAATCTTTGTGCACGAAAATGTTTCTGTTATCAGTTGGTATTCTTGTGGTCGGTTTAATGCTCGCTAATGTTTCCATGAGTTTGCAGGTATAATCTGTGTTGTTGATGTCTGCTTCGGTGGGAACAAAAAAATCTCCGGGTAGACGCATAGATTTACCGTAGGTCATCTGAGCAGGGCTGTATCCTGAGTCTTCTTTAACGGTATTGCGCATTCCTAATAACACGATAGGTAATTGTTGTGACCATTGATTGCTGTTATCGCAACGTGTCATGATGGAAGCTTTTAGCGTTCGGTGCATCCTTTCGACATGTCCATTTGCCTTTGGGTTGTATGCTGTTGTCCTAATCTTTTCTATTCCAAGTAGTTTGGTCAGCTGTTTGAAAAGATTGGATTCGAATTGACGACCTTAATCCGAAGTTATTTTTGCAGGGCAACCAAAACGTGCTATCCAATGCTCGAGTAGAGTTTTCGCGACGGTTTCAGCGCTTATGTCCTTTACAGGAACGACTTCGGGCCATTTTGTATGACGATCAATCATTGTGACACAGTATGTGTATCCATCGGAAGGTGGTAATGGTCCAATTAAATCTATATGAACGTGCTCGAAACGGTCTGATTTTTCGAACTCTCCTAGAGGTGTGATTGTATGTCTTTGTACTTTACATTTCTGGCATTGTATGCAAGTTTTTACAAAGTTTGCAACGTCAGAGTTCATGTTAGGCCAAAAATAGCGCTGGGCGATAAGGCGACGCGTAGCGGCTACTCCAGGGTGGTTAAGTGCGTGGACACTTGAAATCGCTTTTTCTCGAAACTCCGACGGTAAATAAAGTCGCGCTGATGACGTTGATGTTTCGAACGTAAGCTCATGGTTTGCATATGGCATGCGGAACAATTTAAATTCCAAGTTAGGTTTTTGCTTTAGTAATGATAATTCTGTATCTTCGACTTGGCTTTTGTATAATTGTTCATAATCGAAAATATCATGTAAATGAATCTCTTCTATTCTTGAAAGAGCGTCGGCGGCGTTATTGAGCTCGCCTTTAACGTACTCAATTTTGCTGCAAAACTGCGAAATAAAATCTAATTGACGAAGACGTCTTGGTGGATCGGATTTAGATTCTTTTTTTGATAAAGCAAATGTTAACGGCTTGTGATCGGTTAACACTGTGAGATCACGCCCTTCAATCATATACCGAAAGTGTTTTATTGCCATGTACATAGCTAATAATTCCCTGTCGTAGGTACTGTATTTTGTCTGGGCGCTACTTAGTTTTTTCGAATAAAATCCTAGTGGCTCTAACCGTTTGTTGACTAGTTGATGAAGTGCTGCGCCAACGCAGGTATTCGCTGCGTCGGTCATTAAAATAAGTTTGGATGATGAGTCTGGATGCGTGAGAGTGACAGCTTCACTAATGTGATGTTTGCATTGATTAAATGCGTTGACTGCTTCTTCGGTCCAAGCGATTTTAGTCTTGTCTTTTTTTTTAGCGTTGTGTAAGTAATTGTCTAAAATAGTTTGAGTGTCGGCGGCTTTAGGAATGCTCATTCGGTAAAATTTTATAAGACCGAGGAAGCGCCTCAGTTCTTCGATGGTTTCGGGTTGCGGATAGTTATTGATAGCTTTGACCTTTTCTTCGTCCGGCCGTATGCCATCACAGCTAACGCGATAACCGAGAAATGTAAGTTCGGATTTCCCAAATTCGCATTTAGACGTGTTGATTGTGACGCCAAATTCACTAAGTCGCTTAAACACCTCTTTGAGATCATGAATGTGACATTCTTCTGATTCTGAAGCATTAAGTATATCGTCCAGGTAACAAAACGTATTGTGAGTATTTTTCAAAACTTCATTGATAAATCTTTGAAACGTCTGTGCAGCATTTCTCAGACCGAAGCTCATTTTCGTAAACTCGAACAGACCAAATGGAGTTATTATTGCGGTTTTCGGTATGTCCGCGGGTGCGACGCTTATATTATGGTAAGCACGTCGAATATCAATTTTAGATAAAACTTTTTTATTTTTGAGGATGTATGTAAAATCCGTTAAACGAGGAATCGGGTAGCGGTCGGGCTCGGTGATTGCGTTTAAACGACGGTAATCACCGCACGGGCGTAATTCATCGTTTTTCTTTTGAACGACGTGTAAAGCATTTGCCCATGGGCTGGATGACGGCCTGCATATTCCTAAATCTACCATTCGCTGGAATTCGTCCTTTGCCGCTTTGTATTTTGCAGCGTTAAGTGGACGTGCTTTTTCGTAAACAGGTGGGCCATGAGTACATATATGATGCGTTACGTTGTGTTTGGGTGGGTCCTTGAAACACTCGCTCTTAGTGAGGTCTGGGAACTCTGTTAAAATACAGTGATATTTATTATCCGAGTCGATGACCTTTATTGTAGGTATATTTGAGGCATCTTCTACGTTAGTGTTCCTAGAGAGTAGAGTGACTTTGTCAATTAACTTTTTTGCGTGAAGATCAACAAGCAATTGATGTTTGGCTAGGAAATCTGCCCCAATAATGCACCGCTGTACATCAGCCAGGACAAATTCCCAGGTAAAAGCTCGGCGTAAGCCAAGGTCCAAAGTCATTTTCTGAGTCCCATATGTTTTGATTGTGGTCCCATTAGCAGCAAATAACGTAAAATCGGCGGGTTGACGATTCACGTTTTTATAGGTAATAACTGAAATATCAGCGCCGGTATCAATAAGAAAATGTGTACCACTTTTCCAGTCGGTGACGCTCAAGCGATATGTTCCTTCGACACCTACACTCGCCAAGGCAGGTGTCGGCTTTAGTTTAACGCATTTTTGATGCATTGATCGTCGCCGCATTTCTTGGCGTTATCCCCATAAATATAGTGATAGAAGCACTCGTAATCTTTGTCTCCCGGTTGCGCTGTTTGACGCCTGTATCTATTTTGATTGTCAAGATACCGAGAGCGTGATCGTGACCGTGATCGCGACTGATAAATGCCACGACTCCTATTTTCCTCCTCTGACACTCTGAGACTCCTCTGGCGCGTGTTTTGTAGATCGCTAATTTTTGTATTTAACGCGGCAATTTCTTTAATTAAATTATTAAATTGTTGATCTGTTGATTGTTTAGGGATAGCGACCGGATTTAGAGAGCAGATTTCAGATGGCCGTGAAGTTTCCATGATCTTATCAGCAATTGCTGCGACGTTGTCCAACGTAACATCGCAGACTGTGACTACTGCGCGGACTGTTTGAGGCAGGCGATCTAACCACAAAATTTTGATCGTGTCCTCGGGAATTTTGTTTCTTCCGAGTTCTCGCATTTTACGAAGGAGTTGAGTGGGTCGTTGATCCCCTAGCTCGACTTTCGTAAGCAATGTGTGTAATTGCTTGGATTCGGATTCTTCATATGCCGAAATTAACTTTAGTGCTTGATATTTACCATTTGCGGGTGGGCTCTCGAGAATGTCACTAATTTGACCCAATTCGTCTCGACCTAACTTAGCTATAACTAATTGGTATTTATGTAAGTCACCTGCTTTTTGTGCACCGATTATGGCCTCAAACTGATGGAACCACAGTCGTGTACGCGCTGCCCAGAAGTCGGCGATGCGGGAGTTGATGGTGATCGCCCCCGTCTCTGGCGGCTGGTGCTGGTCTATGGTATAACACGGACCAGCTTGCTGAGGTGCGTTGACACTACCAGGTGTGGCGGCAGCCGTGGCGGCTGTGTGCTCAGGATCGATGGTAACTTTATAGTCAGCGGCAGCAGCAGTGTTAGGGTTGACCATTTTGAAGGTTTGTAAAATAGTTCACAGTAACAATACAAACAAAATCTACGTCTGTATTGAACGCAATTGCACTCGCGGATCGAAGTATGAAACCGTATTATTTCATTCACGTCGGGGTCACCAATATAGAACTTTTGTTGGGACGTGATGTAGGTTCTATAGTGAGAAATTAAATGTCCATTCAGTTTTACACTATGAATTTAATAATGTATTTACTACAACTAAACACGGTACAATTACTTATGATGATTAGTATGAAATGATATATATGATGATTGACGCGAGTAGCCGTTAGTAAACGACTATGTAATATGTGTTGTCGTGACAACGCGTGACTTCGAACTTAAGATGACGGTGAACGTCTTAGATACTTATAAGCTCGCAAGTGGCGTGCATGTGTGGGTAAACATACCACTACAGTATAATAAGACCATTATTTATTTATTTAAAAACTAAGTACTTAATCTAATAATAATAAATAATACGAGAACCTCGTGAAAGCTGAAAAAGATAAACAGATTAAGTATCTTGACCTGGCTCGCGAGGATGTCGATATGTGGGATGTGGATACAGCAATCGTTGTGCCGATAGTTGTGACGGCCAATGGCATAATAGCGAAGAGCCTCGATCAACACCTGAGGAGCCTCCTCGTTAGGCAGGTGGATCAAGGGCTTGATCCAGAAAGCGGTACTTCTGGACACGGCGCGTATCGTTAGGAGGTTCCTCTCTCAGCAGCTGACCACCGGTAGCTTGGACCCTGTTCCCGATATCAGTGGGTTACTATTTTTTATATTTTTAAATATTTTTTATATTTTAACATTTAAAAATGTAATTAAGTTATATGTATATAATAATGAAGTAAAGGATATAAATACTACCAGCCTATTACTGTCCCACTGCTGGGCAAAGGCTTCCTTTCATACAGAGAAAGCACGAGTATTTATCACCACACTTGCTCATGACTAGTTGGTGATTTCAGACTAATATGAACTAATAAGTCAGACTAATAAGTCCAGGTTTCCTCACAATGTTTGTCCAAGATAAACTCAGAAAGTACATATTATAACAACTAAGTAGGTCACAATAAAATATCTCATGATCCATGCGTCATGTTCGTGAACGGGCGCCGTCAGTTGGGACTGGTCGTCTCTTAGCTGCCATGGCTTATTTTTAATTTTAATATTTAATTTAGTTGTTTTAGTTTTTATCTTTTTATTACGGACGCTTTTTAACGTGCACGTATTTCTACATTGTTCTCACATGTATATTTTCAACTTGAACGATGTAACCAATATTTTGTAAAAATATTATGATTTAAAAGAGTGTCCGTGGAGTTTCTTGCCCGTTCTTCTCCATAGGGATCTACTACGCTTTGGAATGGGCAACTAGCTTCATCTTTCTGACTGACCGACCCATTGACAATTCAAAAGTGCCTGTAATTGGTTTATTTGAAATAAATGTTTTGAGTTTGAGTTTGAGTTTCTTCATAATTAAGTAAGTAAACAAATTGGTTTAATTGTCTAGTCTGCAACTCGGCCTATAAAAAACCCACTACAGGGCAAATGGCCGTCATAATTATGAAGAATAATAGTTTTGGTGGTTTTTAACGCCACTTCCGTTGCAGACAAAAACATTATCTTTCTTTAAATTCCGAAACATTAGTTCCAAATACCCGAGAAACAGACCAAGAAAAATGTAACGTTTTGCGATGATACAAGACCTAATGACCTAGGAGCTAGAACTTTAGAAGCGTTAGAAGTCCGAAGCCGTACAATGATTCAATATCAGGTCAATGTGCAGGCGGAGCAATCAATGAGAAGACTTTATTATGTGCATTTGTTTTATATGAATTATGCATTTAGGTATAAATCAATCATTATCTTTATTGTGGATCATAGGTAGGTACATAATACAGGTCTTAAATAACTAAATCGTGATCAGCTATGTCCCGCCCTTAGGGCATACAATAGTACAGTCAGCAACAAAACTCGATTAACACTTCAGTTTCTTAAATCATTATTATTGAGCAAGACATTTAATTAAAATCGGAACAGAAGTAAAATTTAAAGATCTACTAGACTCTTATATTGGTATTTTAGGAAAAAAGGAGATAATCGAATCATTTTGTATCATTTTAAATGTCGTGTAAAAGTAACAGTGTTAATCGAGTTATGTTGCTGACCGTACATAGAAGATTAAATTTACATTATTATTACAATTTTTAAGATTTCACATAAAATATAAAAAAAGATTAAAATACTGAATGGAACGATTTAGGTTCGTGCATATCAGTGGGCCACTGAACGCATCATGACTGAGGGGAACTGTATTGGAGCAGTGATTTGTCTGACAGAAAGTCTTTTATAGAGTAGTAGCACTTGTTTACTAACAGATCATGGAGATTCTTTTTAAATTTCCTCATTTCCGAAATTAATTTAATAGGCCCCGGAATATTATTATTAAAGGTTACGTTGTATGACTGGATTGTAAAATATTGGGTTCAACACTGCAGTTTATATGGCACTATTCAAATTATAATAGCCAGGAGGCCAGAACAACATTTTGTCGGCTAAACAAGCAGTAGAAACTAAAGTTACGCAAAATGCTACTTTGTCCCGGTAGATACAGTATTAGCACAACTACAACTTGCCAATTTCGTTAAAACAGTTAAGTTACAAGTCACACACCTACGGAATTTGCGATAGAAGTTCGGCGTGCTTACGCCTACAATGCGAGTTATGGTACGGTATTTCGGCCTGATGTGTTTATTTATGAGGCTCTTTAACAATGAGTACACTCTTACTTAACAATTTGTACATTGCAAACTTAAGTCTAAGCCATTAAGCATGCGGATAATAACACAGTTAATTAATTAAAACAATTAATATATAGTTCGGATACGAATTTAACCACGTTGCAATTAATTTTATAAAAGATGCAATTAAAAAAACTAAAAAACCCGACTGCGGTAAAAAACTGAAAAGCTAAAAACAAGCCCATTTTAAATTAAATAAAAGTTGGAAGCAGGCGGGACCCATTCCATTTTTTATATTTTCTAACTCAAATGGGTCCTAGGGGTAGCTTTTCAGTTTTTTACCGCAGTCGGGTTTTTCTGTTTTTTTATTTCCAGCTTTTTAGTTTACAAATGTGGAAGATTTCGCAGGCGATTTAGTTCTAGCAAGGAGTTTTGGTCATGAGAGTATTTTTTTTGGATCAAGTGCACAAAAATAGCCAAGCCTTTTTTTTTACGTGTTTTATAAAATTTGTCAATTTGAATTACTTTTAACCATATAAGTTGCATATATTTTTGTAATCACCTTTTAAAACCCTTCATTTTGATATCCCACTCGATGGTATTAGAAGAAAAAAAAATTTTTGATCCCCACAATATGGCACCCCAAATCCGCCATTTTACTTTGTTTTTGATTTTAATGTAGCCAGTGACACTCGCGCTGCCAAGACAAATCTAAAGACGTATAATTTATCCAAATCCGTTCATTCGTTTAGGAGTTACGAGGGAACAAAGAAACGGACATACATACTTACATACATACAGGTCAAACACATAACCCTCCTTTTGGGCTTCGCCGCAGTCGGGTAAAAAGAATTGCAGGTGTAAGCACCAATTTATGTAAGGTGTCGCCAGACTTATCCCTACAGGTAATACAGATGTAATGTTATGCCTCAAACAGATACAGTCAACACCCGCACATAATAACCCTGCGAGGTGTCTACGAAGAGGGTGGCCGGATACTCGCTGTGACGGAACTCTGTCGCGGCGGCGAGCTGCTCGAACACATCACGCAACGCCGCTATCTGCCTGAACATGAGGCTGCACCCATACTGAGGAATGTCCTGCACGCCATACACTATCTACATAGACACACCGTCGTGCATAGGTAATGTATTTGTCAGTTTCGTGATAAAAATAAATTAATAGCTAATACTTACGTGATGTTTTATCGCTCGGAGATAAAGTGATAATGAGAAAACATGTCTCGTTCGTATTATGACGACGAAGACTCATCTGTTCATTGATTATTAGAGGTTTAGAGTTTCTTATAAACAATTACTATCCCTCAGACATAAGTGATTAATAAGAATTTATTTGATTTATAAGTTACTTTTGTCATACGCCTGCCATGCACTGGCTGGACAGGTCCACTCCAATCTTTCATTCAATTATCATTTAGCATGAGTCATGGGTTGACTATGTTGTCATAGTAGCTAGATAATCTTGTGTGTGTATTAAATAAACAATTACACAAAATATTGTTTTAACTAAAACAGACAATTTTCAAAGTACGCAATAAAGACCTCGCAACTACTAAGAAATAAAAGCACTGTTAAATGATTTTATTTTTGTAAGTAGGTTTATACAAACACTTTTAGTGTTTGTATTTGGTGTCAAATTGTTATCTTGGACGTGCGGTTAACTCGTAGACAGAGAATAGCAATAGACAAGTCACTAAAAATAATAATAATAATGAGACAATGACTATCACTGTCCCATAAGGTATACGCGGATAGTTAATCTATACCATACTTTGTCTATGGGCTAACTACATCATAATGCATAATTTGATCATACTGGGTGTACTTTTAATCACCGTTATCCTCTTAAGGGGTCATTGTACTTATCATTATGAACAATTTTTACTATGGGACTAAACCTGAAATCGCGAAAAAAAATCCGCAGTTCCCTACATTTTGACGAGATAAGCAAATATAAATGTAGGGAACAGTTGATTTTTTTTTCGCGATTTTAGGTTTGGCCCATAATACAAATGGTTTGTTATCATAAGTACAATCATGTGTTTAAGAGAGCTGTCGCATTTTGTCACATTTCTCCCCCACACGAGACCAAATAGAATTGTTAAATGAAAATATGCATTTTTGAAAAAATGGAATCAATCAGCGAACTAGTAAATAATATTAATTTAATTGGTACCTAATTATTAAAAACACATTTCTATTGTGTTATCTGTTAAACACAGCTCAAAAAGTTATCTGTTTTTGAGATGAGTTAAATAAATGCTACAATAAAAATGTGTTTTTAATCATTACCTATTAAATTAATATTATTTACTAGTTCGCTAATTGATTACATTTTTCAAAAAAGCATCTTTTCAGTTAAGGACGCTGTTACAAATGGGTAGTCAAATCAAATATAATTTTATATAAGTACATATTCTCAATGAATATAAAATAATAATAAAGTGCCGAAGTGTACAATAAATGTACACTTCGGTACAGTTACTGAGAGACTGTACCTATCTAAAATTATATTTATAGTACAGAATCGTACCTTGCACATATATCAACAATTCGGCCAAAAACATTTTAAGAATGCAAAGCATTTTATTTAATAAACATACTTTTGTGTAAAAAAGTAATGATTTGACTACCCATTTGTAACAGCGCAGCGTCCTTAACTCGTCGCGCGCTAATTAGCAGACACAATAGAAATTCTATTGTTATCTGTACACATGGTGTGCAATCGACATTTTAGGAGTTAACATTCATAAAAATTTGGTCCCGTGTGAGCGAGAGAGGTGACAAAATGCAACAGCCCTCTTAAGTATCCGTCTCTAATTACCAGTCATTCTATATCATTATTTTTCAGAGATATAAAACCTTCGAACATATTATTTGCAACGGCAGAGAAGAGGCCTGAGGACATTCGTCTCGTCGACTTCGGTTTGGCGAAACAGTTGCGCGCTGAAAATGGCCTTCTAATGACGCCATGTTACACTGCTAACTTTGTCGCCCCCGAGGTGCTAAAACGTGCTGGTTACGATGCTGCATGTGACATTTGGAGTTTAGGTATGAATTTCTCAAAATTTTAGTAGTAGAAGTAGATCATTTATTTTTTGTAAGTCGTTACTATGTACAGTCAAGTCTTTTATATCTTTGTCAGTTTATAAATAACTAGCTTTTGCCCGCGGCTTCGCCCGCGTGGATGTCGGAAAATATCCCACGGGAACGAAAATCCTTCCTTATTCCTTGTCTACATTATAAAGGGAACCTCTGTGAAAGATTTCAGCTTTCTAAGTCTCAAGGGTTTGGGCTGGGCGTTGATGAGTCAGTCAGTCAGTCAGGACTTTTCTTTTTATATATTGAGATAGCTTCTGCCCGCGACTTCGTCCGCGTGAAATTTCTTGTTCCCCCGGCCAACCCCATCGCATCGCATTGCCTGCCCGCGCTATTATACTTCGTTTTCGCTTAGCGTTCTTTCTGACTTTTTTTTCTTTTTGCTCGGCACCTAAGGAGTCCTAGAGTGATATCAAATATGCCTACAGCCTTCCTTAAGAATTGGGCTATCAAATGCAAAAATATTTTTTAAAGTCCGACTGGTAGTTCCAGATATTACCGCGTTCAAACATACAAACAAACTCTTCTGCATTATTATTGGTATAGATACACAGTATGCAGACATAAATATGGTTCATCGAGTTTTAGAAAAAAATTGGGTTTATAGAGCGTCGTCTCTGACGCTCATACATATGTGACAGTCCCTTTCTGAAAATAGATGTACCATGTTAACGCCTATAAAGTAAAGTATAAAAGTATGTATTTCCCAGTATATGGTACATTTAGATCTTACTATATATATTGTTTCACATATACTACCATTGCTGGTGTATATCGAGTTCTGAAACTATTACCTGTGGAATGAACCTCAATAGGTATTTATTTATTTATTTATCCTCAATCTGGAACGCCATATATGGATATAACTAGAGCAACTAAAAACAAAGTGCATACAATGTGAAGTGTATAATGAAAGCTTTTAATTTGATGAATTTCAGGTGTGCTAGCTTATATAATGCTATCTGGTAGAACACCATTCGCTTCGACCGGAGATGACACCCCGGAAGCCATTTTGGCGAGAATCGAATCTGGAAAGGTAAATTATCATTGACATTGACATTATGATTACATAACGCGTAGAAAAACAACAGTCACATCTTTTTATGACTATTTGCATTCCATATTATAAATTGCCAGTTCTTATAAATCATCGTGCATCTGACTTTCTCACACAATTTAATGTGAGAAAGCATGCCTATGAGCAAGGCTCACCAACGGTTCGAGCCGTCGTCGCCATAAAATGTGGCAGGGGCGCATTGCTCAACATACAAAGTTTCGAGGTTATTTTGGCTCGTGGCCAAAATCGGAACTAAGGTCCCCATCTTGTTTTGTCAATACAATTTCACAAATGTTTCCTGTCAATGTCATTCGGGCGACAAAATATCCTTGTTGCACTCTAATGATAATGATTTATGGTTTCAGGTGGAGCTGTCAACCGGCGTGTGGCGTCACGTGTCAGCGGGCGCGCGCGGCTGCGTGCGTCGCATGCTGCAGCTGGAGCCGGCGCTGCGCCCGCGCGCCGCTGAGCTCGTGCGCGAGCCGTGGATCAGCGCGCCGCCACCCGCGCCGCACCCGCCTGCGCCGCCCGCGCCCGACCACGACCCGCCCGCTGCCGACCTGCGCCGCGCCGTCGACCTCACCTTCCAGGTACACACTAATGTGGCAGCACATATGCGCGTAGACGACCGCGGGGAAGTCGCGTCTCGGGGTACCGAACCTGCTGCGCGCCGTCCCACGCACTCAGCTCACAGACACGCTCGCTCCGCTACGGGCATTTCTCTTTATCATTTTCTATATACGTTGATCATTGTTATTTATGGTATTGCACCTATTTTCAGTCCACTTTTATTGTAAAGTCCGGATTGAGCTCATTTAATGATCCGGCTCAAAGGACCATTGAATGGGCACAATCGAGACATCCGTGCCTCCTCCGCGGTCGTCTACTAGACATACGAGGTGCATTCAATAAGTACCTAGCCTCATCGCCAGAGGGCGCTGTAGTTTCAAAAGAGTTTTACCACAGTGTAGCACATTCTTTTTTAATTCTTTTTTCAAATTTTCATTCCAATCCCTTCATTTGTTTTAATTTGACAACTTATGGAAGCGAACGTGTCGATCGGTTTTACAAAAATGGAAAAAGAGCAATATCGTTCGGTGATTCGATTCCTATTTTTGGAAGGGAAAACGCGCATCGAAATCAAAGAGCGCTTGGATGCTGTGTACGGTGACTCTTCTCCATCGATGGCCACCGTCAAGAATTGGTTCAACGAGTTTGCACGTGGCCGTACGTCGGTTTTTGATGAACCACGTCCAGGTGCACCGAAAACAGCTGCTACGGAGGAAAACATTAAAAAAATCCATGATCTCGTATTGGCAGATCGCCGATTGAAGGTTCGGGAGCTAGCTGAGACTGTAGGCATTTCAGAAGGAACAGTGCATCATATTCTTCACGAGGAACTCGGCATGAGAAAGCTGTCGGCGCGATGGGTGCCGCGTTTACTCACACCAGAAAACAAGCGCAACCGTGAGACCACATCGGAGACGTGTTTGGCGCTGTTTAAGCGGAATCCAGCGGAGTTTTTGCGTCGTTTTGTGACCGTCGATGAAACCTGGATCCACTGGTACACACCAGAGACCAAGGAGCAATCAAAACAATGGATCCAGACCGGGGAACGTGCTCCAAAGAAGGCGAAAACTGTAAAATCGGCCGGAAAAGTTATGGCCACCGTTTTCTGGGATTCACAAGGTGTGATCTACATCGATTACCTCGAGAAGGGTAAAACAATTACAGGGCTTTACTATGCCGATTTATTGGGCCGATTCGACGCCGAATTAAAGAAAAAACGACCCCATCTGGCGAAGAAAAAAGTGCTGTTTCACCACGACAACGCACCGGTTCACACGTCTGCCGTTGCCATGGCCAAATTGGTCGAATTACGCTACGAATTGCTGCCCCATCCACCGTATTCTCCAGATTTGGCCCCTTGTGACTTCTTTCTGTTTCCTAATCTAAAAAAATCACTCGCCGGGAATAGATATGGATCGAATGAGGAGGTCATCGCCGCCACGGAGGCCTATTTTGCAGAGTTTGACAAAAACTATTTTTCGGACGGGTTAAAAAAGTTGGAGCATCGCTGGGCTAAGTGTATCGAACTAAAAGGAGACCATGTTGAAAAATAAATTGCCACTTTTCCAAAATTTTCGTTTACTTTTTGTAGGCTAAGTATTTATTGAATGACCCTCGTACACTGCAGAATAGATAAGTACTGAATGCCAGCTTTTTACGACGAGTTAAAAAAGGCGCACGCACAGGTAGACACGTACAGTCACGACCATAAATATATTACTATAGACAGATCAGCAATAATATCTGATTAGTGATTTCATGATTCATTCATAAATATCTGTTCTCATGGAAACAGCAAAAAATCATCTGCGGAAGGCAGCAAGTAAGTAGCAGTAGCAGCAGAAATCTGTGACATCGAAGAAACACTAGAAAGCTATCTGACAAGACGCGCAACGTCAAAATATAAGCTTTAAAAAGGTGTGTCACCTCTCAGAATGAAATAAATAAATATCGGACAAATCTTGCGTTATAAATATCTGCCTACTCATTTGACTGAAATTGAAAACTGTATTTTTGATTCAAACTGTATGTAAAAAGTCAGCCTCACTAATTCGCGGAATTTGAGGGTGTGGCAACGATTTATTTTCAATTGTTTATTTGTATTTTATGTTAATTGCATTAATTGATTGCCTCGTCATGACTAACATAGTCTTAAGTTAATTTAATACTAACAAAATCTGGATAAAAACAGTCCGAAATAAACGATTATATTTTATTTATAAGTATCTGACAGTAATGTTTGAAAGAAAAGGCTCTCATTGTTATATAGAAGAATACTGCTCGAAACATTATCTGTCATATATTAATGCTGTCGCATGAAATCAGATATTATTGCCGAACTATCTATAGTAACATATTCATGCTCTTAACTGTACGTTCGGTGATTTAAAACTATGTCCAAACTAAAAGCTATTTGTGATTCGCTTGGACTAGCTGTATCTTTTTTGTTTCGTCACACTGTGCACTAGTCATGTGAGGCGCCAGCTGACCATAACGCACCGCATGTAAATAATGTTTAACATAATGTGTGTGTTGTGTACATGTCGTATGTTTATCGCCCCCAGTCTTGCAAGCCGAGTAAGGTGATTGTGTTTACTGAATTTACCTCAACACAATTGTGTTTCCTCTCTAGGTAATGACAGCATCACCACTGACACCGCAAGTTTTGGGTCCCGTATCACAGTCAAATCTCGCGAAGCGTCGTAGTCAACCCCAGCGACGTTTCCCACCGACACAACTTTAAACTACCTTTAGGCATACAATTAACAATGGCAAATCTTCACTACACTATAGAAGACGATAATGTAAGTACATGTTTCATAGCATAAACACCCAACGACCCCGCGACGAGGTCCATAAAATTTTGTAAGTCCATAATGTTATGAGACTCATTTCCATAATCAACGGTTTAAAAACCAATTTATGTTGAATCGAAACCAACTTAAGTATTAGTTATCAATTATCATTCTTATGTATGTTCAAATTGTTTTTTTTTTTTCATAGCTCACTTTTTGTGACTGCTAGTGTTGCGCAGATTAATGAATATGATTGCAAGTATTTTTTTAAATGTTTATGCATTATGTCATTATAGTTAAGACATTCCACATCAAGTCATCAAGTTTTCATTACTAAAAGTTGGTGTTGTGGATAATATAACCTTTGTTTTGCTTTTTACGTACGATATTTTTCTATGGTGTAAAGAATGATTAAGCGTAAAACGTTTAAATCAGCTGCAGTTCATAAAAATGTGCGAAAAAGAGCTTTACTGTTGTGACAAATGAAAGTCGTCTTCCTGTGAAATATTTATTGTAGAAGGCAAGTACAGTCAATTTCACGCCCGTGGTAATAATTTGACATTGACAGCGCCAATATCTCTTAGCAGCAATTCGTAGTTCAAGTAATACTACTGACGTGCGGTTGACCGTACAACGGCATAAGAAATGGCTTGCCCACCTGTATCGTACCTAACTTTTAATACTTCCCTGTGCCATTAATTTGTCATTCTTATGCTTGATAAAGTGCAATGTTTTTATTTTGCTCGTATATCTTCTAATTGTTAGCAATGATATTTATTTTTAAAGTATTACCCTCTATAAGTATTTCTTGTAATAAATTTTTCTTTAAAGATACTCATAGTAATTAGTTGTTTCAAATTTATTTTATTTTGTTCTTGTAATGGAAAAATTGTTTATATTTTTATAAGACAGTATAATTCGATTTAAGCATAGAAGTTAAATGTGACTGACTTTAAAAAAAAATAAAAGACAGCGACACCACGAATTACTTCCACCTTTTTGCCATCAGAGATACGTAACAGAAAATATTGTTATATTTCTTCTATCTAGGTATGTATATTTTTTTGCAAAACTTTAAGACGCGTTTAAGCTAGATAATGAATTATATTATAAATCAATACAAAACAATTTTATCTATTTTAATAAAGAATCATTCATTTTATCATATCTGTATTTCACCACCTGACAGTTTGGGAGTGTTTATTAACTTTACCCAAATTGAAGATAGACATTTTGTCGAACAATACTAGTAATTTATTTTTATAAAGGTGGTGTTTTACTCGTAATCATTTCATATCAGTAAGGCCTAACTTGTTCATAAAAGCATAATTCATTTTTCATATACCCCCAATATTATAGTTCTTAAAGTTATTGTCATTTAGAAATGTCATTTATACTTGGACTTTTGTATTCAGTAACTTGACAGTTCGAAGCAAACTAATGTTACCATACTTTATCATCGTCATTACTTATTGTTTATACTTTATATTATGGTAGAAACGAATACGTGTTTCAATTAAAACTATAAGTACATCAAGGTAGTTTCGCTAATTGTTTTTTTCACCTCATTTCCTTTTTTTTGTCCCTGTTATCCCTCCAACTGTCAAGTTAATGAATTCGATTAAAAGTCCCAAGTTTAGTATTATTATGATGTAGATTAAGTAAAACATTATTCATTTATTTTTGTTATTGTGTTAGATGACTTTATACTATGAAATGAGTTAAGTTAGATACTTTATAAAACTAAGTTGTAGTTATCACCCAAACTTAACTGTGCCATTCCTTGTGCTTTACTTCCTATTTATGGATTTTACCTTAATTTATCAATGTATTGGTCTAATTAGTAAACAATTATTTAAAGTATGACCTGTATACAACATTATTTCTTTTTAAATCAAAATTAAAGAAATTGACCCCTTGGGAAATTGATTAATTGTCAGGCAGATTGAATCATTGTTATACCAAAATGAATTCCAAAACTAAAAGTCCATAATTATTGTTCTTCCATTTTTTAATTAATATTTTCGAAAATAAAACATCAACTGGACTTGCTGCTATCAACGTTGACTAACTATCTATGTTCCATACCAACATCTATTCAGTATTATGCTGTAGATCGAGCAAGTCCCTATGCCAAACTATTTTATGATAATTATACTAATATAAGATAACAATACCATCTATTATAATATTCTTTGCATACAACTAGGTACGTAACTACGAGTAGTTATACAAATCGGTATTATTTTCATTCTATGGTGGCTGTCATCTATATTCATATATTTTTATACTTGTTGTATTTTATTTACTACGATAAATAAATAGTTTAGAATATATAATGTGGTGATTGGTTTTCTACCAAAGATTAGGAGGTTTTATTCTTAACGTAAGAACGTAACGTTATATTCGGAACTAATCGTGAAAAACTTAGGATTGTGTAGATATTTATCTTCATCTTAGAACTTTAAGGTGTATTTAGCATAATATTTTAAAAGTACTTAGCAACACCTATGGTTATTTTATTTACCAAAACCAGTAATTAGCTTTACTAAGAGATTTTCAAACGTTAACATAAAATTATAACTGTGGTTATGGTAAATATTACGATCGCTAAGTGCTTGCAGTCTGTACCTCGTCATGTTTTACCAAATTTAAATGTAATTCTTTTGACTACAGTTTTATCAACTGAAGGAATTGATATTAAATAACATAAATCTTAATAAGTATACGTAAATTAAGATTTTAAGAATTTATAACATTCTGACAATTTCAACATCAAACATATCTGAAAAAGCAAAATGTGCATGTAAATGGGTGCGGCAAACAATTATATATATTATTATGATCTATTATAAAGTATATAGGATGTAAATTTGAACCGGACATCTGCTTTCATATACTGTAGTATAATGTAAATATTTTTTTAAGATGGATTATAGTAACATACACGTAAAATAATAGATACAGGCAAAAGCATAATAATTTATATATGTGCTCCCCCTTAATGCTGGAGGTGATTGAATTTTTACATTAGAAAATTCTTTGGCCGAGATATATTATATAAACATTACTTATAGGCTTTGGCTGAGCTTAGATGATCCCGTCTGCGTCTTTCTCTTGTAGTTTGAAAGTTGGGTGACAGTGAGAGGGATATTGCTTAACCTTAGCATGTAGTGTAGTGTAGCTAAGGGCTAATTTTACCAAAGTCCGATATCTTTTACCTGTGCAATAAAATTGAAGACTGACAGTTTTTGTAGGAACTGTCAAAAATTCAGAATTTATTCAAAGATTTCTTCTACTGGGTATAAAAGTTTGGTCGAATTCATCCTAAGGAACGTCTTATTTATCTCGGCCTTAGTAAAAGCCCGGAGTCCGGATTTTTGCCCGGTAAACATAGGCTCACCCTATATTACTTGGGCTATCTTGACCAAATGGGACTAATCTATTACTCTTCTGCCTACCCTTTTTTGGGAATACAGGGGTGATTTTACGATAGTAGATTAATATAACCATGAGCTTTTTGAGAAAAATTGAACTGTCAAGAATCGAACGTGATTTTTAAATCCATTTCCTTTGAGTCCTCTTCTTGCTGTGTTTGATCAATAATCCGTATCTGTAATACTGCACTATCCCTCAGTGCAAAATTACAGGATAGTATATTTTAGAACTTTTAACACTTCCCTGTATATATATATTAGAAATATGTAAATTTGTTAGAAACAATCAACAATTATTCACTACACGAGAAAACATACAAGCAAATTATACACTACGACACAAAAATAGACTAAACCTACCTGGCGGCTCTAAGCTGAAAATGCACTCAACAAGCACTTTAGTAATGGCAGTTAAAATATATAATAAATTACCCGAAGCAATCAAAGATGAACAAAAATTGAATCTATTTATAAATAAATTAAAACAATACTTAATCCATAAATGCTACTATAATGTTAATGAATATTTTAATGATAAATTAAATTAATACTTAATTAAAAATGAATAAGTACCAAAACTAATAATAAATAAAAGTGGAAGAGAGTACTTATTAGAATTTTTTTTTTTATATTTTACTTTTTCAAATAATAATGTAATAATAGCCCTCTTCCTACAGCCTATTTTGCTGTGCCCGACAGGGTCCACAATGATCTATGTAAACTGATGTATATTTTATAATGTACCTACCACCTATGCTAACATTGTGGAATGCAAATAAATATATTGAGTATTGAGTATTGAGGAAGAAACATCAAAATGTTTACGATTCTTGATTTAATAAGGGGTTAAAAAAATAGTTTCAATCTTCTTCAAAATCGAGGTCATGGTTCCTTTGATCGCATTGCTATATTATCATAGATTCAGTTCTCTCTCTGGAGTCCCATCGCAAAAATTCATTGTATATAACTTCATTGTCCAAGTTGATCTTGTATATGTAAGGTTATATAAATGCATTTACCAGTAATATTGAATATTGCATAATATTTTTATTTAGGTACATTTTTTTTTTAGTGCTCGCTATGTCTAAGGGCGTTCGCAGACGACTATCAAAGTCAACCAACGCAACAATTTGGTTGTAATGAAAAACGTTAGAATGTTTAAAGCCTTGATTTCCTAAGAAAGCGGTTCCGTCATATTATAACGGCTGTCATGAAAATCTGTCATTTTCACCAGTATTTGACATCACGGTGTCAAAAAAGGATCTGTAGTTGGGGAACCGTTATTGTACGACCGTTAACGCTTTCGTAGGAAACCAAAGCTTCAGAGAATGCACAGCAATGCACACTGTCACTATAGTGTGCGCGCAAGTGATAGTCCCCGCCTGAGATATGTGAGCGGTGAGACGGGGGAGGGCGCGATTGACAAGATTGGCTACCCCCTCTCACCGCTCACATACCTCAGGCGGTGACTAGCACTTGCGCGCACACTATATTATAAACAAATTGCTGCAGGCAATGGTATGTAGGTAAGGTTACTTACCTACATTGTCTGCAGCGCATGTGACTAAAATGAAAGTATACCTAGTCATACCATGTGATACCAGATTGAAAAAGACAGCACCCTTATGTCGTAGCAGTAAGTGCGGTTTTCGTAACCCAAGTTTTACTTCTGAAGTTCCGACGTATGAAACGATTGAGCTGTAGAATAGTTGGAATGCGTCTTCAGCGCCAACTGTGCTCAAATGGAGAATAATTGGCGATATATACTACATCAACTAAATAGTTTACATATTAATACAATATTATGAACTGGCGAAATGTGGATGCACTTTCGGTACATCTCTGCCTAACCCGTCGTGGAATAAAAGTGTTATGTTGTACAATATTATTATTAAGTGTCTACGGGCGACCCAAACACGACGAAGATGTTGTTTCGTTCAACTCACTGACTGTTGTCTTGTCTTATACTTGGTACATTCAAACTATCAGTTTGATTACAGTAATTAATACCACTTGGGATCACTAGTTATGTAATACGTATATTATGTATGTGTCTATAAGTTTTAGGTGAATCACGCCCAGCGGATTAATATTATAGATAGGTATACAGCATTCCCGGAATTAACGCACTTCACCATTACACCCCAATTAGAATAAATATACAACTGATTTTTTTTATTAATTATATTGATTGTAGGAGAAAATTGGGGTCACATTACAAAACAACGCACGCACACAGTCGCACACGTATTAGGCTGCTTTGTCACCAGAGATGCGCTATGCTACGTTGCTATGGATGCGTTTGATATCCACCAATCATATTCATTGGTCCACATAGCAGAGCACTGGTGGAAACCGGTGCAACTAAGATATGTTTCTTGTATGGAAGAATGCGTGTTATGGATGGGAGCTATGAATGCGCGAGTGGTGTAGCTGCCGCTCTCCGATACTGTCGATGCATCGCGTAGCTCGAGCTGCGCATACCTCGCACAGCTGCCTTGCGTCGGCGCATCTTCATGGCACATGTCACTAGCTCCGCTACACAGCTCAGCATTAGTGGAAACGGTCACATAGTTTCGTAGCTTAGCTATCACATCCTCGCAGCATAGCTGCATAGCACATCTCTGGTGGAAAAGCAGCCTAAGGGTCTAACTTAGTTTATACATCGCTCGCCGCCGCGCCGCCGAGCACGAGATCCATTGTGTCTATTGTCCAGTGCCTGTTAGTGTGTGCGTGCATAGTAATCGCTATGTTTACTGGACTGTTTTTGTAAAGACAGTTGCTTGGAACGGATAATTTTTCTTTATTTTGTATTGAATGACGGAATTTGTATAAAACTGCACTTGAAATAGTATTATTGCCTTGACTTACGGTCCATTTTGGTTTGTATTGACTGTACAGCGAAATGTGACGGTAATTTACGTAAGTAGTTTTAATTATTTTTGGGAAAAAAATTACCTATAAGTCACAGTATTAAAAATTACAGAAATCGATTCAACAAACGATTCTGAACAAACGCCTTTCGTAGTGTGCGTTAATTCCAGGACATGTTGTATATGCAGTAAGATACATACATAAAATCAGGAAAATTGACTGTTGAGAATTTACTGCTTCATACAAAATTTTTGGATCCATGCTTCGCCGAAAAGGACTAACATAAATCATTCTTAACACGGCAATTTGCCGTAGTCGGTCAATCTTCTTAACAATCAATTTCTCTGACTTTAGATACCATTAAAGTACAAACTTAAAATTCTAGATATCCCATTCATGCATCAATGTAAATGATGAGATAAAATTTAAGAGCGGAATAACGAAATACTGTACTAAATAACCTGACCATGTAAATTAAATTGACAGGCATTTTAAACTTGTCGTAAGGTCAATAACCATTTCACTTTACAATAGTAGGTATATAATATTATGATACACGTATATTCTGATCATATCGCACAAAGGATTGGCTCTTTTCTATATCGATATCTATTACGAATAATAAAGCTGAAGAGTTTGTTTTTTTTAACGCAGTAATCTCTGGAAACACCAGTCGGATTTGAAAAATTCGCCCAATTCTTGAGGAAGGTTATAGGCTATTTAACATCATGCTAAGACCCTTAGGAACCGTGCAAAAAGAAAAAATGTCGGAAAGAACACGTAAGCGAAAACGAAGTAATAGCGCGGGCAAGCAATGGGATGCGAGGTGTGGGTTGAGGTCCAAAATTTCACGCGGACGAAGTCGCGATCAAAAACTAGCTTATAAATAAAAGTAGTTATCCTTATCATAGTTCAACATTGAACACTGATAATTCAGATAATGCTTTTAAGTAAAGTATTGGCATTCATCAAATAATTCAGCTTATTGTCAAGCACTTGTTTCTTCGTAGAAAGTAGTGGACGCTTTCGCAATGCAACAAATAAGTAAGTAGGTACATAGTTGCATCAGATCATGTTATATTTGTTGACCTTGCTCCGTAAGGTATCGTGTGATTGCATCTGTTTTTTAGTAAGAATCCGTGGTCAGTAAGTAAGAATCACGATTTAGGAGTCAAGGTTTGCATCAAATAACTCGGGGTTGTATGATAACTACTGATATAATGCTTTTTTAAGTACCATTCCGCGTTTCAGTGCTTAAATACAGCCTATTTTAAGTTGAAGCTCGGTGTCTAGTGAGTGGTAGTCATGCACAAGCTGCGTCCGAAATATTTGTCTATACATTTTGTAACTGCACAGACTTGACGCACAATCCGATGCGAACAAAAGCTAACTGTTGCAGTCGTCTGGCACACAGAGCATGTAACTTTAGTCTGGCCCGAGTTCTGTGG
The DNA here is from genome assembly GCA_946251885.1 of Cosmia pyralina. Classification (NCBI taxonomy): domain Eukaryota; kingdom Metazoa; phylum Arthropoda; class Insecta; order Lepidoptera; family Noctuidae; genus Cosmia; species Cosmia pyralina. Next base: position 11,826,530 of record OX276353.1, read on the forward strand.
TCAAACCAGGAACCCAAAGGCTACGACAATAGCAATGGTGGCAGGATAGGTGGTTCGTTATGAAACGTGCTATACTAGGCTAAAATAAAATGATAAGTACCCACCTGAGGCTTGCTCCTTTGGTAGGATAAAAGAAAAAGTGTGTCGTTTTTGATCGAACGAAAGGATGTAATGTTGTTATCTAAAACCGTTATGTTGCCTATTTAATTTGATATTTCCGCAAAATCTGAAACAATTACGATAATTGTTTTCAGAGAAGATATAATGGTCTTCGAAGACAGAAAATGGAACTAGACTTTATCTAGTATTATAAAATCTATCTTACACATAATTTAAGAACTCTATCAAAAGATGTCTCAATTTCTTACTGATACGGAATTTTAAGAACACCCTGAAAAATTAAATTTATTTTAAAGAAGTTAAATAAATCTATTTATATTAGCTTCTTTTTAATAAACCTTTTTAATTAAAGTAAGCTAAACTCCACCAATAATAGTGAATATACTATGTACAGAATACTGCTAATAATAGACCATAATTTAAATATAAATGTAATAGATTAAATAAATTGATGTAACTATGTTCATTCACTTTGGACCGAGCTTGCCTGCACATTTGTTAATTAATTATAAATAAATATTTTCTTAATGGCTCATAATAATGTTGATGTTGAAGTAGGTAATTTTTCAAGGACACTTCAAAATGTAGCATACAATTACAAAGATTAAAGTTACGCATGTTAAAATTTTGTAACTGACACCAATTTGTAATACAAGTATTCTAACAAGACCACAAATCAAGGAATTGAATATTAAAATGAGAGAATTATAACTTTTCATTCGCCCCATTAGCGTAAAGACAAATGAGTGGAGTTTTTGTGGTCTTGGATGTTAATGTTATGTCACATCTATTTTTCTATCTGAAATGAAATTTCTACATAGTGAATAATGACATCAAATTGTTGCATAGAAATCACATAGATATGTAATATAAATATTGTTGATATTGCTTATAATGTAGTTTTATTTTTGTTTATTGGCTTAAAATTAGTAAGAAAACAAACCACTGAACAAACTGTCAAATTTCTCTAAATGATTTTAAACCTTAAAATGTTGATGGTTAAGTTCAAAATCGAATGAGAAAATTTGACAGTTTGTAGTAACTCGACTTATTGCGTAAGCTATGAATCGGAATCATTTTGACAGTTCAACAACATTCATTGCGTTATTTACGTTGTTGAGCAGACAAATTTTTCGAACTTAAGAAGCAATGGATTAATACGCTTAAAAATTATTCAATTTCCGATTGATAGTGTGCTACGCAATTAGGGTGCTGCTGCTGTGTGCAAATTTAGTATAGAAGCGGCACTGGGTTCGCGCATGGACAGTGCCAAAGTATTTTCTACTATAATTCAATGACAATAAAGATAGATTTACAGTGACGTATATTGTATAAGTTTACAATATCGTATTTTGTGGGAGAGCTAACGGAAGGGATCCGAATTATTTCGAAGCCAGCCGAATGAGCCGTTCAGTCACGGCTTCATAGGGAAAAATTATTTTTAGTGACGAAAATATAAATACCTACATATATGCAAAAAAATCACCGATAAAATGTGTATCAATTCATACACCAAATCTCTTAATGGGTCATTGTACTCATCATTATGAACAACTTTTATTATGGGAGCAAACCTGAAATCGCGAAAAAAAATCTGCAGTTCAGTACATTTATGTTCGCATAATTCGTCAAAATGTAGCGAACAGCTGATTTTTTTTTCGCGATTTCAGGTTTGGTCCTAATAAAACAGTCTGTTCATACAAAAACATAGAGATATTTATTTTTAGTAAAGAAAATAAGCATGAATTTGAAAAAAAATAGCAGATAAAAAATCAATCTGCGAAGACTATTACAACGCCATACTATAACGTACCATACTATAACGTGAAAAAAGGTCATGGATCCATCATGATTCCAGTGTGAGAGAGAGAGAGACGCAGCTGTATACGACCTATACCATCACCAGCACCATCCTTTTGTCTCTCAACGGAATCATGATGGATCCATGATCTTTTTTATGTCCGTGACCACCGCCGGACCACCAACGCCTATCGCTTCCATATTTGGTAAATCGTTACTACTCCATTGGTACCAATTAATACTCGAACAACAACATTGGTACCCTAGTAGTTTTCGAGAAAATCGACTTTGAAGGTGGTCCGGCGGTAGTCACGATCCCTTCAGCAGGACCACCATGAGCGTCGGAAAAGGGGGCATGCTACAGCTATTCTAAGTATACAAATAGTTAATACCCTCATATGTGATTCATTTCGTAAAAAAAAACAGATCTGAAACATTTGTATTTACCGAGAAATCAACGATGATGACTTTCCGCTCTCGTTCAGCAGGACCACGACTTTGAATGTTGATTACAAGTTTGAGGAGTTTGTCGCTTTCCTCAAACCTACATAGAAAGTTACTACCCTGCAAGATAAAATCAGTACCCAAAATTCAAAATGCGGACTCCAGTAGTTTACGAGATATACCGTGCCATTGGTGGGGTGGCGGTAGTCACGGTGTAAAATTTTCATTTCAAGATTTCCCTATTAAAAACTCTATGATTTCTTCCCAAATTTACACAAAAGTTACTACTCCTAAAGAAGATACGGTGACCGAAAATTCAGTTTTCTAAGTGTTGTGTATAAAGAGAAATTAGCTTTCATTACTTTTCCATACTAAATCTACGCGTATAACCCGACCAAATTAAGTCGTCAATGGTTTTAAAGTGTATACGAGATGTACACTCGTGCACATAAATTTATGGATATGTCGGAATAGTAGTAGCTACAGTTCATCATCTATATTTTATATACAAACTGTACCTAGGTACGTACTACGTATTAAGATAAATAAGATCACCTATCGTTACCCATGACCTTTGCTAATGACGTAGGTAGGTAGGTACCTTCTGTGTTGTTATATGAATATCATTAAACAGCGATAGGTATTTCTTATGTATTTCTTTCCTACTAAAAAACGAAGTATTATTAAAAACCTAATTTACTGCAGTAAAAATATGTTGCTATAATAACGAAAGTATAAAAGAATTACATAAGTAACAGGTATGTATTTTTTCAGTACTTGAAGTCGATTTCATCAAATTTTTACCGACATTTTTTTTGGCCTTGTGTGTAGAGGAAGGGAAATGATGAATGATAGACTTATAAGGACTAAAAATCCCCTCCCCCCTCGTCGCGATGTCCGACACCCTGGGCGTCTCCCACGGTGGCTAGGGCTTGAGATAGAGGATTACCGCTCCCTCAAGTTTCCGCCTCGTCCTTCGCTAGCATCACTGCTTCGCAGAAGGAGGTGACTGATGTAACCAAGGTTTTGTTGATAATTTTCTGATTGAAAAAGTGTGTCCATGGAGTTTCTTGCCCGTTTTTCTCCATAGAGATCTACGCCGCTTTGGAATGGGCATCTACAGTTATTGTGTCTTGTGAATGGGACTGTAGCTCCATAATTTTTAATTGTTATTTTTTTTATGTTTTTTGACAATTCAAAAGTGCCTGTAACTGGCCTACTTCAAATAAATGCTTTGATTTTGACTGCTTCTCATTTCCCCTCGCTTCGTAACATGGCCTGAACCAGGGCCGGACGCGAGAGGTCGCCGCCGCCTATCACCTCCGTGAGGACATGGCGGTGTTCCGCCAAAGCGGGGCAGACCTCCACCGTATGCTCCACCGTGTTCTTCGGGCGGTCCACACAGTGGTGACACCCGGGTGTATCCTCCCGCCGGATCCGATACAAGAACCTCCCGAAACAACCGTGTCTGGTGAGGTCTAGCGTCAAGAGGAAGGTAAGGACGCCGTGGCACCTCTCCAGCCACTTCACACCGGCGATAACGGTGTGCCCGATATCTGTGGACCTTGGATACTTACCTATATTTTTATTTAGTTACTTATTCAATACCTACTTTGCTAAAGCTAGGTTATGAATTAGTAGTATTTTAAAAATCGAAAACACGTTTATAAATCGAACAAGTTTTATTAAATAGAGATCACAGTTCGATAACAATTTGTAAAATCAGTAAAATTTTAAGTACTTAAAAATCAACAATATAAAATGTGCACTTAGGTTTAATATCACAAATCAATCAGTAGATACTATTACGGTAAGTATGCCTGCTAGTAGGCAACTAGGTAGAACCATAAACAAAACTATAACTTTGTTATTTATCTAGCAAATAGGTTCGTTATAACAACGGCAAAAGCTTCGATATTCATGCATAGTTACAACAATTAAAGAATAGAATAAAAATTAGTTTTAACATTCTTAAAACCATCTCAAAATCACAGATTAATTATTATTAGGTACGGCAGGCCCACACGTCTTCAATACCTAGATATCTTAAAAGTAAGGTGAATGACCACACTAATCATTTACAAATTAACTACTTAGAAAAATAAAAAGGTGGCAATACTTATTTTTACAATAATGAAAAATCTTTATTAAAAAAAACAACAAACAAAATAAAAGGAAAAATGTTTATGTGAACTGTAAACATAAAAAATAATAATCTCAAAATAAAATAAACATTATAACTTTTAAACGATTTATCTACTTGGTCAATTAATTTTAGTATAAATAATGCAATGCGGTATTACGAATGAAGGACTCTTTGCACACTTTGATTTTAAGTCATCATAAAGTTGCCACTTCCTAAGTAAATGTCTATATATTAAACTTTTATAGTGACCCATTGTATCTTTCTTCGTAGATTCAAATATGATTGCTGATAGTACTCTATATGATTTGTCTCCCAGCTTGAGTAATTCTGGAATTTTTTTTACCTCGGTAGATATTTCGTAATTGAATTCAAAAAATAACACATTGTTTAGTTCGTATTTAAACTTACAGTAACCGTATTTGCATTTGGTGCAAGGTTTGCTCTCCTCTTCTAAAGAGGCTTCTGCTGTCGAATTCAGAGAAGCGATACCCTCTTTTTGTATAGTGTCTATATTTATAGGCAGGTAGCTACATTTCCGTGGGTTATTATTATTTATCTCACAATCTTTGTTGGAACATTCTTTGACTCTTAAAGCACTAAAAAAGTGTTCCCCAAGTATTTGCTCTATTATTTTAGAAACGTTACACTGACAATCAACACTTTTTATGATAGGTTTAATGTTTTCGCTTGTGCCTATTTCTATTTCATGATCAATATCATCATTTACTAGCATGGTTTCATTGGTTTTCATGTTATTGGTATCACGATCATCATCATTGACACTTTCAAACGTATCCGATTTGAAATGTTTGAGTAAAATTTGACTTCGCTTTACGTATATTCCATTGGCGCTTTTTTCTTTTTGAGAAGTTAAAAGTGATTTTATAAACCTACTTGTTTCATCATTTAGGTCTTTTAAATATGACTTAAAAGCTTTCCTATCTTTATAAGCATACGCAAAGCTTTGCGCAACAGAATCGAAGGCACAAGTGTTATAAATCAGAGTCCCTTCAATTCCTGAAGTGCTCATATTTCCGTTTTTAAGTATATGAACAATAGTAGTCCTTTTTTTGTCTTTCAAGGCTTTTCCCCTCCAGTTTTCTACTGTTCTGGGATGTTTCATAAAAATGGAGCTAGAATCGAAACCGTCACTTGATTCATCATCTGATAGTTCTTTCTCATTTTTCTTTGGTAATCCCATATCGCTACGATTCACTACAGAATCATCCAAAGCTAACTTTAATGCCCCTGTTATATGGGTTGAATGTTTAATAATAAACTCATCAATACGAACCCGGTCATCTGATTCAACAATATATTTTTTTATGTCTTTAAAATAACTTTCGCAATTTGAAGAGCTCGGGCTTTCATAGCCTGCCTTAAAAAATGAATTTATAACACTGCCCCACATTGGCAATTTATTTAAAAGCCTTACAAGGGTACTATGAAAGTTTGGCAAGTAATATATATTTTCGTATAATCCTCCTCTGTTGTTTTCATCAATGTGCTGTTTTTCGAAATTAATAACAGCGGAACAATAATCAAACATCATATTTTTTGAATTTGTAAAGGTAGCACTTGTGGGATAATAGTCGTTGTCATCAACTTCATACGTGTTTACGACATCAATTTCTTCTTCATCCGTTACGTTATATTTTTGTAAAGTACTTTTTAATCGTGCTATAGACTGCTCCGCATGCGATAGATTGCCATTATCAGTTATTCCTCTAAATTTGTACAATGATGTTATAATAACATCTCTAATAATTAATTTTACTTGATCATAAAATTCACATTTTCGGATCAATTTAATACATTGAATATAAAAAAATTTTACTCTTACATCGACATTATTTAAAACGGTCAAATTATATAATTTTTTAATAAAATGTGATTTGTCCAGGCGGAGGAAACATTCTGGTAAATCAGTTGTATTTCCTTCTAATATTTTAAAAGCGTGCTCGAGATATGTTTGGGTAGAAGTAAATCTTGTAAAAGATTGTACGGCTGCCCCAATCAAGGCTGATGAATCATCTGTAATTACTTCATTAGGCGGCGTCCTTCCTTGAAGCCACGTACTTAGCCAGTTACGTATAGAAATCATGTCATGATTCTCTGATATCATTTGGCATAAAGGAATACTTGCTTTTTTCCAGTGTCCGTCATAACTTGGTATAGAAATTTGTGTTTTTGATATGTTTTAAATTTTTCAGTATAATCATTTAATGGAGGAAGAAGAATTTTTTTAAAAATCGAGCCTGTGGCATCTACGGATATTCTTAAATTATTATAGTTGTTGATGCAGTTCTCATAGTACCGTATTTGTTCCTGTGTCCAATAGTAAATATAAAATGGGAATACAGAGAATCTTTGTATTATTTTATTATAAGGTGGGGTATAACACATACACTGTAAGGATAAAATTACATTTACGTTGAAAAATAAAGACATTTTATGTCTTTGTTTCATTTTTCGAAGAGTATTCAGTTTAGGAAGAATTGACGGCTCAGCATCAATGTCATCGTGATGTAATTGGGTGGATAGGGTTTTGTGAACGACCGATGCTGGTTTATTTCTTAATAACTCACACAACTTGTTTTTTTTCAGCGTAGTTGATCTAACTTTAATTAAAGGGGAATGGTGGAATTCCGCATTAAAATTAAAAATTGAATAATCAAATTGAATAAAATTTTCAGATTTCATTTTTGTATGTAACATAATTTTAGCCGAGCATTGCTTGCAAATTCCACAGGTAGATATCTCGAATTCACTTTTCACTTGATGGTTTTTAAAGATCCAATTACATGGAGATTTAATATTTTTCCATAGTTCATCTCGAAAGATAGAAGTCCACGCATTTCCTCTTAAAAAATATTTCTTATGGTACAGGGAATATGGCTTACTATGATCACTGCGTTTCGTATAAAATGCGTTTGGCTGGATTTTGCGCCAGGTATGTATGTCAACTTCGAAATTATTAACATAGCTATTTGTATTTTTAATAGAATCACAATTCCAGTCACTATCTGATGATACGGATAGTCCGTCCTGTTCATCATGTTTACTAATTGAAGCTAAATTGTCTGTCGTTACGTCAAAAAAAAAGTTGAAATTCTTTTTTATCGACAAGTAAATTGCCTTTTTTGACATTTTACAGTTAAGTTTTAAAAATATTTCTTCATACACTTTATCACTTAACGGAGGAAGTGGCAACTTTAAGGTATCTTTGAAGTTATTAAACACTTCCTTCTGATGCTCTAACGATACTTGTGGTTTTCTACCTCCCATGTTTTTCACTAAAACTATGTTGACGAGGTATATTGACTAAGGCAATAGTGAAATTAAATTATATCGATCACAAAAACAAGTAAAAACAGTCTTAGAATATTAATAATACCGTGTAGTTCCGGTTCCAAGTCCATACAGCTACATAGGCTTGAAATTTGAAGATGCTGAAATTTGACATTTTGTCCATCCATCGATTTTATTTTGTAGCCTGTGGTTTTTATATATTTAGCAAATGCCTGAAAATAACAAATATTATTAACAATTGAGATTGATGTGCTGGCTAATTAGTACCTACTTAAACTCAGGTAGGTATACGAAAATATTTTTAGTTTAATTCGAATCAGAATCTTACAGCCAAATCTAAAACCTAGGAAACCTAGAAAAAATAAACCTAGGAATCTTGCAGCGGCTTGCATTGAACCAATAATTGGCTGTATGATTCTGTATTATATTGGCTGTATGATACTAACTAGCCAACACAGCAAGCTACCCCAGTCTGTCTATTTTTTTTAATAGATTTTCAACGTTATCACAAAAGAAGAAGGTTCATGTTCGATTGGGAAAGATTGGGGTAGGTTGATGTGCTGGCGTCTGTACATATTTTTTTATTTAAATAACTACACACTTAGTAATTACTTATACCTATTTCCTACTAAATTATAAACTACTACGCGTTCCAACTAAGAATAGGACGGCTAGGGCGCCAGATCGTGACTTCATGCACGCTTTTCTAATACTTCCATGCTCTTAAATAAACAATAATTTTATAAAAATAACATTAACAAGATAATAACGATAGTAACTATTTTTGAAAACAAAAGTTTTTTGTTAAATGTAACGGGCGATCTTTTGTTTTTTGTTTACTTGCCATAGATAGATGGCGTTACTCCAAGTATGGCGAATCAGTCCCAAAAAATCCTAAGTAATCCACAGTCCACAGTGCAGTAATCAGTGTCCTAGTTGTTTGTTTTCAAGATAAAATAAAACTATCAAAATAAAAAGGAAATCGCAGTCAAAAAAAGATCTAGTGGAAAGGAGCAATGTCACTAATGTTTGTGTCAAATGGAAGGTTGTCAGCCCGGTAGCTCGGGTGTTTATGTATGTGAGTTCAAGTGTTTGTAAACGCACCCACGACACACGAGAAATTCCTAGTGTGGGGCAACGCTTTTTTTTTAATATAAAAAAATATAAATAAAAGTATTACTCATAGAGGTAGGATTCCTTATTCAGTGGTAGGTATTACTACAGGCTAATGAATGTCATCAGAAATAAAAAGAATGGCTAAATACCTACAAAAATAAACACATCATGATAAATACCTAGATTCGATACTCAGAAGATATTACAAAAACTTTTTATCCTACACTCTAAAATCCCTGGCAAAATTATTTTTCTTTTCTTTCTTTTTCATTAAAACGTTGCCCCACACTAGGAGTTTCTTCCTGTATCGTGGGTGCGTTTTTCGAAATAAGTATCCTAAATAGCGAATAGTCTCTGATTGCAATAAAATATTACTGGAGTTTCGAGATAGACTAAAATGACGAAATATTTTTAAACCAACAACATTGAGCAGTGACAGAATCGCTACACTTCGTACAGCGCCATCTTTTGAGCCTTTTAGGAACGCCCGGAAAATACCCCATTGTTGTCACAATATGGCGTTAGAGTCGTCCTATTCTTAGTTGAAACGTATAGTACGTCGCTGCTACGTTGTCAACGCTCTGCCGCCATCACGCCACGCCGCATACTCCTCTACTCTTCCCGGGCGGTGCGGTGCGGCGCGGCGCGCGTTTTCAATTATTTACCTACCTAAGTTCTTAAGACAATAAACCAAAACAGGTTTCTAGAATGAAACGGATGAAATGGGATAGTTGTTTGTTATCTTGAGCACATGTATACTTCTTTAAGTAGTTATGTATCTATATAAATGAATTATAAACTTACCAGACAGACTTCTTCACACAAACTCCTTGAAGATAAGTCTCGAATAAGAAAACTAGATGATTTTACTTTAATCCAAGTTTAATCTGAAAAATAAAAATAAGTTACTATTGTAAATACGTAGGTAAGTACTTGTTAATACATTTTAATTATTTAATAAATTAAAATAGTTACCTGCTGTAATTACATCTAGACTTACTTAAATTTCGTCAAAAAACGTGAGTCAAGACGCACAAACTATATAGAGCTTGTCAAGACGCGTTCAAACGGAGATCATTTGGCTGTATGTTATTTATTCACACGAAAGTAATTATGTATCCTCATGATACAGGGTTAATTTTAAGTTCTACTCAGAGAACAACAAACAAAACTAGCTAACTGACAGATTCAGATGATTTCGAATCTTATTTTATCTTGTCTATGGTCCAAAACTTTTTAATGTGGCATGGCGCGCAGGTTATTACTGGAGTAAGCGAGTAAGCGTTCGCGAAGCGTGTCGTGGATACATCGAGAATTTTTTATTCGTTTATGGTTTCAATTTTTTTTAGACAAAGAAATAAATGAATATTAAGCAATTTAAAAGAGTTCACATGTCTCCATATTTATAGGTTTCAGAAAACGATAAAACTAATAATATAACAACACAGAAGGTACAATTCAGAAAAATAATTGTTCGAGTACGTAACTACCTACCTACCCACGTCACTAACAAAGGTTTTATCTTAATTATGTACCTAAGTATAGTTTGTATAAAATTTGAAGATTATGAACGCTACTACTATTCCGACATCCATAAATTTATGTGCACGAGTGTACATCTCTTATACAGCTCAATACCACTGACAACTTAATTTGGTCGGGTTATACGCGTAGATTTAGTATGGAAAAGTAATGAAAGCTAATTTCTCTTTATACACAACAATTAGGAAACTGAATTTTCGGTCACCGTATCTTCTTTAGGAGTAGTAACTTTTGTGTAAATTTGGGAAGAAATCACAGAGTTTTTAATAGGGAAATCTTGAAATGAAAATTTTACACCGTGACTACCGCCACCCCACCAATGGCACGGTATATCTCGTAAACTACTGGAGTCCGCATTTTGAATTTTGGGTACTGATTTTATCTTGCAGGGTAGTAACTTTCTATGTAGGTTTGAGGAAAGCGACAAACTCCTCAAACTTGTAATCAACATTCAAAGTCGTGGTCCTGCTGAACGAGAGCGGAAAGTCATCATCGTTGATTTCTCGGTAAATACAAATGTTTCAGATCTGTTTTTTTTTACGAAATGAATCACATATGAGGGTATTAACTATTTGTATACTTAGAATAGCTGTAGCATGCCCCCTTTTCCGACGCTCATGGTGGTCCTGCTGAAGGGATCGTGACTACCGCCGGACCACCTTCAAAGTCGAAAACTACTAGGGTACCAATGTTGTTGTTCGAGTATTAATTGGTACCAATGGAGTAGTAACGATTTACCAAATATGGAAGCGATAGGCGTTGGTGGTCCGGCGGTGGTCACGGACATTCTTTTTTCACGTTCCCAGATCTTCGCTAGATGGCCTAGTTTTTGAGATATAAATGTGGCCAAGCTGGGGAGATGCTCTACAGATCGGCCACCTCTGTTCTATGTTTTGGTTTGGTTGGAAGGGTTTGGGTTTGGTTGGGTTTTTCTTCATGTGGACCATTGTGCGTGAGCCATGGCGGCCGTAGGGGGTTATTCCAACCATGGGCTGGTTGGAATAACCCCCTACGGCCGCATGAATGAACGCACTACGCGTTCATTCATAAATCTGAGTATTATTCGATTTGAAAACTTCTGAATATTTCTTTTCATCTACTTAGATAAGTACTTACGTAATAAGTTTTACTAGTAGTATTCCTTCAAATCGAAGTATTCTTTTGAATGTTTGCGAATACTTCCGAAGTTTTGCAACGCTAGTCGTTCGTTAGCCAGTGAATCCAGTGATCCGCTGTGTCCTTTTATCCATTGCAGTATCACTGTGTTGCGGTTAGATACCGTCACTCGTTTGAGTGCATTGTGACATACTAGTATTAATCTCGAGGTAATGTATTTTTTATATTCGGATTGAAGCACTAAGGCACTGTCTGAGAGTATATGTATACTTGTGGGTATCCGTAACTCTCCTGGCTTCTATGGCGTAAGCCGCTTGTATGATGCCCACACACTGCCTGGTAGACAGTGTTAAATACTCCCAGCAGGCTGGATGTTTATGTTGAGATTGTGTGAGAAGACTGACTCCGGGTGTATACTCTAAACTCTTGCGGGCCGGAGTAATCACACCACTCTTCCGTGAGTATTTTATTGTAATGCTTTTGAAAGTAGTGTTGTTTCGTGGCTCTATCGCATGGTGATGCCATTATTGGCTGTTGTTTGATCGCATCCTCCTTTATGCGTATGTGCTTGACTCTTAAGTCTTTGCTCAGGGTTCCTGTTAGATTGAGCCTAAAGGCAGCTAGGGCCGTCTCTTCACTCACGATGTGGTGTAGAAGCAGCAGTCTAAGCATTGATCGGCCACCTATAAACCCCTATAACTTTTGAACCAGTGAACAACAAATTTTGATATTTGGCGACAAACCTTATAATTAGCGAAAAATTTTATGTGTTATCAAAATTAAAATCCCTGATGGTGGCCATGCCAGTATCAGTCACATGTACTGTGTACCCTACCTTTTGTTAGGCTCAGGACTTGTGTACAACAGGTTGTGAACAGAAGATGGTAAATCTTCACATGCAAAATTGCATCCGTGAAGCCGGGGCAGGTTGCTAGTGATATGTTACAATAAATAAAAGAGTTGTAAGAGGAGAAAGGGGATACTGTTACTTAGGCTGAAGATTACAACTAGCTAACAAGAAAAAATAATGCATATATGGGGTAACTTATATAATGGATAGCTGTATTGACCAGAGAATACATTGGATTTTATTTTAAAATATAAAAGTGAATTGTTTATGAAAGTAAAATATTTATAATCATTTTACATTAACTCCCTTTAAAGTTGGTGCCACTATTACTCCCTTTCCTGGAATCATTAGTGCGCTTCCTTTATAGCATGCAACTTTGTCATTATTTGTTAAAAGATCAGGAGCACAAGTCTCAAATATTTTTTTCTTAGGGTTAAGTATGGCTTCTGGCTCACGAGGGTAGCCCTCACATTCAACCAAATCACCAGGAACTGCTCCACTAGGTGGTACAAGGACTTCTACTTTTTCAGGAGACGAAGCACACATTACCATAGCTTCTGAAGTCACTCCCCTCATCTGAAAATGATGATGATTTTTTTATGTTGTAACTTTTTGTTTGTAAATTTATCCTACTGTAACATTAAACTGACACCAATTCCGTTTTACCTTGACTGGTTTCAAGTTAGCAAGTATCATGACAGTTCTGTTTTGCATCTGCTCAATTGGTACATGATTTACAAGACCAGACACAACAGTTCGAAGTTTGTCTTCACCACAATCAATCTTTTCCACATATAATGAATCAGCATCAGGATGTTTGTTTATGTCAACAATTTTTCCAATTCTAAAATCCAACTTCCTAATATCTACTACAGTCTCATTGGAGGATTCAGGTTTCTCTTTAATTTTCTTGGCAGTGTCTTTCACTTTTTTCACAACCAACTGTTTTTCTGGTTTGGCTGTTACATCCTCTGTTTTATGAGTAGCAACAGATGGCACTGACACCTTCCCTGGTATAGGGTATTGTTTTTTACCATTTGTTGTTTCCAATCTTATTAATTCAGCCTTAGTAGTTTCCACTTTAGCAGCTAGAACTTTATTTTCCTCTGTAAGTTCTTTAACTTTTTCTTCAATTTTGATTTTCTTAATTTCATCTAACTGAAAGTTAAAACATTTAATTGTAGCTTTAACATCTAATTCCGTATAATGTAACTCCGGCCCTAAGACGATCTTAGGGGCGAAGTTACTGATATAGTTATATTTGAAAAACTTTACAATTGAGAGAGGTCTTTGCCCAGTAGTTGGATAATGTTGGATCTTATACAAGAGTTGGATGTTACGACGTACTACCTACTATTATTCTGTGGTTACGGAAAAGATTGAAAATTTTAAATGAGTACCTTGCTTCTCAATTCCGCCAGTCTCTTTTCAGCTGTTTCAGCATTATTTATAATTCTAATAACAGAATTTTGAGACATGGTTCTCTTTATTATGTGCGATATCATTGAAAGGTAAAGCTATAGAAAGGAAGAGGTAAAGAGGTTATTCTTTTATAACCTCGGAAGTCACGTCTTGACTTTACTGATGACATTGACAAAATATATTATTGAATTGACATTGACAGGTTTCATTCAGTTCATGGCTTATGATGAGTTTGCATTGAAAACATTCAACATGACATGTTGCGATACTTGTCATGTTAAACAAATCTCACAATCTGTTTTGTTGAATTAGCGTTCGCACTGCTCGAAACATGAGTACAGTACGATTCACAAAAGATGACCACAAATGGCGGCCGCGGCCGTCTGCGCACGTACACTCATGAAGAAAATACTTAAGACAAAATAATATCTTAATGTTGGTTAAATAATTTGTGTAATGTTGTAAACGCTGGTTATGCAAATAAATCAAACGTAAGTAATTTTAAATGTTTATTAAAATAAATTGAACCAAAAATATTATAAATATGTAAAACACATTTAGTCGCTATCGCTATTCTCAAGTTCCATGATTCCCTCTATCATGGAACTTGAGGGAATCGTGGAACTTGAGGAACTGGGGCCGGGTTCCATATTAAAGTCTTCATCTTCCGATGATTCAGGAAAATCCTCATCTGTCGAATCTTCACTCTCGTCAGATTCTCCCACACGTATAATTAATTCCTCCGTAAGCACATCCACGATGTGGTCACTTTTTATATAGCTTTCTTCTATAGATTTTACTTTGTCACATAGTTTTTTCCATTCCTCTGGTCCCATCAGATTCACTTTTTCTTTAATTAAATCTATAACGCAGCCAATATTCCACTTTACGTTTTTACTACTCACGTAACCCTTTATAGAGGCCCAAGCCATTTCTATGGGATTTAAATCCGGATGGTACGGTGGGAGACGGAGAACATCGTGACCATTTTCCATCAAAATTTTGTCAACGGAGTATTTCTTAAAACGAGGTTTGTTATTTTTTATTATATCGTACAATTGAGGTTTCAACATATTGGAATCAAAGCTGATTCCATTTTTGGTAAGCCACTCTTGCATGTCGGATTTTCGGGAATTAGATGTGGGAGCCATATCATATTCTTTATTGTGGTATGGGGCGTTGTCTACCACAACAACGGAGTTCGGTGGGAGATTGGGTACCAATTGAGTTCGAATCCATTTCTGGTAATTTTCAAAATTCATGTCGTCATGATAATCTCCTGATTTTGTGCCCGACTTGAAAGTTAATAATGCATTGGGCACAAATCCAGCCTCTGACCCGGCATGAACGATTACGACACGTTGGCCTTTTGAGATAGGCTTTTTCAGACCTGATGTAGAACCGTCAGCCCAGCCCATGGGTTTTGCATGTGTAGCATGGACGTACGATTCGTCAGTATAAATGATTGGTCTATTTTGTCTTCGATATTCTTGGAGTTTTTTTAGGTAATTGATTCGTAACAACCGAATAGCTGACGTTTCTATTAAAATATTTCGGTTATTTTCTGTTTTTTTCCACTTAAATCCAATTCTTTTTATTAATCGACCCAAACTTGTTTTGGATCCTTTAAAGTTAATATCTTGATGTAATTTTGCTCGTAACTTCTCTAAAGTTGGCAATTCTTTTTCAGTTAAATGAAAGTTATGGATACATCTCTTAATTACCCCTTTGTCAAAGTCGTCAACGTCGGAGGCAGGGTTACGGCGCGGTCTCTTTTTACCAGGGGTTCTAAAAATCACTAAAAACGGTGAAGATTTACTTTCTTTTATAATTCTTTGTACTGTCGATACAGACGTCTTTGTTGCCGCGGCCGTTTTTTTGTAAGCTTCGAGTATTTTAAAATCTTGTGAAAAATATTGAAACACGTTGTACACCAAACTTCTCGACTGTCTATTCAAAGTATTGCCTTTTCCTCGCGGCATTGTGATGGCTTAAAATAGCAAATAAGTTCAATACAATAACAAATCTCAACAAAAAACTTAACAAGCAACGAAAACTTAACAAATAAAAAACAATTTAAAACAAAGAAACACTTCTTTTCGACTGTACTCGAGAGCAGTGTGAGCGCGTCGACGCCGCGATAGACGAATAGCGACTGAGCAGCCTATCACGAGATGCGCGCGGACCAATGGCGTCGCTCCGGTCTTGACGCATTCCGCCCGCGCCTCACCTCGCACCTCCAAAGGGACCTAAAATATGCCTTCTGCGCAGTGGTCATCTTTCGTGAATCTTACTGTAAAGTCCTACCAACTTATCTGTGAACTGAAAGAGGACGGCACCGTAGATTCAGTGTTGCTAATTAATATAAAGTGCCAAAAATTGAGTAAGTTTTTAAGAAGGAAATTTCACATTAGACATAATCGTTTAATAAGAATTACAGTTTTTACAAATTAAAAACAATGATACCTATACCGGATGAATTTTTTTACCGTCTCGAAAATAATATGGTGTATTGTGTGAGTGGAATAGATGCCATACACGAGAATATTTGCCTAGTACCATTGAGATTGCAAAAGTTCCGAATATCCTTAAAAAGACATGAAAACTATCCATCCTACTGCCCGTGCGTAAAACTAGTAATAGCCAAAATAGGAGACAATGGCTGCGGTCGCGAATGAATGAAAATTGTACGTGGCAGGGAGACGAACGCACATTTAATTCGCTAGGTACTATGTGGGCCGCGCGCATGGTACAGTCTAGTTTAAAACGTTTTCAAAATAAAATTCAAAAATCAACACAATTACATTAATATCCCACTTACTAATAAACTAAGATAATAAGACAAACCTGCACCCTAATTGCGTAACACACTATCAATCGAATAAAACACAACAAACAAAACACCTAAGTACAAATAAAAAACACCAATTAAAATACTAATGATAATAACACAATAAGAAAAACCTAACCTTACAAATAAAACGAAAACAGTATCAAAGACGAACAAATTTTTAAAACAATTTCATCTACTTTTTTTTTTATTTAAATACTCGAAACATTACTTGAAGCAAGAATTCTCGACTGTACTTCAAGCAAAATGAAAAGGACGTGCACACATGCGAGAGCGAGAACGTCGATAGGTCGTCCGGCCACCCCGCCCATTGCAACGACGGCGCGCGCGCTTTAGGCTGTATGGCTACAATAGGCAGAGAAACGTCGTGTGCGTGAGAGTTCACCTTCGGGATCACGTCGTGTACGAAACGAAAACCGAACAGCTGAGCTTAGGGGTCGCGGCTCGCGGGCGTCTGGGCGCGAATGTTGGGTACTTTGAGACAATGATTATCCGCGGCGATTAGGTACTTTAAGGTATGTTGTGTAAAAACCTGTTTGGATAAAATTCTTACACAATCGCTCACTAAATGGAATTAGTAATACCTGAGACATCGCACGTAAAGTCTGTGGTAAAGTGAGGTTACGAAGGCGATTTTAAATTATTTACTATGCAAGTACTTAATCAAATCAGATCATTTAATTAATTAATGGATTTGTAAATGGCAGGGCCCATATCTGTGCCATCACTAACTAAACCATACAAGTTCGAGGTGACCCGTTTGATTGCATTATTATTTAGTGATTTCGATCCATTCCTTCATGTTTTTGCGGGTTTAGGGCCGTTTAATATTCTGCAGTTGAGTAGATGTGTTACTACATGTTAAATTTAAACTTTTTTGTTTATAGTAAATTGATAAAAAGTTTCTAACAGGTTTTTTATGGTATTCGTATAGGTAGGTACTACAACATTCTAGGCGTAAGTATTTAAAAGAACGAAATCAACTTATTCACAAATTACATTGATTGTTTACAAAATTATTATTATTTACAAAAAATTTAGGTTGTACTTACATCTTTAGCCGTATCGCAGTAATTATTCAAAATGTCCACCGTTTTTTTCTAAACATAAACTAGCGCGTCTTTGCAAATTGTTTGTTAAACTTCGAAGCAAGTCTCATTACTTTTTAAAACAGCTGTTTTGGATCACTTTGAGCTTCTTTGGTATACCTACACTAAACGTTTTAGTTCGGCCCACAAATAAAAGTATAGGGGTGTTAGGTCTGGTGACCTCGTGGGTTAGTTCACAGGTCCACCGCGACCTATCCACTTATCACCGAATTCATCAAAGCAATATCGAGATACGCGCGTACAGATCGTTCGTAGTGACCTGCAGGCCTAACATGGCACTCGTGACAATTACTCGCTCTCGCGTGAGTAATTTTAAGACAACTCAACACTTTTCTCGTTTTCTGACAGCGCTGCCATACAATGTTCTGTCAAACTTGACGTTTTCTCGACAAACCCTAACATGACACCTAAGTTATCTCGAATTTTGACAATTCAACACGGGATAACCTCTGATTCTTCTCTCGTTTAGTCGTCCTCGATTTTGACGACGAGACGAGTAGACAAAATTATGATACAAAAAAAAAAACTAAAATGACATGGCAGTCGCATAATTAGGTCTGTACACGTAGATACTTTTTTACTATCCTAATAATGAAAACAGGATGAGTATCACTTTCAGTAGGTAATAACGAGTCTTTTGCCTTAACTTTGCCAATTATGATGATTAATGAAATCTAGCAACATAATTACTAAAATCCTAAGGGTGGTGATTAACAAAATTTGCAACATAATCGGTTTTATACCTTCGTTTTGTCAAATTGTGATCTTCAGCCCATGTCATTTGTGGTGATTATCAAGTGAGTGTAGTGTAGCAGTGGTGGCCCAGTGGTAAGGCGTTACCACGGGGCGCCCGACTTACGAGTTGTAGGTCGTCGTAGGTTCGAACCCCGACAGGCGCTTTACTTTCAGAAGGAAAACAACGTGAGGAAATCGGCATGGTCCAAGAACCAAAAATTCGAAGTCATTTTACATCTACCAACCCGGACTGGGCCCGCGTGGTGGATTACGGCCCACTCCCTCTCACCTAGTGGACGCCTACGCCTGTGTCCCAGCAGTGAGAACATTTTAATTTCGGCATGCCAAAGATACAAACATAAATATTAAAAGAGGTGCACGTAAAATCATTATAGTACATACTAATTCCATACAAAAAACTAAAAAATCAAGTGAATGAAACGGAACCTCAAGCCGATGTTGCTACGATAAAAATGATTTGTTTTTAATAACTTGCTACATCGTTCTCTCGTCGCGAGGCAGAGAAGTGTCAAAGTGCCTTTTTCGAATTTACTCGAGCTTAACGGTCATGTTAGGCATTAGAATAACGTCAGAATCGACGACAAATTTCGACAAATCGTGATATCTCGTCTTCTCGTGCTTGCCATGTTAGCCCTGCTGGACATCCGTCGTGCTGGAAGTAGATGTCTCGCAGATACAGCAGAGGAACGTATCATTTGTAGATACGATATTCTATCAAATTGTTTGCCCTTTCGATACAGGCTGCAATACTCCGTCTTCACCCTCTCCTTGCCAACATTTACCCGACGTATACGAAGAGTGAATATAGGTCTCATCTAAATAAATTATGGGCCGGGGCTGGGGAGATTTATTATTTTTATCCACAGCATGCAATTACTTATCTCTCTAAGCTGATATTTCATTACGCTCCATAAGAACCTTCCGATTGGATTGAGATTTTTTAAAACGAAATCCCACCTTGTGAAGCAGCTTTCGCAGACTCTCTCGCTGTCCTGTGTAATTTATTTCTGTGTTTAAGACCTCTAGAAGCTTTTAACAGTAGGGACCTCTTTTTTAGCAGAATAAAATTCATTTACTTTCCTCCGTATAACTCCCATGTCAAAATCATCAACATGCACAAATCCACTTTTACGTTTTCTCTCCTTGCCTGGAATGTCCGAATTTTTGTACCAGTTTCTTCTGCTGCGTGCCCTTCCTTAACTATTTTTGAAATTAGTCCTTGACTCACACCTGAAATATAAGATAATAAAATAAATAAATAATAAATCTTTATTTTATTTCTCTCATCACAAAGGTACACTTAGTTTTATTTTATAAATAGAGACAAGAATAATAACTTTGTTACAAAACCTAAAATCCTTTGTGAGAGACTGGCGTCCATACTAGGATACCCTGTGTGACAGATCACCAGGCTCTCACCCCGAATTTAATCTATTAACAATAGTAAATTATTAAAAAAATTGTATAGTGTGCGTGTGTTGCGTGTGTAATGTGTAAGGAGAGGTAGAATGATGGTGTGAGTGTGTGTATGTGAATGGTGTTGGTTACAGCCAAGAACCCGAAAAACATGAAACATTACCAAGGAACAATAAGTAGCTGCTCCGTGGCGTCATAGTCCAATTTTTGTAACCAGATAGAGAGGGAAATGGGGAAATGTTAGTAGAAATTTGAAATCTGGCAGGTTAGTTTGCTCACTCACTTAGCAGGTTACCTATTAGATGTACGTTACCGTTACGCTAATCTGCAGCAAGAATAGAAACGAATATTTCGTGGACTTTAATAATTAATTAAGTATCGGGTAATTTATAACAAGAAAGTTGACAACACTAACCTGTCGCTGCCGAAATTCGTTTGTATATTTGATTAAATGGAATAATCGGAGACCCGCCCGAGCTTCTTCATCAAAAAAGGTTTTAACCTTTAGAATAATGCTTCGAGCATCACTTTTCGTGTCATGAGCTTTCGGCATATTTAACTTTATAAATTCAGCAATATCACGACAAAAGAACCAGAGAACCCGAATGTAGTAGACATTGACAATCGAATGACATTTCAACACGACGGCCGTAGTTCCAATTTTTGCCATTTCACAGATAAGTTGGTAGGAATGTAAGTCTTATGACAGATGTCAAGATTTGTTGTTGGCTGCGTTCGCACTGTTGTAAGTTTATGTCTCGCAACATAATTTGACATATACTTGCAACATCGAAACATGGAGTCAAGTCAACTGACAGAACTTATATAGTTACTATACTCTTTGGACAGAACACGATAGTCTATAAAGCTCTTGGTAGGGGAGCCAAAGGGATTTTGAGCAAGCATAGGTATGCAGGGCGAATAGTTGATAGCTGAGTAGGATCGGCATTTGTAGAGGACTCCGAATATACACAGTCTGGCCATAAATACTGTTACAATTAAAAATAAGAAAGATATTACATTTGAATTTGGAATCTGTAATTTTTATATGATTGTTCATTGAGTTTTTTAATTTTGGCGCCAATACATTGTACAATATTTTGCGATATTAAAATGGAGTGGGGTGATAAAGAGAACCGAATCGCTGTGAATGCATTACACAAAGTTGGTATGGAGCCAAATGCAATTTTTGAAACTCTCCATACGCTTGGTATTAGTCAAATGTTTGTGTACCGTCGAACATGTTTTGCGTCAACAAGTTGTGTGTCGGTGCGTTTGCACTGACGAAACATTTTCATGGTTTACTGTCATTCTGTCAATGTATCAACTCGCGTTCGCATTGTCGCATTGTCACACAACTTGTTGACGTGGAACATGTTTGACGTTTCATATTATTTGACACTAAGATTTGACATGTTACATCACATGTATGAATCTAGCAACCTAGCAACATATTGTAAGATTTGTTTGACATTTTGCTCACTTATCTATGATCTGTGAATCATACTGATGTTGACAGTGATTTGGCCAAATAGTTTTGATCACGAAATCTATACATATAATAAAATCGTAGCGAAGTCAAAACTGTACCTACATTGAATATTTTTGGAAAAAGTAATTGCTACTGAAGGCTGCAGGTGTCACACGGACAACTTACGTCCTTGCTCCCGCGCCGCGTCACCAGTCCTGACACTGTATATTTTTTGGCTGCTGAGAAGTTTTTAAAAATGTGGCTATTTTTTAGGATATACAGGTTGTAAGTGTTAACTGCTGCAACCTTTTAAGAGGTCATTGTACTCATTATTATGAACAACTTTTATTATGGGTTTGGTCTCATAGTGTCGCCGCCACGTCATCCGCGGTACCAGAACGCACGAGCTGGCCAGCCTCGTCGTCCCGGTCCAGATCCAGACAACGTAGCGACGAGATTTTATATATATTTATTTTGTGGTTGTTTGAAGGCTTATTTGTACCTGAGTTTTATTCCGAGAAGAATCTTCAATATTTTGGGAGGTTTGCTTCGCATAAATTGACTTTTAGTTCTTACTGGTTCGCCCCATGGTTCAGCTCGCCATCTGTAGTTAAAATTAAATTGATTCCCACCGTTCTACACATGATTTAAATAAACGTTTCTGGTGTCTTAGGTGTGAAGTCATAGCACAGAAGTGTTACACACATTCTGCTATAGTTGATTCAGTTACATGGTCTACGAATCATCGTAGTTTGCCGGGTATTTAGGATAACCGCACGTCTGCCAATTAACCTCTTGCCATTTGCTATGTTCAACACAGAACTTTAACTCTTATTAGGTATACCTCAGTTGTATGTACTTAATACCCTCTTAGTACATACAACAATTGTCTTAGGGAGACTTCGTATTGCAGCACCGAAGTTCTCCCACTTTAACACGGACTGATCACGGCCTTCCGCCTAGTCCAACTCTCACGAGGTTTCCGCATTGCCGTATCGAAAGACCTCTTAATGTAACTGACTTCTAAGAGCATCAGAAACTTCTTATTATTGCGTACTTAGATTGTGTACTAAACTGCTCTTTATAAAGCTAGGAAATTATTATTAGGCTGGGAATCACTACACTATTGTCTAGTGCTACCACTTAGCTTATATTTTCTCTCAGATGTGCTGCCATTAACTGGACGCCTCTTTCAAACACCAATCACTTTACTTTGCACTAGATATTTAATCAAATATATTAAAATTGTGGTGTATTCAAATGCGACGCCAAAACGTAGTGCCAAAAAACATAAACTATACTCTTTGTCTATGGTGATCTCTCTATGAGTTCGGTGTTACCAGCCAGTAGATCACCTTATGCTATTATGACTCATTTGTTACACGTTTCGTACTACTAATATTAATTTGACTCGATTACCTTTATACTTCGCGACCTACACGTCGCGACACTCCCGCCCGAAAAGTCTCAGAGCAGGGTTAGTAAGTTACGCGTCCACTCTGCAATTTTCTCTAGAGCTCTGGTGGCCGCGCCTCTTCTTTGTTTAACCTCGTTGTTTACCTGAATTGACTTCTCAGGTTTATTCTCTTTCTGACTCAATATTTTTTCTCTGTCATTGCTCTCTGATACATTATCAAAGTCTTCCAACATACTCTTTCCCGTTGGTATTATTATCGACTCTCTATTTTCTTTCCCCTTTTCTAAGCTATCTGATATGTCTTTTGTATTTATGACTTCCACTTCCAATGGTATAAATTTGTGTACAGTTATATTCTGTGGTACCTCACTTTCTCTTTCTAATGCGTTCTCGTCGTATTCTATTTCTTCATTGTCCTCCATTTCCAATGGATATAAATGAGTTAAAGATCTTACAAACTCGTTACTTCCAACTTCGACCTTCGCAACTCTGCAAAGTCCGTCAGAACTTTTGAACAATGAAGTAAGTAAGTAGTGTAGTAAGTAAGTAGATGGAAAAATCCAACTTTCCATTCTTCTCGATTTCTACTATCTCCCTTTATTTGCACGATTTGTCCTACCTTCGGGATTAATTTTGCCGTGATTCTAGGTTCTTTGACAGAATGTCTATACCGTTCACGTAGACTTTGTAAATATCGATTTGTGAACATGTCCTTAAATTCACTGAGGATAACTAAACCTCTTTTCCAAGCCTTGATAAGGTCGGATTTCGTCGTAGTACCTTGTACTAAAAAGTCTTCGGTTGAACCTTCCATCGTTATGCATTTTCCCATAGTTAAGAAATCAGAAGGTTTTAAAATATGTACCAATTCAGAATCAACACAAGTTAATGGTCTTGTATTGATAGTTGCTTCAGTTTCTTTTACTAATGTAACCAATTGACTATCCGTCAGCATGTGCTTTTCTAATGTTCTTCTCATACAATTCTTCACTATTCCAATTAATCGTTCATAAAATCCCCCGAACCAGGGAGCTAGTTGGGGTATGAACCTCTAACGAATTTCGTGTTTAATACAATAAGGATTTGATAGTATTTCTGACATAAGCTTAAAATTTGTAGCATTATCTGATGTGATTATTTGCGGCACACCTCTTGTCGATATCATTCGTCTCAAAGCATTAAGTGCTATCCAACGTTTACTTGTTTCATTTCTATGTTTAATTAGTACAGGGCCCATGTAGTCCAGGCCTGTAAATGTGAATGGTGATGTGTAATTTACTCTTTCAGTGGGTAACGCAGGGGTTGGCGGTAGCTTGAACGGTCCCCCTCCGTGTTTCTCACATCTAGGACATTTCCTTATAACTTTCTGTACTTGGCGTTTTCCATGTGGAATCCAAAAGGTTTGACGAATTATAGCGAGTGTATGGTTAACACCTACATGATGATTGTCGATATGAGTCTGGGTGATAATCTTATTAGTGTAATCACAATCCTTTGGAATAAGTATTGGATAACGTTGGTCATACGACCAATCTGTATTCTTTAAACGTCCTTTGCAACGTAAAACTCCATCTACGTCCAGAAATAGTCCAAGATTAATTTTTAAGCTTGTTTCTTTCCCTTCTAGTTCACTTGGAAAGTGTTCGGCTTGTAGTTTCTTAAGCTGTTTAATTTTGTCACCCTTTTCTTCACTTATGTCTACATCAATCTTAGTTTGGTTACTTGTACTATCTATATCTAGCTTTTCCACATCGAGTTTATTTTCTGTATCTATTGTATATTCTTGTGACTCTTTCGGGAGACCCTCCCCCGCATAAAGAGAAGAAATTTCTCTGATTCCTGACGGCCAGGAATCCGGATGTTGTAATAAAAATTGGGGACCACTCAGCCATCTTGCTCTATCTTCTTTAGAGCTGAATGGTCTTGTGGCAACATCCGCTGGATTTAGATCTGATGGAACATGTCGTATTATCAGATTTTTATTCTTTTTAATTTCTTCGACTCTTCTGGCCACGAACGGTGTGAGAAGTTTGTTCGACTTGCACCAGTCGATAACAATTTGACTATCAGTCCATAGTATTTGATTTGTGATGTTAAATTGTAAAATGTGGGATGCATATTTGATCAGCCTTGTTCCAATTAATACCCCTAGTAACTCTAGCCGAGGTATTTTCAGATTATCCTGATCTTTCAAAGGAACTAGCCTTGATTTCCCTAGGACAAATTTTATCTCTTTGCCATTACCTACGTAGATTACAGCTGCATAGGCTTTCGAAGAAGAGTCTGTGAAGCAGTGAATTTGACAATTAGTTGTAGCAGCGTCACTGAAGTAACATCTGGGCAAAGATATCTCTCGAACCTCTTCTAACTCGTTACATATTTTTGACCAATCGGTTTTTAATGTTTCAGAAAATGGTGTATCCCATTTTATCTTTTCCTTCCATAGATTCTGTATGAAAAGTTTGCTAGACAACAGTGACGGTACAGCAAATCCACACGGATCATAGATTGACGCTATGATCTTTAAGACACCTCTTTTTGTAAATGTTGGTTCACTGATAGCCTTATCTTTAAGTTGAAGTGTGTCTTCCTTCAGTTTCCAGTTTAGTCCAAGAACTTTGATCTTATTCTCTTTGCAAGAGTCAGGTACTTGTTTTATAAATTCTTCCGAGTTGGAACTCCAATCTCTCAGATTCATGGATATTTGGTTGAATGTTTCTTTAGAATTCTTATAAAGTTGAAGTGCTTCCTTCACTGTTTTAGTTCCAGTGACGACGTTATCAACGTATATGTCTTTAGTTAGTTTCTTAATCTGTTCATCATCTGAGTTTTGTAAATGTAATCTGATGGTTGCATTAAGCAAAAATGGGCTTGATATAACGCCAAATGGAACTGTTGTAAATCTTAAGTGAAGCAGATTATCTTCTGTAGCAGGTTTCTTTGTGTTCTTTAACCATAGGAATCGAGTTACATCGCGATCTGGTTTATTGAGCGCAACCTGTAAAAACGCCTTCTCAACGTCTGCACATATACCTATTGGTTGACATCTGAACTTTATAAGTAATCCAGTCAGATCTTCCAACATCATGGGTCCACAATACAAGCATTGATTTAAACTTTTACTGTCTTTTGTTTTAGATGACGCGTCATAGACAATTCTTATAGGCTTGCCAGGTACCTTTACTCCATGGTGCGGAAGGTAATGAATTGGATGTCCTACTGTTTGTTCTCTTAGATCTGGTGCAACTTCAATTATTTGATCCTTCATCATTTGATTTTTCAATGTTTCTTCATATGCCAATAATGTGGACGTATCTAGTCGTTTCAATAAGTTGGTGAGTCGACCATAAGCTAATCCAAAATTCAAATTCAAAGCAGGAGGGTACTCAATCCAGGGCCAGGATACGGAGTACCTGTTATCTATATATTCAGTAGTTTCATTGAAGTTTTTTACAGCCTCATCTTCTCGATTTTCCCTTGGAGAATCAGTTATGCCAATGGATTCGAGTTCCCATAAGCTCTTCATGTTAGTCTCAATCAGTGGCAGGTCAGGATCGTTGAATAACATTTCTACATTAGACTGGAAGTACGTTACCACCGATAACTCATAAATAGGACTGGAAACCATTTTCCCGCTCAGTATCCATCCGAAGTCGGACTGTACCATATACAAGTTCTCTCTTAGTTTAATTTTCTGATCTGAGATAAGTGAAAAGTAATAATCGTTACCAATCAGAATGTCCACTTGGTCTTGTAGAGAACCATCATCAGCTAATTTTGATTTATCTTTCCAGTGGCTGAGGTCCTGACGAGGATATGGGACACTATGTGATATTACTGGTACCACATTAGCAAACAGAGTGATTGTCTTATCCGCTCTTGTCCTCAACTGCACTCTAACCACAGGACTTTCTATTTCTTGAGGAGTCTTTGATCCAAATGTAAATACAGTTAGTGTACTTTCTTCCTCAAATTTTAGATTAAGATCTCTTGCAGATTTCTGCGTGATATACGTTCTTTGGCTTCCAGAGTCTAACAGAACTCTGCAGGGAAGTTCCTTAGAAAAATCTCCTATTTTATTGGCAGTAACTACTGCTGTTTGTAGAACGGTGAGTCCCTTATCTCTTGTGTACAGGACATTGGTTGTCATTAACTTAGCCTTGTTTAGAGTTGAGAATTTTACAGGGCATAAAGCACGATTATGACCTATTTTCTGGCAATGAAAACATTCCCTTTTATTTCTACATTCTGCATAAGAATGTCCTATTCTAAGGCAACCATAGCATCTGTTCTTTAATAGGGATTTTCTTTCTTTTATTTCTTTGAATTTAGTACATTCATCATTATAGTGCGACTCTTTACAGAAGATACAATGAAATTTAGATTTCTTCCTAGGTGGCTCTTCTTTTCCTTGGTTTTTTCCAAGATAACTTGTATATTTTTGCTTTCCATAGTTCCTTTGGGAAGTATATCCATTGTTCTGTGTCGGGTGGTATCGAGTTTTTTCCTTATTGATTTCGTAGTTAGTTTTCTCTTGTCTCCTTTGGTATTCCTTTCTCTTTAGATTTGTGTGATCACTATTCCCAGTGAAGTGAAGTGTCTTTACAGTGTAATATTCTTTCTCATTTAGGTTTTTCTCCTGCGTTAGTCTATTTGCATCTTCACGTGCTGAAATGATAATTTCTAAATATTTTCTTATCTCTTCGATCGATTCTTGCTTTATTTTCAATTTCATTTCATATATTATATCTTCAGGAAATTTCTCCATTACCATAAATCTCAAGTGGTTATGGTTGATATTTTCACCCATCGAATCCAAAACTCTTAAATGCTTTTCAATTTCAGTTAAAACTCTTCGACAATCTGTTATGGTTTTGTTTGCTGGATTTATCTTGTAGAGTGAGAAATAGTGCGCATCAACCACTTGAGTTTGTTTCCCGTATCTGTCTTTCAAAGATTGGATGGCTATAGAATAATTTTTATTTGTAATTTCTAACCCGTCTATCACTCCCTTGGCTTCCCCTTTTAAAGAATTCTTTAGATATAATAACTTGTCAACGTCTGGCAAATTCCGATTATGAATATTGGAACTAAATTGGTCCCAAAATTGGTACCATTCAAGAACGCTACCTTCAAACTGTGGTAACTCTAATTTTGGTAGTTTTCCTGATAAGAAACGTTCTTCGTTCTTGTTGCTATTGGACGTTGAATTTTCACATTCTTCAATTTTCACTCTAAGTTCACAGCAGTTTTCTTCAGCTTCCAGCTGTATTGCAGAGATGACAGAAACCTCATCTACTTGCGGTTCGTTAACAAGTCCAAAATAATTATTTAGTTCCCTCTCCAATCGTTGGAGACAAGTTTGAAGTTTAGAGGATACTACTCTTCCTTCATGCAAGGTTAAGTCATTTATTTCCGTAGAGAGTTTGTTAGTTACATTTCGAGCACATTCGGACAGAGTTTTTATTTTGTCACACAAGCCGTGAAGAATGAGGAGCATGGCTTCCTCCATATTGATGGCTTCAGATGTTGTTTTTAGTAGTAACCTGACTTCATTAGCTATTTATTTAGTTGTAGATCCGATGACAATTACCTCCAATGACTAACAATATTGGTCCTGTTGAAAGCATAAGTGTACAGGTTTTTATAACGTACCTACTTATTTCTCTAAACAATATTTAATGTTCCTATTGTTGTTGATAGGTAACATCCACACTGGCTGTATTGTCTCGGATAAGTTAGTGAATTTGTTTTGCGAGGAGCTCGTGGCTAAATAACAACAGCCGCACGGAACGATCCATTAGGTTAAGCTACACTTGTCGGGGCTGACTATGGATGGGTGACCATCCCTACATACCAAGACTCTCCCGCCTCGAACAGCACGCCAAGCCGTTGGTCACGGCTATCATTTGTGAATCTTTCGACAGTGGTTACGGGTCGTCAGAAGCCCGAAAGTCTGGTCTTAGGAAGGGACATCGCATTAGCTATTACGGGATTGTGGAGGTCAGATGGGCAGTCGCTCCATGCAAAATACTGGTATTCAGATGCATCCGATCATACTGGAAGCCAACCCCAACATAGTTGGAAAAAGGCTAGGCAGATTGATTTATTTTTCATTGGACGCTATACCTACCGATATTCATTTGTTAATAATTTTTTTATCAACACATCTAAATGGTACTGACCTTTTTATTCATCTAGGCACACTTATTTTATTCCCGACGTGGGCTAAATCAAGGCCGTAGTTATTTAGTTCTCACAAACACTAGCACCGTTTAAACTTTTTCAAAACAATTAATTGAAAAATTGAATTTCGCACCGAAAGTCAGAGACCAGTCGTAGAGCACAAATATTGCAAACAGTACTGCCAATGTCATAATCATGTTTACTTCCGGTTCTGTACTCAATGCTGCACATGTCATATTATTGATAATTCGATTTCAACTTCAGTTTTATAATAAATACTTTTTGGAGTCGTATCTTTGCAAACCGATGAATACAAATGATCGAACCCCTGAGATAAGTCATAAAATGAATAAAAAACAACATCATCTAATTTATTTCACAAAACAAGGAATAAACATAAGAAATAAATTTTATTTCAATAACAAATAACGTTCCATCCTAGATGGCGTTCCTTATAAGTTATTTGTCGTATCAAATATCGAGTGATATTATATATTTACCTGTGATAATTAATCTGAGCATAATTGCAATGAGAAATATTCACTTTTATTAGAGTCAATAGCAGCGAAACGTGTATCAAACTTATCCAACATTTTTATCCTCTTCAACCTTTGATACAAGTTTTACACGGAGCTTTCACAGATGGCAGCACCAGTAAGAACTGAATTTTATTTTAACTAGTTTAATCTTGTTTATTTAATATTGTTATTGATTCTTCTTCTCGGATCCCAGCATCTCCACCATGTCGCCGCCACGTCATCCGCGGTACCAGAACGCACGAGCTGGCCAGCCTCGTCGTCCCGGTCCAGATCCAGACAACGTAGCGACGAGATTTTATATATATTTATTTTGTGGTTGTTTGAAGGCTTATTTGTACCTGAGTTTTATTCCGAGAAGAATCTTCAATATTTTGGGAGGTTTGCTTCGCATAAATTGACTTTTAGTTCTTACTGGTTCGCCCCATGGTTCAGCTCGCCATCTGTAGTTAAAATTAAATTGATTCCCACCGTTCTACACATGATTTAAATAAACGTTTCTGGTGTCTTAGGTGTGAAGTCATAGCACAGAAGTGTTACACACATTCTGCTATAGTTGATTCAGTTACATGCTCTACGAATCATCGTAGTTTGCCGGGTATTTAGGATAACCGCACGTCTGCCAATTAACCTCTTGCCATTTGCTATGTTCAACACAGAACTTTAACTCTTATTAGGTATACCTCAGTTGTATGTACTTAATACCCTCTTAGTACATACAACAATTGTCTTAGGGAGACTTCGTATTGCAGCACCGAAGTTCTCCCACTTTAACACGGACTGATCACGGCCTTCCGCCTAGTCCAACTCTCACGAGGTTTCCGCATTGCCGTATCGAAAGACCTCTTAATGTAACTGACTTCTAAGAGCATCAGAAACTTCTTATTATTGCGTACTTAGATTGTGTACTAAACTGCTCTTTATAAAGCTAGGAAATTATTATTAGGCTGGGAATCACTACACTATTGTCTAGTGCTACCACTTAGCTTATATTTTCTCTCAGATGTGCTGCCATTAACTGGACGCCTCTTTCAAACACCAATCACTTTACTTTGCACTAGATATTTAATCAAATATATTAAAATTGTGGTGTATTCAAATGCGACGCCAAAACGTAGTGCCAAAAAACATAAACTATACTCTTTGTCTATGGTGATCTCTCTATGAGTTCGGTGTTACCAGCCAGTAGATCACCTTATGCTATTATGACTCATTTGTTACACGTTTCGTACTACTAATATTAATTTGACTCGATTACCTTTATACTTCGCGACCTACACGTCGCGACACATAGTAAAAGTTGTTCATAATGATGAGTACAATAACCTCTTTAAAGGTTGCCACTGTTTATACTTAGAGCCTGTATATGTCGCAGCCAACTGGTTTAATTAGCCGTTTGGTCAACCGCCTAGCCTTTTCACTAAACGGCGCCGTTCAACTAGCTAATGATATTCAGCCATTCAATCAATCAGCTATAGCCAAATTACTTGGATAGCTAATGTCAATAGAAATTAATAAATAATGTCTTGCCTAGTCCAGACATTTAAATTTACTTCCATTTTCTGCCACCTGCGCTGAATTCCACACTGTCTACTAAGGCGTCAACAAGCTACAATATTTCTGATGTGTCTCACAGTTTCAATGCGTTTACGCATAACCGAATCGGGGAATCCCGACTCAACGTTGTTTTTTGGTTGCTACCCCTAGAGTTTATATAAAAATCAGGAGGCGTGAAGGGAGGGCAGCCCCGCCCGCTGTAACAAAGCACAGGCATGTGCGAGCCGTAGCAGCTGAGGCTGAAACCGGCGACCAGCAAGCCGCAGCTGCAATGATGCTGTCCTTGTTACGTATGGGCGAAGGGATTCCACTGCCTGCGGGAAGTGGAAGCTGATGGCCCTATTAATGGCCTAAGCATCAGCCAGCCAGTTCATTAAATGTTGATTAGACGTATCGGCCGAATATCATTCAGGCCGCTAGTTGAATGGCGCCAAGCGGCTAATTAAACCAGTCGGCTGCGACATATACATTGTGGTGTCTTATGACTTCCACGCGTACGAAGTCGTCAATCCGTCAGATATTAAATATTCACAATCAAGACATTTAACTCTTTCGCACAGAATAACTTTCATTCGCCCTGAATATCCTTTTAAAAATTATCCAAATCTGAGTTTTCAAAGTCGTCAGATTTAGGGAAAGCCCACAATTTATTTATCAGATTTGCCGACTTTAGTCATTATGGGTTAGGCCGAACATGATCAACGGATCAAATCAACGGCTCTGAAGATCGTTTAATTTTTGGCCCATTTTCGAAATATTAAAGTGGATTCCTGACCAAGAGGCTCCTATCTGAAACTTTTCCTTTATATTATTATATTCGGTGTCCTCTACAAATGCCGCTCCTACACAGCTTTCAACTTTTCGCCCTGCATATGCTCAAAATCCCTCAAAAGCTCTTGGTAGGGGTACCAAGAGCTTTATAGACTATCGTGTTCTGTCCAAAGAGTATATTATATTGACTCCATGTTTCGATGTTGTAAGTTTTTGTCAAATTATGTTGCGAGCATGGTTGCGAGACAATTTGACATAAACTTACAACAGTGCGAATGCACCCAACAACAAATCTTGATATCTGTCATAGGACTTACTCATGTTTCGAGCAGTGCGAACGCTAATTCAACAAAACAAATTGTGAGATTTGTTTGACATGACAAATATTGCAACATGTCATGTTGAATGTTTTCAAAGCAAACTTAGTGACAATGCGACAATGCGAACATGAGTTGTTACATTGACAGGAAACCATGGAAACGGAGATTTCAACATGTTTTTAACGCAAAGTTTCGCCAGTGCATGGAATCATGGCATTACTATTACATATTGCCAGACTAGTCCGCCGTCACTTCACTATGAACGCAACCGCCGCGCCGCCGCGCCGTTTGCGTTCATATGTAGTGATTAAGGTGGGCGCCTAGCGCGAAGGGTCTGAGCGTGATAGTGTCCGTAGTTTTCAAACGTTCCTATCCGCGCTTTATGGCTGCACTACGGGCCGGGCCTAGTCAGCAAACGACCTAATACGCGGGTGGGAGGTGGCAGGGGTATCAAACCAGGGTAGGGTATCAGTTCAGTCTTGTCGCTCGGCGGCGGCGTAAGAGCGTATGCAAAAATATTTTTTTTTGCAAAATGGCGGTAAATCTATAGTATTTATAAATAAATACGATTCAATATAAACCAGATATATGGCACCAAAACATCCACACCACGTAATCGCACCGTCTATGAATCGCACAATAACAAGAAAATTGTGGAGCAAAATAAATAGTTTGTATCTTCTCTGGTGATTTTAGGTGATATTTTACTCAGGATGTAGTCAAATGTTGACACGGGCTATCTAATAGTAAAAATACCAAATTCTCGTCCATGGTTTGCAAGAGTAAATACGTCTTAAGGGGATGCGCTGTGGTAGCCCGCAAAATTCATGTTTTTATGGGTTTTTGCAATTCGCAGGTCCGTGTCAGGTTGTATCTTGATCAAAATATGATACGCGGCCATAAAACATATGTACTTATATAATTTTAACCATGAAAATCATTAGATTTCGTGCAGATTCGTCGAACGAACGAAATCTGAATTTCGCGGGCTATCACAGCGCATCCTCCACAGCTCGCATATCACTGTGGCCACTGCACACAGCCACCGCACGTTCTCGCCCGCTGTCGCGCCTGCCACAGGCCCTAGTCACCGCGCATTGACTGTGGACGCACACTTGGCCGGCGTTCGCACAGACGTAAAAATATCGCGGCAATTTTTTTTCGCGTACTGGATTTCCAACGCTCCACTTAACGCCTAGAGTTGAAAATCCAACAGTGTGTTTTTTCGACGCGCTGGGAACTGGGATGCAGTCTGTTGGATTCTCGAAGCTTGGCTCAACACCGAGAGTTGAAAATCCAGTGCGCGATAAAATCCCGCCGCGATATTTTTACGTCCGTGTGAACGTCGGCTTAGTGTTTCCATACTCGGTTCATGGCATGTTTACCTCGCTTAAGGGGGATGCGCTGTGCTAGCCCGCGAAATTCATTATTTTTTGGGTTTTTTGCAATTCGCGGGTCCTTGTCAGGTTGTATCTTGATCAAAATATGTAACGCGGGAATAAAACATATGTATTTATATAATTTTAACCATGAAAATCATCAATACAATCTCTATAAGTTAGATTTCGTGAAGATTCGTCGAACGAACGAAATCTAAGGACTCTGCACGAATTCTAACTTATAGAGATGTATTGATGATTTTCATGGTTAAAATTATAAAAATACATATGTTTTATTCCTGCATATCATACTTTGATCAAGATACAATCTGACACGGACCTGCAAATTGCATAAAACGCAAGAAAATTTGAATTTGCGACCACAAAAGTCCCTTAAGGAGGAGGACCTCCTTAAGGGGGCTTTTGTGGTATACTAAGGTAGCCCGCGAAATTTAAACTTTCTAAGAAATTTTCTTATGTTTTGTTTTGCAATTTGTAGGTCAGTATCAGGTTGTATGTTGATTAAAATATGATAACTGAGCCCGTAACTAATATGACTTTCCAGAATTTAATCATTAGAATCAGCAATACAATTCCATAATTTCAAATTGACCTCAAATCTCATGATTTCATGAAATTAATTACAAAAAACGTAAGTAAGAAAATTTGAATTTCGCGGGCTACTTCAATATACCACAATAATAGTGGATGCAAATATGCTTTGTGCTGAAATACTGAATCCAAAGAGAGTGCAATGATCCTTCCAACGGGCAGTATGGTTCCTTGAGATTAATCATCCTAGGTGATAAACGCTAGGTTACATTATGCAATCGAGCGTACCGTATAACCGTACTGCCGAGCATGGCCCCTGTAATTTTATTGCCAGTTGCCATTATTTTTGGTAGAGCAAAAAAAAAAAGAAAAGAACAAAGATGGCCGTTCGAAGCGCGTCATAAATACGCAACTGACGTTGTTTATATTTGCGCAAAATTAAATGATTTCATTATTATCTTAGCTTGATTTTGTGTCTGTGTTGAGTATGATGTAAGTGGATAATCCTGTACATTTAAGTCGTGATACTATAATGTATTAAATCTGCTTACGGAACGATGTCAAACAACACTGTCGGCTCATCGGGGCCTGCTCCCGGCAAAATACGTGGACCTGGAAGACCTCCAAAACGTACATGCACTTGGTGTGCTCAAAGTAAAACACCACTGAAGTATGTCCTACCTACAGAGAACGGGAAGAAAGAGTTCTGTTCGGAAACATGTTTGTCTGAATTTAGACAGGCGTATAGTAAAGGCGCCTGTCTTCACTGTGATAATGTTATTCGAGGTAACGCACCTTCTAGTAGTAAGAACTTTTGTTCCACATATTGTTTGAATAAATATCAGAAGAAAAACGAGAAGCGAACAACATCCCCACAGTCTGGAAATGGAGCTAATGGATCAGAAAATCATGCAAATAATAATTCTACAGGTTCCTTTTATGATATTTACCAAGATTTTGATTGGAATGAGTACATGAAGGATACAAACAGTGCAGCAGCACCTCAAGACTGTTTTAAACAGGCACCCATGCCTCCTGTGAATGACTTCAAAGTGGGAATGAAATTAGAGGCTCTTGATCCCCGAAACTTAACATCTACCTGTATTGCAACTGTTGTTGGTGTTCTGGGCCCTCGATTAAGGCTGAGGCTTGATGGCAGTGATAACAAAAATGACTTCTGGCGTCTTGTAGACGCAGGGGACATTCACCCTATTGGTCATTGTGAAAGAAATGATGGTATGCTGCAGCCACCTCTGGGATTTCGTATGAATGCCAGTAGCTGGCCTATGTTTTTACTCAAAACTCTAAACGGTGCAGATATGGCTCCTGCTAAAGTTTTTCAACCTGAACCTCCAA
The DNA here is from genome assembly GCA_946251885.1 of Cosmia pyralina. NCBI lineage: Eukaryota > Metazoa > Arthropoda > Insecta > Lepidoptera > Noctuidae > Cosmia > Cosmia pyralina. Next base: position 11,862,075 of record OX276353.1, read on the forward strand.
CTCCTAAGTCAAATTTGTTTGTTGTTGGTCAGAAATTAGAAGCAGTTGATAAGAAAAACCCACAGTTAATTTGTTGTGCTACTGTCAGTGCAGTGAAAAACGATCAGATACATGTAACTTTTGATGGTTGGAGGGGTGCCTTTGATTATTGGTGCAGATATGAATCAAGAGATATATTCCCAGTTGGTTGGTGTGCTAGAGCTGGGCACCTTCTAGCACCCCCTGGTCAGAAAAGTGCTACAACTCCATCAAGGTATTAAAAACTTTTATGATTTGGTTATATTTCTTTTGCTAAACTAAAGAAGTTTGTTTTTTAATGTAGATCTAGATAATTTCCTATTTAAGTTGAGCACCTGTCAAATGGACAACCTATATTTTATTTCCAATATAGACAAGGCATTTTAGTTATATCCTATATTACTTGAACAATAGAAAAACGAGACTACAGACATAGATATACCTAGATAACGCAAGAATATCTAGTTACAGCTTAAGCATAAAAGGTCTAACTAGGCTCAGTCTTTGCCTGTCTGCCGCGCTAGTCTGACGTTAGTCAATCATATAAAATATCTATATTTGTAATATGTGGCGGCTTTTACTTGGAGCAGTTGATGTGAGGTACCATGTTAACAGGTGATGAATATCGAGACAAGTGATACTATCGTATATCTCTTCAGTTTCGTGGTATAGGTGCTTTTATCATTTTTCTGTTGATTAGTGCTGTTCATTTGATGCAACATAAATTGATTCTCGTTGTTAACACAGGAATCAATTTTGGAAACAGGAATGTGTATGTGTCACATACACCATTCGCACAGACATTCAAGCATAAACATTTTATTATCTTTATTGGGAATGAGGGACTTATTAATGTTTATAAAAAAAACTTACAGATTCAAAATGAGGCTAAGCGGTATGCCCAACCCAGCTTTACCAGAAGGTGGATCTACTGGTGCTGGAAACTCAAACAGCTCTGTAACACCTACACCAGTAGCTACAGTCTCTCTCCGCATTCGTAGCAGTTGTACAGGTGGCAGTAGCTCTTTACCAAGTTCTGTCTCAGGCTCTGGTCCGTCCGGGGCAGCTGAAGCACTGGTGAAGGAGTTGCTTAGTGTCCACCCAGACCCACAAAGGCTGACAAGAGCAATACTTACAGCATCTAGTAGCTATTCTAATATAACTAATGTTCAGGTAACGCTCAACATTTTTTTAATTTGTAGTCACATTTAAGCTTTTCATCTACATGTTTTGACTGGCATATACATAGTCACAACTTACAATGGCTTAAGCAGATGTCTCGATCAATTGCTAAAGAGTCTGTGAAGAATTGTGCCTATATTTATTTATACTTGTTGTATATAAAGTATCTACATACTTCGTAGTGTATAAGTTTGGATTTATTAGGTTTTAAGTCTACCTTCCATTATAAATTATTGTTCCTACCCTACTCTTATGATTTACTCACTTGTATGTCTAGGCTACTTAGCTCCATACACAAATAACAATATTTGGTGTTTTATTAAAGACATAATACTGTTGCAGGTTTCATCAGGTAATAAAAACTACCCAGTGAAAGTTCCCTCAGAGCTGACAATAGAAGAACTTAAGAACTGGCTAAAAGGAGTATCTAGTGGTGTTGGCAGCTGTATTGGTATGATAGAGGTAGACACGGGCGAGGCTGCTGGTCGGCCTTGCACTCTCTGTGGCGAGTCTACTTCTAATAATGTTACATCAGGTGTCAAGAGGCCTAAAAGTGTGAGTACATACATGTATGATGAGATTGAATAATCGGATGCATATTTACCCAAACTTGTGGTGTTGGCTAATATGGAATGGGCTTTGTTCTGATTCTAGAATGAAACATATATGTCGCAGCCAACTGGTTGAATTAGCTGTTTGGTCAATGTCCTAGCCATTTCACTAAAGCCTGCCAATACGTCTAATACAACTTTCACTAAACGCTGCCATTCAATCAATGGCCTGAATTCTGCCAATATATCTAATACAACATTTAATGAACTGGCTGGCTGATGCTTAGGCCATTTATACAATAGGGCCATGCAGTAGGGTATATTGGTAGGTTGTTTAGATATATTATTTAATTCCAATTTAAAATTACAGTGGTAACGTGCCATTCTTGAGAAAAACAAACTCAAAATATTTATTTCAGTTAAACCAATAACAGGCACTTTTGAACTGTCGGTCAGTTAGTCAGAAAGTTGAAGCTAGTTGCCCAATTCCAAAGAGAAGAACGGGCGAGAAACTCTATAGACACCCTTTTAAATCAAGATATGTATTACAACATCCTGTGTACATTATTCTTGTTGCTTCTACATGTGAGGACAAAGTAAAAAAAAAAAAAAATCAAACATATCTTTTTTTTTTTAATTCAAATATAAGATAAAAATAAGCCAGTCTTCAAAATAACCTGTCTCAACTGACGGCGCCCGTTCACGAACATGACTCGTGGATCAGCACCATCCATTTTGTAGGGAACCAAATGATCCAACACACACGCCACCATCAGCGAGACATTTAAGTGAGCATGTCATACTCTTAACTGCCATGCTCTTTCATGTCAAACTTATACTAATACTTGACTTGAATAAACGGCTCCATGGTACTCACAATTCACAAAATTTTTAAAAATGCTTCTAATTTATACAGAACTATGTTTTGCAATGAATTGAGAGATTAATAAAATTTTACTACTTACCAAATGTAAGAAAATCATTATTACGTATTGAAGTATTCTACAGCTAAAACCCGATTAAATAAAAATAAAATTATTGTAACTTAACCTCAAAACTCTTTAAAGTTGCTTCTGTAACTTCTCCGGCGCTGCGAGAAGTGCAACCCCTTCGCCCTTACGTAACAAAGGATAGCTACCCATGCTAACGTCCGCAGTTTTGGCTTGCTGGTCGCCCTGGCGACCAGCCTCAGCCACTACGTCTCGCAGGTTATGGTTTGTCACAGCGGGCAGGGACTGCCCACCCTTCGCGCCTCCGGATTTTTATATACACTAGGGGTAGCACCCAAAAGACTACGCCAGGGTGCCCCGATTTGGTTTTGGTTTTGCATTTAAACAGAAACCAGAAATATTAGTTAATCATGAAATTACCAAATTGCTCCATACAAATTTTGACACAAATTTTGGGTAGTTTAAGAAAATTAAAAATGACAAACTTTATGATTTATTTAGATAAATATTCGTGCCAAGTTTCAAGTCTATTAACTCAAGGAATAAGATTTTTCATACAAACTTTCATCCCCTATTTGACCCCCTTAGGGATGTTGAATTGCCAGCGGCTTCGCCCGCGTGGATGTCGGAAAATATCCCACGGGAACGTACTACCAGGAATTCCTTCCTTATTCCTTGTCTACATTATAAAGGGAACCTCTGTGCAAAATATCAGCTTTCTAGGTCCAATGGTTTGGGCTGGGTGTTGATGAGTCAGTCAGTCGGTCAGGACTTTTCTTTATATTTATATAGATTGCTCTTCTACTTGTAAATTCCTTCCTCAGATGATCACATACAAGGTGTATTGGAAAAGTGTGGTCAAATTAAAGGGTGTGGTACATTGTACATACCATCAAACTGAACAACTTTCTCCATGGAACCAACATCGTAATCGAGAAACAAACATCGCCTGCTTCATACAACCCAAATGTATGGGACCGCTGATTATTATTTTACCCAACTGGTTTATGTGTTTGACATTTATGTGTGTCTGTCCAATGTTCTCTTGTAACTACTAAACGGCTGAACCTATTTTGATGAATGATATGTCGTTAGATTCGTCTTTATTGCGCGAGTCACTGGATATAATAAAATTTTAGAAATCAAAAAGGCGGATTTTTGGCGCCAAAATTTATGTTTAAAAAAAAAAAACGCCCAAATCTATGGAGTGGAGTATCAAAATGAAGGGGTTCAAAAATATAATTATACAAACTAACTGTTACCCGCGACTTCGTCTGCGATCCAGAATGAAAAGTAGTCTATATCCTTCTCCAGTCTACCCATGTGCCTAACTTCATTCAAATCCGTTCAGCCGTTATAGCGTAAAATCGCAACAAACAAACAAACAAACTCACTTTCGCATTTATAATAGGTATTAGTTTGGAATGCGAAATTACACTTCTGGACACATCTTTTGGCCCACCTTGTATTTTCAGTTTCGTTTGGTCCTAGCGAAAATTTTATATTAGGTCGAGCAAAAAGTTTTTATGCAGTTTTGAACCTGGCACATTCACAATTTCATTCAATAGTCTTTTTTTGAATTTCGAACACAGAATTTAAAGAAACAAAAGACAATTTGGAGCCTGTTTGTTGATATCAAACAATCGAATACTAAGAAAAGTTGGTTTTATTGGTTTACTTGGATTTAATTCTTGAAAAAGTGATTGATATCTTTGGTTTTGCAACAAACATTACTTATTCTTAACATTAAGGTGAGGTTCTATCAATAATCTATGGATACTTCACCTGAAGTCGCCGCCCAAGCTGTGGCACTTATTCAGGCCGGACACAGCCAAAGAAACGTGAGTGCTCAACTTAATTTAAGTCGATCTGCGGTCCGAAATGTTTATCGGAGGTACCTAGAGACTGGCGGCTTTGTTCGTCGCCAAGGAAGGCCACGATCTCGGGTCACAACTGAAAGGCAGGATCGATTCATCGTGACGACCAGCTTGAGAAATCGTCACCTTACCTCCATTGAGATACAAAACCAACTTCGCGACTTCCACGGAGTATCTGTGAGCGCTCGAACTGTTCGGAGAAGGTTAAAAGAACGCGATATGGTACCACACAAGCCAGCTAATGGCCCCAAACTAACGCGAGCCCACCGAACAGCGCGCCTTCATTTCGCACGCAGTCATTTAAATTGGACACAGCAAGATTGGAGCCGTGTACTCTTTTCTGATGAGTCTAAAATTGTGTTACATGGCAATGATGGAAGGAAGAAGGTCTACCGACGTAAGGGAGAGCGTTTCGCACAATGCTGCTTTGAAGAGAGGGTTGCTTATGGCGGTGGCTCATGGACTGTCTGGGGCGGTATATCCGCGAGCGGCAAAACTCAACTTGAGGTTGTTACAGGACCACGGCTGCCAAAATTAAATGCTGAAAGGTACATTCGTGAGTGCTTAGAACCTCACGTGATACCATACGCGGACAATGTGGGCCCAAATTTCCTTTTTATGCATGATAATGCAAGAGCCCATGCGGCCGGCATCGTCAGGGAATATCTTCGGGATGTGAACATCACAGTTATGGACTGGCCAGCCAGTAGCCCAGACATGAACCCCATTGAGCACATGTGGGACGAGCTAAAAAGACGTGTTAGGGCTCGTCAGCCAGTTGCCCAGACGATGCAGGAGTTGAAAACTGCCATAGAAAAGGAATGGGAGATGATCCCTCAAAATTTCATAGAGCGGTTGATAAACTCTATGCCTAATCGTATGAGAGCTGTGGTAGATGCCCATGGAGGCAACACGCATTATTAAATTAAACCTTTATTTGAGAAAACATGTTTTTTATTCAAAAATCAATTGCCTTTAACAAGGCGCATATCCGACTTGTTAGGCGTAGCTCCATGTCGTATGGTATTTTGAATTCAAATTTAAAACAATACGATTGAAAAAGATGGTAAAATGTATCAGGTTTAAAACTGCATCAACAGTTTTTGTTCAATCTAGCAATCATATTTCGGTAGGGGCCATCGAAACCTAAACTCTAAGGTGGGCCAATAGATGTGTCCAGAAGTGTATAAAAAAAAACCGGCCAAGTGCGTGTCGGCCCACGCACAATGAAGGGTTCCGTAGTTGGGATGAATTTATCCCAAGAACAAACTTAACATTGTAGTTGAAATAATACATGTTCTTCCATACATTCCAACTGTAAATGTTTGTACTCACAATATCGAGAGATTTACTATATTATTTTGAGACCACAGACTTCTTATAGGTTTTCCTGTAATCTACAGATAAAGAACTATTTTCTGATTTTTTTCAAAATTTTAGGCTCAGTAGTTTCGGAGATAAGGAGGGGGAAATGGTCAATTTTCGGCTATTTTCTTAAACCCTTGTTATTTGTATTTTTATGTGTTCTACTAACAACCTTACTAACGTTTCATTTGTTAAAAATGTATGGATGTATGTCTGAAATAAAGATATATTAATATTAATATTAAATATCTTTAAAACAATTTATTTTAAAATTATAAAAAAAAACTATTTGAGACCCTCATCCCTTTCATTTGATATATCACATGGTACAGTTTCCAAAACTTTTTATTTAATTTTTTTTAATTTTCTTGTTTGTCCCCCAAAAGTGACCCCCATATTCAAAATTCATTTATGTATTTACTTTATCCGTCCGTGTTTGGGTCACAGAAATTCATATCTGTAGTACAAAATTTTAACTTAATTGGTCCATTAGATTCGGAGCAAATTGGCTGTGACAGACACACAAGTGAGGGTTGAGTGAGTAAGATGCCGTTGTCACCCGATTATAAGTGGGTATTGTACGAACGAGAGATGTTTGATTTGAAGCACGCGCATTATTAATTATTCTGTTTATTGTTTATCAGCTTTATTCCTTTGTGGCGCTCTAGAGACCAAACGCGCGACCGATTTTGATGATTTAAGAATCATCAAAATCCGTCAATCAATCTTAATCTTGTGAGAGTCACTGAAGACACGATATGTAATCAAAATTCAATACGGCGACATACAGACGGACGCCATATTGTGAAAAAGAAAAAAAGAAAGTCGACGAACTATATTAAGTGGGGTATCATTGAATAGGTCTTTGAAAATCAACTTGAAAAAGTATATGCAATTAAAAAGACCACACCACATAAACATGTATTACATACTTGCTCAGTATGTGAACCATGCAGCAATGGTTCAGGTACTGACAATCGAACTTTTGCGCAAAAGAAAAACAATCGCAGGATCAACTTTTATGAGCCAGTCTTAACGATATTGATAATAATATTGATTCTTCAGCCTTAAACTATCCCTCCAAAAACTATTCATAGTGAACACCTGAGCATGCACTGACAGTGTGAGTTACTTCATTATAGGAAGAAAGCACGACGAGCGGCAGCTTGAACGGGCCGGGCGAGTGCTCGGGCGGCAAGCTGGCGCGCGTGTCGCCCGAGCGACCCGAGCCCGCGTCGTCCACCACGGGCGCACCGCCGCCGCCCTCGCCCGCCGCGCCCCCCGCCGACTGGTCAGTCGAAGATGTCATCGGGTTCATTGCAGCCGCCGATCAAGCTCTTGCCGCTCACGCCGACTTGTTTAGGAAGCATGTGAGTACAGAACCTAGTATTATTACATTTTATTATAATCCTCACTACGAGACAAAATTTTTAGTCCGTAGTTAAACAGTGAGGCCTTGGGCGATGAGCAGACGATGGAAAATTTGTCTGCGACCATAAAACTATGGCAATCTATGCAATAACGCACAAGAAGGACAAAACGACTTCGCCGCCGCACGCCTTTGCTTGCCGGGTTGGGGAAAAAGTCTTTTCGCATTATAGTATGTATGAACTTAAAATAAAATCTCTTTGGCTATTCTATTTGTATCTGGCTGGTTTTGGTATCATTGAAAGTTTAAATTTTAAAGAACATAATTCCAAATTCAAATTAGGAAAATGTGTGATTTTCATTTGTTTTTCGTACTGTCAAGATGAGTGAATGTAATGAAGAAATTCGATACATTTTAAAATTTTACTACAAAAAAGTTAAAACTACAACGCAAGCCGCGAAAAAAAATTGCGATGTTTATGGACCCAGTGCAGTGTCTGTGACAGTAGCACAAATTTGGTTTAAGCGTTTTCAATCCGGAAATTTTGAAGTCAAAGATGCACGTCGCTCTGGTCGCCCTATTACGGATAAAATGGATGCCATTTTTGAAAAAGTGGAGCAAGATCGGCATATCAGTAGTTACGACGTAGCTGAAGAACTAGGAATTGACCACAAAACAGTTTTGGCGCATTTGAAAAAAACTGGGTACACAAAAAAGCTCGATATTTGGCTACCTCACGAGCTCACTGAAAGAAACCTAATGAACCGTGTACTCATTTGTGATTCTTTATTACGAGGTAATGAAACCGAACCATTTTTGAAGAAGCTGATAACTGGTAATGAAAAGTGGATCACGTACGACAAGAACGTGCGAAAAAGGTCGTAGTCAAAGTCCGGTCAGGCTTCACAGACTGTGGCAAAACCCGGGTTAACTCGCAACAAGGTGATGCTGTGTGTGTGGTGGGATTGGAAGGGCATTATTCATTATGAGCTGTTACCACCAGGCAGGACCATCGCTTCTGAACTCTACTGCGAAGAGCTGATGAGATTTAAGCAAGAAGTTGAGAGAAAGCGGCCGGAATTAATCAACAGAAGAGGTGTGGTTTATCATCATGATAACGCTAGACCTCACACATCTTTAGTCACTCAGCAAAAATTAAGAGAGTGTGGCTGGGAGGTGTTAATGCATCCGCCGTATAGTCCTGACCTTGCACCTTCAGATTTCCACCTGTTTCGGTCTCTTCAGAATTCTTTAGGCAGTGTCAGGTTAACATCACGAGAGGACTGCCAAAACCAGTTGTCGCGGTATTTTGATCAGAAGTCCCAAAATTTCTATAGCAATGGGATCATGTCCCTACCTACAAGATGGCAAAAAGTTATCGAACAAAATGGTACCTACATACTTTAGATAAATGTAAATAATGTATATTAAAAAATGTTTTGAATTTTCTTAAAAAATGCGAAGAAACTTTTTCCCCAACCTATTATGTATATAAGTAAATAAATATGTTTAAATTGTTGAAAATAATTAAAAGTGGAGATAATAAAATTAATATAATTGGTTATAGACCGACTGCGGCGAGCGTGATTTTTCAGTAGTCGGGTTTTAGTTTTTAGAGGTTTTAATACTACAACTTCTATAATACTTACATACTACAGCTTTGTTGTACGGTAGACCGCACATCAGTGGTAACACCCATACACCTTAAGGGCGCTATTACATTTTGACCGTGATTTTTTCATAAATTGAAATTGCACACTATAAACAAAAAAATAATTACTATATGACTCAAAATAAACGTAATCACAACTGCTAAATTGCTACATAATGCGATGTGTCGGCGTCTAAAGCTAAAGACCGCGTGTCCCGAGATTTACATTGATTTTTAGCACTGCATACAATAATTAATTAAACATATTATTTTACTTTTAAATAGACTATTTTTTTTTTTTTATCAAGCAAGGTAACATAGTAACCTTATTTATTAAATACATTTTGTATGAATTTGGATTATACATTCGTAGATAAAAAATATAATTTCGGACGAAAAATTGTCAGTATCTCTCTGGTTTACGGAATTATTTTTGGTGTATTACTGTATGAAACATAAAAAAACTGAATTGAGCACTCCAAAGTTGAAGATACAGTTGTTCCAAGGACATTTTTTTAAATGATTAAATTATTATATCTTCGATGTAACAAAGCATCAAAACATGTCCAAAAGTAAAATTTTATGAAACATCCTTTGCAGAGACAAGGTTTTTACTGATTTTTGTAAACAAATTGAAATATTTATTTAGAACACTCCCAAGAGAAATAATCAAGCTTTCTTGGGCATATGTTTTTTTTTTTTTTTTAATTTTGTGGCTCTAACAAAACCACAATCACATATCAAAACTCGAGTCAAACGCTCAAATACAAGAGAAATTGTGATAGCGCTCTTAAGCCTCGCGCATAAAACTCAAATGAGTACAAAAGTGTTATTAAACGCGCGCGCCCAAACCTAGATCTTAAAATCGGCATAACTCCAAAATTATTATTATGTTTTTAAATTTCGAAAAACAGTCTGAGATATAACCTTTCTGAACATGCACATGTAGAACTTTTTTAAATATTCATAAGTAAATAAAACTATATGTTGGGTCCATTATGGACCCCAAAAATATGACCATTTTAGAGCCATTTTCTTTAATTTTTTAAAGGAATAATTGATCAATTCAACTTTACTTTTTTGTACATAGTTAGACCTCGTCAATGCAAACATTTTGACGCCTCAATTAACTATATTGACTTAGAAACAACGGAAATATGCATGTCGCACTTTTCTCGAAAATAGGGCCATTGATTGCATACTAATTTGATTTTTTGTTTTGTTACAGGAAATTGATGGCAAAGCATTGTTATTGTTAAACTCTGACATGATGATGAAATACATGGGCTTAAAGCTAGGCCCTGCTTTAAAAATTTGCAATCTTGTATCAAAAATAAAAAATCGGCGACATTATAGTACCTAAGCGTGTACAGCTCTACTGTGAACCGTCCCGAGCATAAATATATTACTATGGACACGGACAGTTTGGAAATAATATCTGATTTCATGGTGCATTTATTAATATCTGTTCTCAAGAAGTCGCCAAGCAAATATATGGGATCATATTCTGTGGAAGGCATTATACAAGTAGGGGCACAGATAAGCCATCGAATAAATACTAAAACTATCTAACGAGACACGCAGCTGTCGGAACGTCAAAATGTACAGATACCGCATCGGGTTCAAAAACGTTATGCTTTCAGTGGAATGTCGCATATTTTTGCAATAGAGCGGCACCGATTGCGATATACAAGAAAATGTTAGATATTTAGGATCACAACATGATATCACATTCTTCTATACTGAACTGAGTAGTATATTTATAACGCAAGATAAATGTCCGATATTATGCATTCTGAGAGGTGACAAATCTTGAAGCTTGATGATCACAGATACCTGCTGTCTTCTTATGATATATATATTCAGATATTATTATGAATGCACCATAAAATAAGATATTATTTGCCAAACTGTCCATAGTAATGTATTTATTTATGCTCGTGACTGTAATAAATATTCTATAATATTAAAATAATTCACTCTTAGAGTTTGAAACTATAAGTTTCTTTTTTTATAAGCCTTTCTCAGAAATGTTCATTTTATTTGTCTACTATATATAGGTACACCTCTGCCTAACCCTCAGGGAATACAGGCTTGATGTTAAATTATGTTATGTTATCTGAAATCTAAAAACACATTGTTTTCTTTTTCAATATTAGAATCTGTTTTGTTTGAATCTCACAAAGAAAGATGTGGTTTTATTGTGTTACTGTCCAATGATTCAAGATGTATTTTAAAAGTATTCAGTGATAATTAAAAGTTCTGCAAAAGCGCCAGCAAGTTTTGTTGGCTTCGAAGGCTTTGTGTGATGTTTCCATTTTACTCCATTTTTTTTTTTACATCTGTTTAAGGGCGCTATTACATTTTGACCGTGATTTTTTCATAAATTGAAATTGCACTCTATAAACAAAAAAATAATTATTATATGACTCAAAATAAACGTAATCACAACTGCTAAATTGCTACATAATGCGATGCGTCGGCGTCTAAAGCTAAAGACCGCGTGTCCCGAGATTTACATTGATTTTTAGCACTGCATACAATAATTAATTAAACATATTATTTTACTTTTAAATAGACTAATTTTTTTTTATCAAGCAAGGTAACATAGTAACCTTATTTATTAAATACATTTTGTATGAATTTGGATTATACATTCGTAGATAAAAAATATAATTTCGGACGAAAAATTGTCAGTAACTCTCTGGTTTACGGAATTATTTTTGGTGTATTACTGTATGAAACATAAAAAACTGAATTGAGCACTCCAAAGTTGAAGATACAGTTGTTCCAAGGACATTTTTTTAAATGATTAAATTATTATATCTTCGATGTAACAAAGCATCAAAACATGTCCAAAAGTAAAATTTTATGAAACATCCTTTGCAGAGACAAGGTTTTTACTGATTTTTGTAAACAAATTGAAATATTTATTTAGAACACTCCCAAGTGAAATAATCAAGCTTTCTTGGGCATATGTTTTTTTTTAAATTTTGTGGCTCTAACAAAACCACAATCACATATCAAAACTCGAGTCAAACGCTCAAATACAAGAGAAATTGTGATAGCGCTCTTAATACAGGTACAGAAAGAGTTTTTCAACAAGCTTCACTGCATAGATGAAATTTTGTGAAATGATTTTCTTTCGGCTATACTTACCTAATCGAAAAAACTACTTAAAACAGAGTAGACGTTTCCTCCCAAAAAAAAATCTGGGATCTAGGTTTCTGTTAAAGTTAGACAAAACTCCTTTTTTCTTAGCGTGTTAAAATATTCTCAGTAGCAGCTCGGAGTCTAGATTTGGGCCCGGTTGATGGCAACAGCTATAGGCTCACCCAGGCTGGCGAAATGTGGGTGTACTATATGTACAGCTCTGCCTAATTCTTCGAGGATTACAGGCGCGATGTTGTGTTATGTTAAAACATTTCTGAGCACCAAATCGTTCTTAGTTGGTGTAGCTGCCACGATGATTATTGTGATCACTTTGTAGATTTTGATTCTGTTTTTAATTAGAATGCATTTTCTCTACATAAAACTATGTAGTAACTAAGTATACTGAATGCCTTTGTTAGAATGTCCTGTCCGAATGTTAGATAAAAACTAGTTTTATCTGACTTTTATTGACTGGCTGTAAATTTTGGTAGTTAACAAGGGATTCTGTATATGTAAACTAGTTATAAGAAGAGAAAACGCGTTCTAATAAATATCGGGTTGTAACTGTGACAAACATGTAATTTTTTGCGGAGTATTTTTGACGAGTTAATTATATTGTGATTCTTAAGCAATTAAATCGAAAATTAGGTACATAATGTAAACTATGCTTCGGCCTTAAAAATCTTTTAAAATTATATAAAGCATACAGCCAGTTCACATTTTTCACAAGCTATTATGCGAGAAGTTGTCTGACCTGTCGTGTGTAGGCACAGAAGAGATAAAGAGATTAGAAAGGAAATAGTTCCTGATTTGTACTAGAACGCGTGTCGTCGCTTGTTCCCCACTCTGTAACTCCACTATAAGCAAGAGACCAATACGTACGCGCATTACGCACACAAATAAACCACACGCACTTATATTACGAGTTTGCTATTGGTTCTCATACTAACGCAAACACAGCGCTGGACGTACACTCACACACGCGCAAAAGCAATTTATTTCTCATACACGTTACGGCTTGCATTAATCAATATTGATATCGATAAAATATACTATAGTTTTGTTACTTTAAGTTTTGTTATATTTCACTTTAATTTCGGGGTCAGGACGGGGTATGAATAGTGTAGACTTCCGATAACAAGTTTTTTTCTTCGGAAATAATTATATTTTTGAGTAAACCTAGAAAACTATACTTACGACTTTGATGAACACTGAATTTATTATTGAGTAACCGTTACGGGCGCAAATCGCATTTTCAATAACAAAGCTGCAATTTGCAAAAAATCCAAAAACTGATTTCACGGCTTAATCGAATGTTTTCCATTAGACGTATATTTTTATAAATAAAAACATAATTTGTGTACACATACTTAATATCGACATTGATTACAACTTGGTACAACCCTATCGATACGCATGGATTTCTCAGAATTCAAGCTCGACTCGCCGCACGTGACTTTCGCAGTGAACGCAACATATTGCGCTATCGCTCACGTAGTACAAGACGGTACCCATGCATTGCAATCAATGTATAATATTGTGCATCTGTTGGCGATTATATCGCTTTTATCTACAAACTACATAATACTATTGTAATAATTACAAATATCACCGGTATTTTAAGGTTTTTGGACTTGCCGGTGAAAAGAAATCCCTTGTCGGGTTACACTACACCACTTGCTACTTTTCCGACACGTTACAACAGCGCAACAAGGCATAATTCTTGTTTTTTCGCGGAGCGTCGTACGTCGTCACAGTGAGAGCGTGATTACTCGCCGGTAAAACAAATTTCGGCTGACTATGTGCGTCTACACATACGTGCGGCGCGCCTGCCCCGCCCACGAGGCCCTTCTAACCTCTTTATCTTTTCTGTGTGTAGGTTATTTATCTTATTAGTGTGGGTTGCTGAGTTTTTAAATGGTTGGTTGGTTTCTTTGTTTGTATTGAATGTATCTTCCGAAGTAGCCCGCGAAACACAAATTTCTTAGTTTTTTTGAAATTTACAAGTCAGTATTAGGTTGTATGCTAATCAAAATATGACTCGCGATCATAAGAATTTACCTACATAATTATAAATATTAAAGTCATTCATCAGACTTTAATTACCTATTGAATGACTGATTCTTGAAATCTTGACATTTGAGAATATTATAATAACTTAAGGAGCTGTATTACTGATAGTAATGATTATAATTATGTAAATACAGAATTATGTTAAGGTCGCGAATCGTACTTTATTTAATCAACATGCAACCTAATAATGATTTCACTTAAAAATTGAATTTCGCGGGCAACCCTGGCGCTTCCCCCTTAATTTCATATTACGAGTTCTTAGTACAACCTTGTAGCATTTAAATTATTTGACTGAAATTGACTTTACATATAAAATTGAATCATACATAAACAATAGTTCTGTTAATGCATTTTATCAGCGAATATAATTATACAGGTGAGATTGAGATGAGACACCTGGGCATGCAGGATGATAAGGCTGTTTAGAAAATTAAGGCCCGCTTGCAACACAAATTACTAAATACGTTTAGCGCTAAACGAGTTTAAAAACATCGTTCTGTTTCTGTTAATCGTTTGAAGATGCCGGAATGATGGTTTTAGATTAGCCAATGATATTTTACACAAGATATGTTACGTTCATAGTAACCGACGACGTTTAACATCCTTGTCGTGACAAGTGACTACAAAGCGTTTTGTTTTGACGCGCGGAATAAAGAAAACGTCCCAATTAGGACGTTTTCGAGTCCTCACAACGCGCGCGCTTGAAATATATCCTTTGTTTTAGTATTTAATATCAATTTACTTTTTATTGCTTTTGCTTTTTTATTAAAGATGCTTCTGATTTAGCTAGGAATCTTGCTCTGATGTCCTATCTCAATAACTTACCATGGTACGTATCTGCATTGCGTGTGGATATATCAAAGGCCTGTGGAGATCTTATAATGTAAAAGGTTGCAACAAAATCGTTGTAATACGATTTCTTCAGTACAGTACAGGCTATTCTCGTATCATTCGCATGAACTTCAGCGGGAACCGACACTCCTTATTCAATTAGTGGGGACAATACGACCATGATAGAGCTTGTCCTTTCTGAAATGACTCGCCCCATGTCAAGCGCTGTTACCATGTGTAATTAAAAAAGTTAAATTTAAGTATTATGCAGCTGTTATTTTTACTAAGGCGGTCCTCTTCTTGTATAGTCAAGGAAATTAATTGTTAAGCAAATTGACCCCTACGTAAATTTGCCGCATTATAGCCATTTCATGAAACTTTCTGAGTGGCAGTTGTGATTTGAATATACGGACAATTTAAGTTGTTAGTTTGTTTTTACAATTAATTTCTTTGACTTAATATAATGAATCAACATGTCATGTCAATCATTGTTTTCTAAAATAATTGTTGTATTTCCAAAAAAAAACAAAACATTGTGTCACAAACTTGGTTAAAAGCTATATAAATAAAATATCATCTTTTTACATAATTATGATATAGTAAGAATTATATGATCATTAATGTGCACTTCCATTAAAGCAGACGCGCAGGAATCGACCAATCAGACGAGACGGGAGACGTGGTGTGAATTTCAATGTGATTGGTCATGATTCATGCAGGTCTCCGCCTTAGTGGATACGCATTTTTATAGAAACTGATAAAAGGCTATTTTGATATAAAAATATAATTCCTAATAGTCATCTAGTAGGCACGAAATTCAGAAAAGTAATTACATTAATTGTTATATTTTTAATAACTATTATTGTAAATAATAAGGTGCAGTTTACACTTGAGACTTCTTTCCAAATAGGTTTTCCTTATAATATTAATTTAGTCATGTAAATAAGTATTTCATTGAGTAAAATTGCATTTAATGTAGTAAGAGCTCATCTTTCATATTATTCCATTAAATTCCTAAAAAAGTTATTATCTGGCTGTACTATTTAGGTTTTAAATTAATATTGTACATAAATATCGGCTAGTCGTGCGTCAAATGTTGCCTGAACGCTATAAGTACATAAAAAATAATAAACTCAAATTCAATACCATGTACAGAAATTATATTGTAGATTAGGGTCTTAGTGCCTTTCAATAAATAAATAGGTGTACTTAAAATTATCCGAACAATATGTCCTCATTTAGGCAAATTAGCGCTCAATGACACCAATAGAAGCTGTGATTTTATATGACGATTTAGTGTTCATAATATTGTCTTACACAATCATGTAAATTATTGCCACGTATATCTTTCAGCTTCAGTTTGTTTTTTTTTTAATGTGCGTTTTATTGATTGTTCCTTATAAGAATATTAATATAATTTAACGGTAACGATGAAGACGTATTTTTTTTTATTTATAAAGCTATGGTATTTAATTTTGGTATTATCATGCGTTATTGTGTTTAAACATTTCATCATGTGATATTTCAATGTTATCTGTTAAAGTAATAAATAAATATTGATAATTATGTTGCTTACGTGATGTATATTTAAGTTTTCACATGACATAAAGTAAATAAGTGAAGTAGTTATTTAATTTTCCTATTTTGTTGATGTAAATATTTTCGTAATAGATCATTTTATTTTAGGAGGGAGTTATCCACTGGCTTAAGTCTATTACATAATTATTGTAAAAAAATACTGATCTATATTATTTTTACTAGGACATGAGGCGTCGTTTAATTTTGTGCAGATTGTTGTAGGTTTTTTTTTCAAGTTGTGATAATCTAGTTTTCGATCCGACGGATTATGGATACATCCATCAATTAAGCCCGTCACAGACCTAGCTATAATTATATTAATATACATTATAATTATTACGGTATATTTTCTATACTAGGTATATTAATTTTCGAGCGGTATATTATAGCTACGTGTGCGGTCACTCGAAAATTAGTAAATTTTCGAGTGACCGCACACGTAGCTATAATATAATATTTATATTACACTAAAAATTCACAGTATATTAATATATATTATAGCTAGTTGTGTGGACGGGCTTTAACGCGACGTCCTAATATAAAGCGATGGTCGCGCGAATACGCGATCGCAATCACTTTGTTAAATAAACCGGAACGCGTGGTCGCGCCGACAGAGGGCGCCTTCCGGTTTTCCGAACAAAAAGTGATCGCGATCGCGTATTCACGCGACCATCGGTTTATATTAAGACGACGCCTAATACATTTTGGTACACACACAAAAAATTAATCTTTGCGAGTATTGTACGATATTGTATTCTTACCGAGTGATTTTATTCCCAGTCAATAGGGATTAGGGTGCGTTTCTACTAACGCGGAGCTGGGTGGAGTGAAGCGAAGACGTGCATGAATCGACCAATCACAGACGAGACAAGAGACGCGATGAGGATTTTAACCATTATGATTGGTCGATTCCTGCACGTCTCCGCTCTGCTTCGCCCAGCTCCGTGTCAGGGGAAACACAGCCTTATTCTGGTAGCCGTGTTGGTAAAGCTGTCATTCCATCAAGGCGGAGCGGAGCGCAGCATTACGGCACAGAGTAACATAGGTATTTACGGTCTTAATAGAATTGGAGTGTTACACTTCTTGAGAATAGTATCGAGATCGATCAAGATCTAACGACGGCCAGAGCGATCGGTCTGATCGGATTAACTGACCGGGTACTATATCGTTCAGTTGGCGTTTTAGCCGCTGTGCAGAAAAACTGGATCAAATTCACTTATGGTGCAACCACTCCCTGAAGCGAATCGTTCGAACTGATGTGATTGTTTCAGGAAGTTTGCACGCATCCGCTCAGATCGATCCGGCTCAGATTCGTCTGATAATTCCTGTTAAAACTCACTTTTTTTTGAATGATAACATTGTAATAGTTATGGAACATGCTTTCTGCACATCAAATTATTATTTTATTACTCTAGTACTTTTCAATAATATTATGTAAATAGGCGAATAATTGGATAAAGATGTGTATTATTAATTAAATAAAACGCAAAAGTTAAACGTTGGTTTTAATAGTATTTATTTATTAGGTTCTTGAACAATGACCAGGTACTTAACAATTTGTACATGGTAATTGGTAAACTTAAGTCTTAAGCACATAATAAATAATAGTACTAACGCACAGAAGTTGCACTCCTTTGATCTTGTAGAAAGTCGCTTTTATAATAGCCTACAAAATCACTTCCCCCCCACTCGCAAGCTAAATTGCACTTAATGGCCGCGGTTGAGAGTTGTTATTACTTCTCGTCCGTAACATACCTACGCCGCCGAGTACTAGGGCTGTCCGGAAAGAAAAATAAAATAAGGTATATACCTTTTTATACTTTTATTGTATTTATGAGTACCTAGTCTATCTAGAGTTTCACTTTAATGTAATGTCTTATAATTTTTTTTCCTTCTCTGAAGTACCTATTATTAAATTTAATGTTGTAAAAACGCGGCACTTGTTCGCAAGGTTCGTAAGCTATTATAGTATTATCTTAAAGCTTCTTATCGTGTGGCACGTGCCCCGCCGAGAATCAAAAGTGTACCTTTATGATTCTCAACATTACTGCATTACACCAATGACGAAGTACTCGTAGAAAAAATTAAGACTGGCAGAGAGTGACATAAAAAAGCATAGCCTACTTTTTGTCTTTGACTGAATTATATTTTCTTTAGGGCGCTGGCAAACTCAAAGCATTTATTTCAAATAAACCAATTACAGGCACTTTAGAATTGTCAAGGGGTTGGTCAGTCAGAAAAAATGCAAGCTAGTCGCCCATTCCAAAGCGTAGAAGGTAGTACCTATGGAGAAAAACGGGCAAGAAACTCCTCGGACACTCTTTTAAATCAAAATATGGCTACAAAATATTGGTTACATCATTCATGTTGAAATTATACATGTGATACAGAAGTTGAAAGCGGCCGTATTAAAAATATAAAAAAACAAGTCATAATTTAAATTAAATTAAAATAAGCCGTGGCAGCTAAGATACAACCAGCCTCCACTGGCAGCGCCCGTAGACGAACCTGACGCATGGATTGGCTTTTTTTTTTTTTTTTTTTTTTGGTGGCGCGTGTGTTGAATCTTTTAATGTGCTATGGGTATAGGCTAAAAACAACACAATAAAATTATATTTTGTATTATTGGCGAGCCCAAATAATTTGGTCGGGATAGAAAATTCCGTACTTTATCACCATTTATATAAAGCGAGTAATTCTTGGTAGCAGCGTACAGTCTAATATCTACTTATGTATTTTTTTATTATTTGTTTTATAAGAATATGGAAATGGCTTGTAAAATTATCCGACAGTAATGTTTCTTTAAAATGGTCCTGTAAATCTGGAAACAAATTTCTGGTAGTATTTACAATGTCTCGCAGTATGTACGAGTACCTACTTTTGTAATTAATACTGGTGGAAAAATTGGCTCGATCGGAGGTTTATCATTATTTTTTTTATAAGCTTGGCGGAATATTGACTCTACCATTAAACAAATATGTATCTCACTTGTAGAAGGTACGGTTAAACCGCCACTTGTTTTCTGAATTAAGTATCAGTGCTATACCACTTCTACGATTAAAAACTACGTCTTGTGGTACAGATTCGCAAGCTACTAAGCAATCATCACATTTAATATTTTTACGAATAAGTAGCTCGAATAACAAATCCAGCGATTTATCCCATACACTGTTTCGATGTCTCATTTATATTAGAATCCGGTATTCACCAATACAGATGTAAAAATTCACCTAGTTCGTCTTGCAGAGAAGGTGGTTCAATATCATCTAAGCGATATTTTTTTTATTGTACCTACGCATGTTTTCAGCTTCACTGTATACACAAACATCGAATTTATTAAGTTTAGCCACTTTTAAACCGGAAGATGTAGTCAAAATAGTTATATCATTGCCTAAAACGTTGCCCGTGCATGTTCTGATTTCATGGTGAATTAGTAATTGTTTGTAGGCACTAATGAACTGTGCAGCTGTTGGGTTCGAGCGCCAACCACCGCGGCTCCGAATAGCACAGAAAAATAATTCTAGATGGTCCTGACTAAGTTTGTAGTTAGCAAATATTCAATTTCCGGTTTATCAGATTTGACATAAATGTATCGTAAATATCGTTAATACCGAAATGACGGCGTTGTAAAGTCCCAGAAACCCTGCTTTACGTCGTGAATGTACCAACAGTGTATCATTTGTTAATTTAATTTGGCTGAGATAATTTAAAGTTTTGACCTCCACCTGTTTTCGTTAGTGGTCCTAAGTGGACTTTTAAAACCTGTTCCCCAAGGATTTCTTACATTCAAAGAATCAAAAATTCTGTCAACTGATCTAATAAATCTGACTGTGGGAGCAGAATCATTGAATTCTGGAATTTGCAAAACTGTGTCACAAAACTCGATTGCATCCGCCACGCTACTACTTAGTGTTTGAGCTGCTAAATAAACTTTCATAATCATTGTTTTGTAATTGATATGAAGGTTTCTTAAACGATTCCCTAAACGTAGGGTCAGATGTCTATCAATGAAACAGTGGTACACAATAAAACACTGTGATATTTCTAAAATGCTGCATTGCTGGATCGTGCATTATATCGCGTAAGGACACTCGAGAACCCCGGCGCCTACCCCAGTTTGCATCGGCGGCACGTACTTAGGAGAAGACTGTCTGCGGAGCATTTTTAATTTTTTCGACAAAATTGTAAGTATTTTCAGCATTCTTTTTTGATTTTTCATTAAATTATGGTTGAAAATGATGAAATGATGATGGTTATTTTTCATGATTAAGTACCTAGCATTAAACATATTTCGTAGATTAACGTGGAATAGATATTATGTTAAAATGTTACAATTTAGTGGACTTTTTTTTCGAGGTTAATAAATTAAACCTTAGGTAGGTAGTCAACAATGAAACAGATGCACAATGGACACAATGAAATACTTTCGTTGTGTACTATCTTTCATGATTCATGTATTTTCCAAGGAAATTATTAATTTTTGTGACTAGAAATTAATCGTAACATTTCATATGATAATTTGTTTTTCTTTTAGGATGGCGCGTACTAAAATTCTAAAAAGAAAGAAAGGGGATCATTTAGTGGAAACTATGCTTCGAGCTATTCTAATGCACAGACAAGGAAAGAGCTTGAGAAAAGCTGCACAAGAGTGCAATGTTCCTTTTTATACTAAGCTACTTATGATTAAGAATAAAACCTTTTTTGAATAAACTTAAGTATTTTTTGTCATTCACCTAAGTACTCCCTACACAAATATGAGACACAGAATTTGTGGTGTTTCATTGTGTACACCACTGTGGACACAATTAAACATTTCCCATTTTATAGTTTTTAATTTTTTGCTGATTAATTACACATTAATTTAAAAAAAACTATAAATGCCATCCGATACCCAATAAAATTTCCTATATACCTGTAAAAAATTAGACTTCTATCTGTAAAAACAAAAGGTGTATGAGACTTTCAATTTTTAGTGTTTCATTGGTGAACACATGACCCATCCATCGCTTTCTTGCAAAACTGCTAACTATTCCATAAATTCCCACTTTATTAAAGCGTCCTAAGCGTCCTTCATGGTCTTTTAATATTTTTAAGTCACCTAAACAATTCCTTATATTTTTCAACATAAGTATGGCAGGGATCAAATACAACATTAATTTTATGACTTTTGTCCATAGGATGACTGAAGTAAGGCCGTGTATTATCCCCTATTTGCAATTTAGCTCCTAATATCGTAACAACACAAAAGTGCTCGGGTGGTCCATGTAGAGGCAACGAACAAATTTCTACAGATACATCATCCAATCGAATTAAAGCCTGCTTAATGAGGGAGGCTTTTGTTTCAGCAGATAAACCGTTAATTAAAAAAAAAACTATTGGTAATTTCCAATTGCCTTTTAGTGGCACAACCGTAAAAACCAACGCATCTTTACAGTCTGGTAAATCGCTACTTTCCGAATCGATACCGAAGTCAACGTGACCGCGAGTTATGCCATCACGACCGCGAGTACCGCTTTTCTTCAAACGATTTCGTCAATACCCTCCCTCATATCTCCTTTTTGACTTGCTGACTCGCTTTTACGTCGTAAGATACTAAAACTTTCTACAGAGAACCCGGGATTTACAATGACAGCCGGGACCAACGGCTTAACGTGCTTTCTGAGGCACGGATATTTTCCAAACTAATCAAAGTATACACCACTAATTTTTAATTAGTACAAATACTTAAAGGGCTCATTAGAGAAGGTCTTTTTATTATATATGTAAAGTCTCAATAAATAATATTCATAAACAACAAAGTTATTAGCGTTTGTTTATATCCCAAAATGTCACTCAGTTTATGGAAATATTGTACAGGCTACCTAATAGTATTCATTAATCATGGAAAAGCACTGCACGTAGTATTTTCTAGTAGCAATTGTTATGAATCATTGATTCAATTATGAAATTTATGACTTTACCAATTATGAAAAATTTTTGTGGACAATTTTGGGATTTAATTTTTTTGATTTTTGACTACACAAATATGATCAGTAACGGGTACGGATAGAGCCCCATTTTTTTTGTACTAATTAAAAAATAGCAGTGTATATGTAATAATAGTTGTGTTATATAAATAAATAAATATTTTTTTTTTACACTTTGTATTTTCTAATTACCCCAAATAAAACAACAAAATATTATTTTTCTGCTTTCCTTGATAATTCAAGCAATAGAGGGTTAACAGGGTACATGCATCATCGATGGGTACATGTCAATTTTAGTTCCTGAGACGGTCGAGGTAGCGCTTCAAATCGGCACAAAAATCAACTGTCATTTCCTATAGTATATTTAGTCCAGCGTACCTACTTGTACAATAGAGGTCAGAGTTAATAAGTAAGTAATTTACTTTTAATGTTGATTGACACCAATTGACACTGATTTTCAAATCAACGCAATGCAATGTCATGACCGTCAAGACTGCGCCCAACCATTAAAAAAAATCGATAATATTTGAGGTTTTTACAGCAAAATTGTAAGATTATTTGGATTACGACTGTAGACACGGTCCAAAATCATCTAGAATGTGGATTTTATCGTATCTGCCGGAAGCTATAGTGTAAGTACCTACTTATGCAATGTGCATTGCGTGCCTTTCCAAGTATCTATAGGTAAGTATCTATAATTTATAAAAAATTCAAAGTCCTGACTGATTCATTGACTAATATATCAACAAACAGCCCAAACCGCTGGACCCAGAGACTTGAAATTTTGCACATTATATACCTTATACAGTGTTAACATCCACTAAGGAAGGGTTTTTGGAAATTCCATCCCTAAGGGGAAAAAGGGATAAAATAGGGGATGAAAGTTTGTATGAAAAATCTTATCCCATGAGTTAATAGACTTGTAACTTAGCACGAATATTTATCTAAGTAAATTATAAAATTCATCATTTTTAGTTGTCCTAAACTACCCCATAAAGAGGGATTGTGTTGTGTCAAAGTTTGTATGGAGTAATTTTAACGCGTGGTCCGATTAACTCAAAACTCAGTTTTTATACTTGAGTCCAAAAATGAAGACTAACGTGTATCAGGGTTTTCCAAAAATCTAAATGAAATGAAAAGGGGTACCTACCTAGTCAATTTTACAGCGGAGGATTTTACTGAGGGGCTTGATTAACTCGAAAATTGGTGTAAATAATCTTTGAGTCAAGTTATGCAAACATCCCAAAAAATGTTTAAATTTCCACCCCCTGTAGACGTAAAAACAGGGATACAGTTTATGAAAAATCTTATTACTTTGGTTAATTAACTTGAACCTTAGCACAAATACTTGCTTAATGCTGCATGTGCGAGTCGGACTCGCACTTGGCTGGTTTTTTGAGTACCAAATGACGGTACTAATAAGGCAACGGTGCGGCTTAAAAGAAGATGTAGTGACTAAAATTGAAAAAAACCGGCCAAGTGCGTGTCGGACCACGCACAATGGAGGGTTCCGTAGTTGGGATGAATTTATCGCAAGAACAAACTTAACATTGTAGTTAAAAAACATGTTCTCCCATACATTCCAACTGTTAATGTACGTGTACTCACAATATTGAGAGATTTACCCGATTTACTATGTTATTTTAAGACCACAGACTTCTTATAGGTTTTCCTGTAATATACAGGTAAAGAACTATTTTCCGTTTTTTTTTTTCAAAATATTAGGCTGTGTAGCTTCGGAGATAAGGAGGAATGGTCAATTTTCGTCAATTTTCTTAAATAACTTAAAAACAATTTATTTTAAAATTATAAAAAAAATATGTGCGACCCTCATAGTGCCCTTTCATTTGATATGCTACACGGTATAGTTTGCAAAACTTTTATTTAAATTTTCATATTCAAAATTCATGTATTTATTTTATCCGTCCGTGTTTGGGTCACAGAAGTTCATATGTGTACCAAATTTCAACTTAATTAGTCCATTAGATTCGGAGCAAATTGGCTGTGACAGACGGACAGACAGACACGAGTGATCCTGTAAGGGTTCCGATTTTTCCTTTTGAGGTACGGAACCCTAAAAAGAGTATGCTTAGATGGATTGGTCATGTTGATGGATGAATGAAACGATTAACAAAAGGTATCTACAAGGTAGATAAAGGTAGGTGGAAGGATTTATCTGTTACAAAAATTATTTCACTATCTAGAAAGCTAATTCTTCCCGAGTGGCACGGGATACTTACCTAACATCTATATTTATAAAACTGTTTTACTTAGGTACTAGCTATTGCCCGCGGCTTCGCCCGCGTTGATTTAGAATTTGATAATCAATTCGGGTTGTACTCTGTTTGTAATAATATAATTCAATCATGATTCGAAAGACACGTGGTGACATCTATTATCATAAGAACGTCATTGTTGTTTTTTTCGGGAACAGTACTTTTTCGGGATGAAAGGTACCCCCCTATGTCCGTTTCTGTACACCTGACAACGTGACTCGTATACCTATGCAAAATTTCAGATTGATCAGTTCAGTGGTTTAGGCGTGAAAAGGTAACAAACAAACTTACTTTTCGCATTTAAAATATTAGTTAGGATTATTGTTTGAACTAATATATTTTTATCATTCTAGTGGTGAGCGAAAAAAATCCAGAGATTTGATCCTACAGATCACCGGCTCGTTTGGCAGATATCAATTATGGCTTTGCTTTATAGTATTTTTATCCAAGTTCTTCATCGCATTCAATCAACTGGCCATTGTTTTCTACGCGCCTCCAATGAAGTATACGTGTGAGGGTACGGAGGGAATAAATCCATGCCCTTGTGATAATCCAATATTTGATACTTCAGTGTTCACCAGTACCATAGTCACGGAATGGAAATTGATTTGTGAACGGAAATGGCAAGCCAGCTTCACACAGATGGTATTTCAGGGAGGAACGCTTATAGGCAGCCTGGGTTTTGGGGCGGCTTCTGACAGGTGAGATGTAGCTTATACCTATGTGAAACGCGAAATTTTTATTATATTCTAGCCCAAGAACTTTTACAACTTAACATGGCTCTCTAGTATCTTTTCTAAATTTCGAAACTCTGTTATAGGAACAGTGCCTAACATTTCATTATACACCAAGCATTGTTAAACTGATTGTAGATAATCGTAGTACCTACCTTAGGTACTCTTACCAATTAAAACCAGGATGCTGCTAACCCTCATTCAGGCTCAGTCAACCTTCATTGTAGTACTTACAACAAAATTTCCCGCCCCTCGACTCACCTCGAAGGGGTAAGGCACTATTAGTATGTTTATCTCCTAACTAGTCCAAACAAAGTTCTTAAGTCAAACTTGCTGCTTTTGACTTTTCCATACACAAATTGTTCATTGCCTAAGCTGATAGGTACTATCGAGGAAACTTACATCTATACACCTGCTAACAAATGTGGTCATAGTGTGCAAGGGATTTTGTTTTTAACCGACTTCAAAAAGGAGGAGGTTCTCAATTCGTCGGACCTTTTTTTTTTTTTTTTTTTTTTTTTAAGTATGTTCCCCGATTACTCGAAGATGGCTGGACCGATTTAGATTATTTTTTTTTTGTTTGAAAGGGTATACTTCCCAGGTAGTCCCATGATCATCAATCAGGATCTGATGATGGGATCCTGGAGAAATAGAGAGAACTCTTCGAATTTTATAGGCACACTTGAAGCGATTTGGATAGTTTTTGGAAGAGTACTTTCTTGGAGTGGTTCCATTTCAATTTGGTGAAGATCTGATGAAGAACTTCTGAGATAGGCAACGGAACTCCTCAATAAATGATAGCAAATGGACTGGGATTGCTGAAATCTCATGTCTGTTTATTGTTTACACCAGTTCATAACATAACATCACGCCGGTACACTGTGAAGGGGTAAGCACATGTGAACCACTAAAAAGTGAAAAATAAAAACTTTTTTACAAAAAAATACAACCGACTTCCAAAAACAACACTACAAAGTGAAAAATAACTTTAATTTCGGAAGTCGGTGGCAAAAACGAAAATACATTTAATCAGACATCGACTTCCGAAATTAAAGTTATTTTTCACTTTGTAGTGTTGTTTTTGGAAGTCGGTTGTATTTTTTTGTAAAAAAGTTTTTTAAATTGATCAGATGTAAGTTTCCTCGATAGTACCTACTACGCCTTGGAATGGGCGACTAGCTTCACCTTTCTGATTGACCGACCCCTTGACAATTCAAAAGTGTCTGTAATTATTTGAAACAAATGCTTTGGGTTTGAGTTTGCCAAAATTGTTAAGTACCACTGATGTGTGGTTGAATGTACCGGGTTGGCAAATCTCCGTTGAAATTGGCCACCGAGATCGGATTGGAAGGATATTATTAACGGATAGCTGTTTTCTCTCACAAAGGCGGATTGGTCTTAAATAAATGGTTAAGGTATTTAATACCTTAACCTAAACATACATAGGTATTTGAATATAAACAAAACTTGTGTTAATAAAATAGGCTTAAGACTATGTTAGTAGCACTCCTCTTTGCACTAGATTGACTTTAAGTGCTGCCCTGTGGAACTTGTCCGCGGAAGCGACGGAACACCACGTCCTGCGGCCAAAAGTCTTCCTCCATGACGAGGGGCAGGTAACAGTTCGGTACACGCACCACGAACGCCTTGAAGTTGACGTTGCGGCGCGACTCCAGTAACTGCACCCTCGGCGTGTACCTAGTCTTCTGACGCACGTACTCCACGATGTCCTCCGCCTTAGTGGTGTAGTGCAGGCACCGGTGCACCGGTGTATTCGGCTTTGCGGCACGCAAGCTCAATTCAGGCTCCGCAGGAGCTTTGCCGCAACGGTTTTTATTAATTCGCGATCGGCGCTTCCTCCTGTGCACCGTCACGAAACTCTCATTATTATCAGCCTTGTTCGCGCTTAATTGTGTGAGTCTGATTGAAACATGGTGTAGGTGCACACCGTCATGTTTCAAAGCGCACAAGCTCGGAAGCGCTCAGTAATATTGGACGAGTGAACCGCCTTTACACACACCGAAACAATGTGGGTGCGTCCATCCGTCTTTAGGAGACCATTGCTGTTTTAAAACTATTTGCATGCAATGACAATGACAATTTTTTAATTTTTTTATTCAGATACGGCAGAAGAATGCCCTTTCTTGTGGCTTGCATAATTCAATTTATATTTGGAATTACTGGTGCTTGGCTACCAAACTACGAGTGGTTTTTATTGTTTCGATTCATAGTCGGACTGTCTGTGGGCGGAACAATGGTTATTGGATTTGTAATTATAATGGAATTTATTGGTCCAGAGCACAGAGAAGTCGTCTCAGCTTTATATCAAATACCATTCAATTTGGGATCCGTATTTCTGCCATTTATTTCCTATCACTTCAGAGCTTTTAGGGATTTTCAATTGGCTTTTTCTATACCATCGGTCATATTCGCCCTTTATTTCTATTCTTTGCCTGAAACACCAAGATGGTTAATAGCACATAGACAAACTGAAAGGGCTATTAAAATTCTGACACATACCGCTAAAATGTAAGTATTTTTATTAGGCCGTTATAGAACGCACAAAACTCTTCACTTTTTTGTCGGGCTTTTGGAATTTGGAGTCCGATAACAATATTAAGGGCCGCTTGCACCACGAATCACAATGCCCGGTTTCTGATGTTTTTAAACGGAGTTTATCCATTCGACAATGATTATTGGTTCGATATCGTTTTTCTGAACACTTCGCTAAGGAAGAATTTGGCTTGAAAGTCTAGTGAATTACTATCGAGGGTTTAAAGGACCTCAAAAAACCGAGCATAACAAAGGAATTTGCTTAATTAGATAATTTTGTCGAATTAATACATATTGAGAGTTTAAACTCCGTTTAATAATAATAAATAAATAATAATATAATTAATAATAACTTTATTTCCAATTTTACAATTTGCGGCAATGAGTTAATTCTATGACAATATTCTTGCATAAATCACTGATGAACCACTGGCGCCCAAGCTAAGATTCAACTTGTGCTATGGGTGCCAGAAAAGTTTAAGAATTCTTCAGAAACCGGGCATCAATGCGATTAGCGCTGAACGCATTTAGTTATTACCCGACTGCGTCGAAGCCAAAAAAGGAGGAGTGATTTGTATTGCAAGCGGCCTGTTTTATTTCGAAATATACAGTGTGACTTGTAATTCAAGTTTTCTTTCCAGGACGTGATAGCGTCACACCGTTGTAACATCCTAGACGCAAATTCAAACCCAAGAAGACTAATTTTCAGAAACTTTCAGAAACACTTCAAGTTTTAATCAAAATTCATCATATTATAATTTTTCTCCAATCAATAATAATAATAACCCCACCGCAGTATCTCTACGTTGACGTCGTGGTGGGGCTTGCGCACTCCAAATTCTAGGTTTGTGCCTGTAGAGTTTACTTTGCCGGCACAGGTCTAGGATTTGGAGCCAGACCAAGAGAGATACAGAACCCGTAGGGCAGCATGTGGCGAGGTGTTGGGCAGTGTAGCAACCCCCACGGACACTATCTCCCGGGAAAAGTCTTGTTCCCCATCTCTTGCTTGCTTGCCTTTATTGATCGGCTGGAGTGAAGACTGACTAGGATCAGAGCTCCCACCTCATTCTAGCCTTTTTTGGCCGGCTTGAGTGGAGATTCGCAAGATCAAACGTGCTCGGAGGAAGGAAGTATTCCAGTAAGTGCTGGTCCTGATCTTGACCAGCTTCTGGGCTCTGGGATTGTCCTGATAGTCGTGGAATACCTCTCCACTCCTCAAGCACCTGAGTTTAGGTTGCGCCCTTGTCGCTGCGTTACTAAGTGCTTGTGACATAGTCCGGGCGGCCGCCGCACGATTACTTACCCCATCGAGTTACTGGAAAATACCACATTCCACGAAAAGTAGACCTAAAATAGGTAGGAAAAAGTTTGGTCTGCCGGGGCTCAGCTTTAGAGGATCCGTGGCAATGAGAAGTTAGTTACCTACTTTGGACCATCATTTTACCTCATGTGGTTACGAACGAAACCTTTTCGTTGGTTTTAGTGTCTATTAATAAAGTCTAACGGTACGCGCGTACACCAAACCCGATATCGGCCGATCTTTACTAGGACGTCTTCGACCGAACTCGGCCGATCAAATCAAACGTATGTAAATGAAAGGGAGCGCTTACACTACTACAACCGCCATCGTCCGATGACGCCCGAAAACGGCCGATTCATCCGAACTTGTTGGGATTTCTCGCCAGTCTGCCGGTCTGCCGGCGCGGCGTCTAAAGCACAAATTGAGTGTATTTATAGTTTCATCTAATCATTCTGTCTTTATTCTGTTATGTTTCTGCCAGTATTGTTATCTACCTAAACGACTATGGATATTGAAAAATTCCAGTACGAAACGGACGGTACTAAATTACGGTAAGAATTTTCTATAAGATAAATTTCTTCGAATTCCTCCATTTTAAAAACGCGTCTACACTCTGTTAAGCCGCACAGTCAACTACAGAAGACCAGCAACGATGTCGGCACAACAGTGTCGGCCGACAAAATCGGTTTTGGTGTAACCGGACCGTGCCCATGCACGTCCGAGTTACTCGTCCGAGTAGTTCGGTCCGCCGTCGGCCGACAAAATCGGTTCTGGTGTACACCGTACCGTAAAACACTATGTCGGCCGAGCGTGGTGTTGGAGGGTTTCGCAGTCCAACCATTTTAAGGGCCACATCGGGTGGTCTATTTTACCTCATCGAGTTACAGGATGAAACCAAGGTCTCCTAGTAGCTAAAATGATGCCCTTTAAAAATTAATTGGTCTGCCAGTTCGCAACCTGGCACTTTTTGCAGTCCAACCAAATTTATACGGGATGGACTTTTTTAACCACACCTGTACGGAAAGTACTTTAAATACTGGAGATAGCAAATTTTATTCAAAGGTAAAATTCCTTTATTTTCAAAAAAGAAATAACTAATACTTGTAAGATTTGCCAATTAAACGCATTTTTCTTTCTTTTTTCTTTTTCCTTCTTTGTTCTTGCGTTGAAGGGCGGAGTTCTTCGTTCTCACAAACCTGTAAATAATTATGAAATTTAAGTAGATAGAATTTTGAACATGGAGAACAATCAAACAATATTTAGTTTTATTATCGATAAGATGCGTGAGGCCAGTACCTCAATCTCAAATCGCGGTAAAGCCGATCCTTTTAGCCTTCGTAGTCCAGCTTTTGAAATAACAACATCTCAGTCACAACAATAAGCAGAGCACATTCTTGTGTTTTTAAGAGGCTTGAAATAAGCGAATATTCCCAGTCGCCACCACACACCACACCACATGGAATGCCAACAGGTGGTAATCGGGAATAAAATTTCCAGTTGCCACCGGGTGGCGACTACGATGAAGGAAATAAGGCTGTCTTCTCCTATCCATTTTTACCAGAAGCATGATGACGGCAGCAGTTTGTGTTTCAAAATATTTTATGAATCCAATTTTCAGTTTTAATTAACATTTCTAAACTTCCTCTTAAATTTCAGTACTCTTTGTTTCACCCTTATATTTATTATAAATCATATAAGGTACCAAAATTCTAAATTACTTCATAAGAACACTAAGTTCATAAGTCAAAAATAAAACAAATAAAAAATGACTTCCGTACAAGGTTACTTCGTTAACTACGTGCGCGATGATGGCGGCGCGGGACATGGCCGCCATTGTAGATTTCGGTAGTAAAATTATCACTTTAAAATTGTGTTTATTTAATAATTTAATTCCAACAAAAGTAATATAAGATTACCTACCGATGATACGATATCCCATGTTCCTTTTTAATCTTTGTATCGTAATTTTTGCAGCCTTTTACAACGCAACTTGGGATTTTTTTGACAGAATGACTTTTCCGCGCGCGGACCGCGGTCGACTGAGTCACGTTGTTTTTTTTTTTTTTTTTTTTTTTTGGTATGGCATCTCGTAGTGTGACCATGAGAGGTCCCGACTACTTAACCGGACTTTCCTGTGGGTGCCTTTAAGCGAGCTCAAAAGCCTCCAGCCAGGGGCATAAATACTAACTAAATTATAAACTAAACGACTGCGCACTAAGGGCACCCCCTGTGGGGTACGGACCTCGGCTTAGGGAGTCGTTGTCATTGACCAATGATATACAAGGCAAAGCAATAGGCTGGATCAAGTTAGGGGAATTATTATTATCAGGGGAGTTTAAAGCTACAGGCTCAGCTACGCCACCAGCTGGCTCGATTAAACCGATCAAGGGACATGAAGTTACATTTACGTTAGATGGTCTTAAACGCGGTGGGCCTCGGCGGCGAGGCCGGAATGTAGATCTGTGTTTGAGTCACGTTGGCCTTAAACTTTCATTTTAGGGCCAGCGCGCTGGTGCCATTTCGTCACGCGGTTGGCCCGGTCCTTGTTATATAAGTCAATGCACTATATTTAAATAATCACAAATACAGTAATCAGAATCTTTAAGCAGAATCACCTGAATCACTTTTAGTTCGCTGTAGTTCACTGGTGTTCACTGTATCGCGTTCCAAACTATTCTGCCGTACACCTTTTTTTTTTTTTGAATGACGTCTCGCAGTTGACCACTGGGGGGTCGAGCCTGCTCAACCGAGCGTTTCCTGTGGGTGCTTTAAGCGAACTAAAAGCCTCCGGCCAGGGCTTACAAACTAAGGTAATTTATTAGGCGACTGAGCGTCGCTAATAATAGAACAGCCAGATGGGGCAGGCTGGATCATAATGGGGAGGTTAAAAGCTGTAGGCTCAGCTGCGCCCCCAGCAAGCGCAGCTTCACCGAGTAGAGGACAGGGGGGGGGGGGGGGACGATTACGATTACGACCTCGGCGGCGAGGTCGAAATGTAATGGCCGTGTTACTCTCCTGAAGGAGGGTTGTGGGATCATCAGGGTCGGAAACTGCCGTACACCGCTGGCAACCCTCTATTTATATTACGAGTGTAAGCTTCTCGAAAGTTCGAGGCCATAATTCGAGAACATTCTAGTACTAGGAATGATCTAGAATGCTGCAAAACGACACTTAACCATCTAGATCTAGAACATTCCGGAAGGGTTTAGAATGTTCTAGAAAAATCTGTCAAAATCGACGTATCGTGTAGTTCTGCTACTCGATAACAGATGGCGTTAACGTCTACGTAACAATATTTTAAAATATAAACAGATAAACTGGCAGAGGGTGACTTAATACACACTAAACTGCTGTCGGGTAATTCGTGTTTCCGCAGCTAAAAAACAGTATCTTGCTCTATGGTAACGCGCCCTCCCACGCTCTAACTTGGTCGGACCGTGTGACTGTAATCCTTGTTGCTTCCACATTACGGGCTGCGTATTAAATCGAATGATTTAGTCAAGTACTGTATTCAATTCCGCTCATTTCTATGTATGGTAACCCTAGGAACGACTCTCGTCTATGATTTAAAAAAATAAATCGTCTGTCACTTTTTCGTTCCATCGTTCATGGCGGCCGGTGCGTTGGTTGATAAACATTTAAAGTGTATTTAAAAACTTTCTACGCTCTATAAAAAATATAAAAACATTTAAAAATATAAAAAATAGTAGCCCACCGGTATCGGGAACAGGGTCCAAGCTACCGGTGGTCAGGGCTGCTGAGAGAGGAACCTCCTAACGATACGCGCCGTGTCCAGAATAACCGCTTTCTGAACCAAGCCCTTGATCCACCTGCCTCTTGGCTATTATGCCATTGGCCGTCACGACTATCGGCACAACGATTGCTGTATCCACATCCCACATGTCGGCAACCTCGCGAGCCAGGGCAAGATACTTAATCTGCTTATCTTTTTCAGCTCTCACGAGGTTCTCGTCATGTGGGACCGCTATATCAATAATCATTGTGCGACGCTCTAATCGATCTATCACCACTACGTCTGGCTTATTGGCAACAATAGTCCTGTCAGTGATGATGGATCGATCCCAATACGAGTACAACGTGATATTGCAATTTTCGAGAACTGGGTCGGGCACATACTCATGGTACGGTACTTCCGATTCCACAAGACTGTATTTCAGAGCAAGTTGCTGGTGGATAATCCTGGCTACAAGGTTGTGCCTATAGTCTCCATTAGCCAGACGAGAACAGCCAGAAATAATGTGACGGATTGATTCCCCCGGACTGTGGCATGCCCGACAGATGTCAACCGTGCCGTCCTTCACAATATATTTCCGGTAGTTGTTCGTCATCAGAACTTCGGCCATAATCGCAAAGACAAACTCTTCGGTTTCCCCAAAGAGCTCACCGAATCGCAACCAGGATACGGACGCTAAGAGGTCTGCATCGGGCCCATATAGGACCCGGTAAAAGCGCCCGTGAAGCTCTTTGCTCTGTCATACCTCCCTGCGGTCATTAGTATCTAATACCTTAGGTTTGCGGCAGTTCTCGTTAGCTAAGGAGAGCGGGGTGAGGCCCTTGTCAACTGAGACCACATCTCGGTGCATCCCCACGTCGGCTACTAGGAACTAGGAAGTATTCCCTGAGACTGCATACCTCACGGTTGTGCAGGGTCTTAGCATTTAAGAAGCCTCGACCTCCGCACTTCCGGGGGATATACAGTCTCATCATCGATGACCGTGGGTGATGCATCCGGTTTCCGGTCAGCAGTGTACGGATCCTCCTATCCAGGGCGTCAAGTTGCGTCCGAGTCCATTTGAGTACCTTACCATTTGGTTACCTTCAGTAGCTCCATCAGTTGCAAAATGTTGGTGGCAAAGAGTTTCAAGTCATCCATGTAAAGAAGGTGAGATATACCTATTATTATTATTATCGTTCCACCATGTTCGGCCTTCCGAGTGACTTTCAGCCTTCTAATGAGGCCCATGAGAGCAATGGTGGTAACGGCCCCGACTTACGAGTTAGGTCGTGGGTTCGAACCCAGGCAAGCGCTTTACTAAAAATTACAACATAAATATATATATACTAATACATAGAAAACATAACTAATAAATTAGGACACACGAAGTGACGGCGTCGTGTTACGCTGCGCGGTGTAGCATAGTCTGCCGCGAAAACATCGGCAGACTGTAGACTACCGACGTTTGGCCGAAGGGTGTACCCTTCGGCCAAAAGTCTTCCTATATGAGCGTGTCAAGATGGTGTGTCGGAACCCGCACCACAAACGACTTGAATTTGGTGTTGTGACGCGGCTCATCTCGACACTCAAGGTCCGGTTAGTCTTCATATTCATGTACTCCACGATCTCCTCAACCTTCGTGGAGTGATGCAGTCGGGACACATACAGCAACGTCGTAGGTATCGCTGGACGTACCAGCATACTTGGTCCTATCAGTCCAGTACCGCATTGATTGCGACAAGTAGGCTTTTTCTTCTTCTGAACTATGGTGGCCCAATGGTAACGGCCCCATGACTTACGAGTTGTAGGTCATGGGTTCGAACCCAGGCAGGCGCTTTACTTTGTGTAAATAAATTCACCACCACTGCTCTCAAAACGGTGAAGGAAACCGGCATGACCTAGAACCAAATATCCGAAGACATGTGAGATCTACCCGCGCTGGGCCCTCGTGGTGGATTATGGCCCACTCCCTCTCACCGAGAGGAGACCTGTGTCCCAGCAGTGGGAAACAAACCAGCTGCGTCACAAACTAAGTAGCAGAAAGGGGGAAAGCAGAACCGTCGCTATGAAACTCTTCCGAGGAAACCGATACAGCACTGTCCAGCAAAGCAAGAGTGTGATGAGGATGGCTTCACCATAGTTCAGAAGAAGAAGAAGCCTAGTTGTCGCAATAATGCGGTACTGAACTGATAGGACCAAATATGCTGGTACGTCCAGCGATACCTATATATATATATATATATATATATATATATATATATATATATATAATGTAATATCTGTTGCATTTAAGCTGGTGTTAAAAGATCTTGCTATTTAAAAAGCTCTGTGAGATATTGTGAAAGAATTGCAAATTGTCACTTTCATCCCTGGTCTTCCTACGTCGAATTACAAGTCACCTTGTATATGATAACAGGACCTGTCACTTGTAGTGTCATTTTCTTAAATCAATCAATCGATCTTAAACTAATAAATAATTATTTGCAGGAATAGGCGAGAGACCTCAAATATACGAGCAAATGTAGAAGCGTTTCAAGTAATTCAAGAGAGAAATAAGTTAGTTTCAGGGACTACGGCCGATCTTTTTCGTACTCCTAATCTTAGGAAGAATATTCTGGCTATGGCGATTAATTGGATTATGTGTTCTTACTGTTATTATGGTATAGCGCAATATGTAGGGCAGCTTAGTGGTAATATTTTTATCAACGTAGCGGCTAGTTCCAGCTTAGTTACACTTAGCACACTTCTGTCCATACCCTTTCTGAAAATTTTCGGCAGAAAGACAATTTTATTAATTTGTCATTCCATATGTGCAACTTGCTTAGTTATTTTAGCATTTTCGGAAGGTACGCTTTCTGTAGTTTGCGCGACTATTGGTGTCGTAACTGCTTTTGTAGTGTTTGTTGTTGTTTATTTGTATTGTGGAGAAATGTTCCCTACTGTGGTCCGAAACGCTGCTGTCGGTTTTTCATCGATGTGCGCTCGGATCGGTTCCATGGTAGCTCCATTTGTTGTTGATTTAAAAGATATTAGGCCGTGGTTGTCTGCGCTCACATTCGCTATATTGCCATTCGTTGCCTTCTTCGCAACGTTGCTTTTGCCCGAAACTAAAGGTATGGAACTCTTAACTACATTAGAGGAGGGTGAAGCGTTTGGAAAAAAGAAGAAGAAAACTGCAACGTAATTGCAGAGCACTATGAAATTAATTATGGTTCTACTTTATTAGCTTCGGTCTCCTGTCCGGTCTTTACGTGTGCGTACTCCCAGCGGAAAAGTGTCGAATTTCATGACTTCAGTTCAGTAGATCTTTAGTGTATGACGTCGTGTGAATGTGTATGATAATTTTAAATTTGTGCGTCCAGCCATTTTTGAGATATTTGCGAAAAACACTTTCCGCTGGGGGAACGTTCTCCCAGCGGAATTTTTTTCACAAAACGGACACACGAGAAAAATAAATATACCAACAATTAGTGTATAATAAGAGTTAAATGTGTGTGCTTAAATGGAATTTGTGTGTCGTAAGACTCTGAAGATATTTAAGATGCCACAGGGGGAACGTTTGGCTGCTGGCTGGATATCCTAAACGATTTGGCGCACAGTTATGATTTTTTTTACACATGTTGCTATCATTTTGTGTGTAACGATTGTGAAAAAATAATTCAAAAAACAATTGCCGTTCGAAAGAAAAAAAAGTATTTGTGAAATAAGGTTATTAGGTTATTGTACTTCAAATTGAATTCCTTCTAACTTTAATATGTGCCCTATAACTGCGTACAATGTTTTGCCAAGTTTAATTTGTATACTGTAAGTGTTCAAACTTGATCGGTTTATCACTGTTTCGTTTCTTGTTCGGTTTTTTAATTATATATCTCTAATTATCAAGTATATTGGGCTAAATTTTTAAAGGTGGGTAGTTGGAACGAATACATGAATTATTGGAATACCTTTGAATTTGCCAACCTATAAAGAACTCGTCCAATCCAATGGCGAAAACCATCGTGGCTTTTTCATGGTATTTTTTACATAACTAATTAATTACTTACAGTATACAAATTAAACGTGGCAAAACATTGCATGCAGTTATAGGGCACATATTAAAATTAGAAGATAGTCTCTAAGAATTAAATTTGAAGTACAATAACTTAAAGACCTTATTTCACGAATACTTTTTTTCTTCCTAACGGTAATTGTTTTCTGAATTCTTTTTTCACAATCGTTACACACAAATTGATAGCAACATGTGTAAAAAAAATCATAACTGTGCGCCTAATCGTTTAGAATATCCAGCCAGCAGCCAAACGTTCCCCCAGTGGCATCTTAAATATCTTCAGAGTCTTACGACACACAAATTCCATTTAAGCACACACATTTACCTCTCATTATACACTAATTGTTGGTATATTTATTTTTCTCGTGTGTCCGTTTTGAGGAAAAAATTCCGCTGGGAGAACGTTCCCTCAGCGGAAAGTGTTTATCGAAAATATCTCAAAAATGGCTGGACGCACAAATTTGAAATTATCGTCCACATTTACACGTCATAAGTACACTAAAGATCTACTGAACTGAAGTTATGAAATTCGACACTTTTCCGCTGGGAGTACACACACGGTCTTTACACCCGACCCAAAAAAATTACGTTGTAGCAGCCTTTGTCTGTCTGATTTCTATGCGACAACGAATTTACGAACACCGCGCCTTCATCTGCGCTTTTACGTGGAATTTGACATCAACATCTTTTACCTAAATTTTTGGGTAATTTCAGGTTTTCTCTCGCCAAATGTACCAACATGTGTGTATGTGTGTAGTAGTACCTACATTCGACTTATTTCCCGAATGAATGACTATAGATGCATTATCCTATCTGGGGCAAGTAAAGGAGTATACCAACTTATAGCATCGATACGATGTGGATTGGTCTCGGCATTACATTTTTGTGTATTGACACGACCAGAGACTTCGTTAAGAACCTACATATTCACTCATAACAGCGCTCTGACTGACAAAGTAGGACCCTATTAGGTGAAAAGAAAAACCGACAAAATTAACTTAGTAAAATTGTTACGACATCCGAGTCTAGTTCCACCGACTATGATATGAATTGACAACATTTCGAAATTTCAAGATGCTTAACTATATTATTATCTTAAAATAAGACACCAATATTCAATAACACTTTGCCCGACCTGGGAAACGAACCCAAGACCTGACGCTCATTAGTTGCCCTTGCGACCACAGAACAGATAAAGACCTCTTTTTCTTTTCTGTGCTTACGACCACTAATATATACACTTCTAACAGCTTTTAATTACATAATTATTATGTACGGATTCCCGCCGCCCAGGGCGTCTCCTGCGGCAACTAGGGGCGTGAGGGCGCGACAATTGCTTCTCTCTCAGGCGTTCCGCCTCCTCCTTCGCGAGCATTACTGCTTCGCAGAAGGAGGTGACGGCCTCCCATGCATGACTCATAAACCTGGATTGAAATTCAGTGAATATTCATCACATTTAGGTACGTCAGGATTCGTTACGTTACAAATACAAATACAAAAAATACAAATAGTTTATTTTCTTTAACATGGTATGTACTACATAGCTAGTGATAGAAATGTCCTTTTAAGCAAATAAATGCCTGTATTAGGACACTCCGCTCTTCCGCAACTTAAATTTACGTAATGTACAGTCACAAACAAAATTAAGCCAATGTTTACTATTTATACAATTTTGAAAAACTAAAGGAAAATAAAGTAAATTAAAATTATTCCAAACAAAGAATTGTAGAAGACTAAATTTTTATATCAGCTTATTACGAAATAATTGTTATAGTTATATGAGTTGGGAATGTATGATATATGTGTGTAGGGTGTGTGTGTGTGTGGGCTGTATGTGTGTGTGGTGTGTGTGTGTGTGTGAGGGATGTATGTGTGTACGTTGCATATCATCAATTTTTTTTTTATTTTGTACACTGAAATAAGATTTTTATCTTCATGTTGAATTTTTATTGTTTTTTTAATAACTAATGATAATAAAATTTTGTATTTTTATTTATTTGTTTTGCTTCATTTTCTATTCCTAGTACCTATCTTTTCATCTTGACCTTTTAAACAGGGCAGCAGCTATGCCAACCTTTAAGGCCGCGTGTTCCCGTTTTTGCCTATTCTGTGGTCAAATAAGTGTATTCAGATCCTGTAAAAAATATATCCTTGCTTTAGTGAAACTAACGGTTCAAAACACGATAAATTGTAAAATGCTGGATGTAAAAAAATCCGAAACGGGATCGATTTCAAAACCATTATTCGTTTTATTCTGCACAAAATAATATGAAAATTGCATGTATTGTTACCAAGATAAAGTACTACGTATAGAGAAGACATCCGAAACAAAAACAGTGTCACAACAGGATGACAGCCGGGGGGGGGGGGGGGGGGGACTGTGCGCTGCAGCGCTTAGGCCTCTGCCTCGAATTTCAGCGGCAGCGGGGCGGCGGCGGCGGCGGCGCGTCTCGCATTGTCCCGCCCCGTTACTGCGCCGCTGTTTTGGAGGTCCGGTCCATTTGTTTTTACGCATAAAATCCTGCCGCTCCCGCTCCGCCGCCGCTGCCGCTCCGCTGCCCGCAAAATTCGAGGCAGAGGCCTTAAACAATAGGTATCGTCTCACTAAACTATTAAACATGCAGCGCTAGACCGCTTAAAACGTATAGTGCGAGTGACTAAATGAGTTGCTGCCGGTCAGCATCAAAGCACGGAGCAAAAATGGTTTGCGGTGTCGGTTCTATACGCTAGTAATAATAGTTCTATGTGTATTGTATTGTTATTGTTGTAGGTAATCGAATTTCACAGGGAATTTACCGGTTGGATTTTTTAGTTTAATACATTCTTTTTATGAACACAAAAATAGTAATTCGGGCTAAATCTATTGAAAGAAGAGGCTACTTGGATATAACACATTTATTAAGAGCACAAATAATATTTATACAACGACTTTTCTCCTTGACGGATCAGTTTTTAGTGACAGATTCTAAACTCGAATCTCAAACACTGTCGTGCAACACCCATCACAACAACCTCCATCACGCACCCATAATCTATAGCATGATGCATGCGCAAGATTACATCAAATACAATACCTACCTAACATATTACCTACAAGTGCACGCACCCTTAAACTACTCAGTATGCACACACCCTAAGTCTATCGTTCACTGACATACAATCTATATTACATAAGTCTGTTCTTAATACAGCTATACATATAACAAAAAATACTAAAAATAAACAAAATAAAAATTATCTAAGTATTATATAAAATCACAGGTTCTATCCGTTCCTCCTCTATATCAACAGGAACGACTGTGTTCTTCGTCATGTCGGTATCACCACCAGGAAAAACATTTTCCAAGAATTTTACATTTCTGGAGAATGTTATCTGACCCTTTTTGGGTTCATCAGTCGATAACCTTTAGTGATTTCACTGTAGCCGATGAAAATCATTTCTTCAGTCTTCATATCAAGCTTTTGCCGTTTCTGCTTAGGTTTCAATGCATATGCTTGACAACCGAAAATGTTCAAATGACTCAAGTCTACTTTCATGTCTGACCAAAGTTTTTGTTTTTGTTTTTTTCTCTTTATTTGGGGTTTTTATCTAGACAGATATGTCAACCTCAGCGTGCCTTTTACCGTTATAACATTAACACTTAATACACAAACTAAACACACAAACTACACTAAACAGTTAAATAATATAAAAAACACTTTGTTTATAGATAGAAGTCACCGATGAAGGACTGTGATCAAATTACATAACTTTTTGGCACCTGGTCTTCTGAAGTTGGTTCGGGTAAAATTGATTGTATCAATCCCACGTTATGCCTATTTAAGTCTAATTCTTTCAAAAGTGACTCCCTCTCACGCCTATTCCGGACACAATCCATCAGCAAATGCTGCACGTCCTCAATCTGATTACATTCTCCGCAATTCGGTGAATCAGTTTTTTTCATAAGGAATGCAAACTTTGCTGATGGATAGTGTCCAGAGCGAAGTCTTAAAATTAATTTAACATAATTCCTACCAAGCCGATCGACATCGAACCAAGGCTCGCCTTGTATGCTCCTATACTATATACCTTTTTCCAGACTGATACCATCAAATCAAAATGCACCTCTGAACCCAGAGGCGCATCCAGCAATATGCTGTAGTGTGCTGTTACTGTCTGAAAGAATAACGACACTTTTTATATTCTGATTTCGGCTATAAAAGATCGCTTGATAAGTTGCAATGAGTTCCAGTGTCATTATTGATACATTACAGTTTACTTTAAGGCCAAGACTAGCTTTGGTCAAATATTCCTGAACCATCTGTGAAAATTTTGTGCCAATTACAATACATATAATTTAATTCAGCTAAAACATCGAAAATACGTTTGGATTATAATTAGATTTGGGTTCCTTTACACATTCCAGATCAACATTAATTACATTTTTAGTCTCAATAGCAGTGGTTCAAGTTTCTAAAGTTTACATTTTTTGAATATCTGTTGAAAGAACATCTGTGTGCTTTACATCAAAAACTTTTTTACACTAACTTTAATTTCGGAAGTCGGTGTCTGATTAAATGTCTTTTTGTTTTTGCCACCGACTTCCGAAATTAAAGTTATTTTTCACTTTGTAGTGTTGTTTTTGGAAGTCGGTTGTATTTTTTTGTAAAAAAGTTTTTATTTTTCACTTTTTAGTGGGTCTGTTTATAATTTGTATAAGTTACAATAGTTTAATGTCAATTGCTCATCACATGTTACAAAATATTGCTTTTCCCGATGCTGGGACGTTCATTGTTGAGGAGTTCTGCTGGTAAGAACCAGGAGAACTCCTCAACAATCACTCACCACACGCATTGTGTGACGAGCGGAAATTGCTTAGCAACCATATTAAAGTAATCGAATCGCAACCCGTGAAATATTTATCATTGAGTAGTTCCGGTAGCCATCTGTGGTCTTCATCATCAGTTCCACTTCACCAAGTGGTGCTTTCCGAGAGCAAATGCACAAGCTACTATAAAAAATACCTAAATCGCTATAGGTGTGCCTATAATATTTGAAGAGTTCCTTCGATTTCTCCAGGATCCCATCATCAGAACTGGATTTTGACAAAACTGGGACCATTTGGGAAGTATACCCTTTCCAACCAAAAATCTTTTTTCAAATCGGTTGGCAAGCGACGGAGTTATGCGCGAACAAACATAAAAAAAAAAAATAGAAACATCCGAATTGAGAACCTCCTCCTTTTTTAGAAGTCGGTTAATAAGTCATAACTAATATGTTTTAACTAATAAGGGTACTTTTTTGTTTTCCCAATATTTGATACTACAAAGGGAACTCAGATCCGCAATCAAGCTAACTGCCATATTGTTTCACCTTGACATAATTTTTAAACAATATTTATAGGGGTGAATTGCCCAAGCAAAAAAATACACGGCAAACCTGAGAACGGTAGTGCAATGTGCTGATTATTAATTTTATATATTTTTTCTCAACAACGTAAGTATTTCTCTACCTTGGCAAAAAAAATCATTGGTATTTACCCTCTAATATACCCAAAAAAAAAATTACAAAGTGTTATTTTATCATCACGGTGACCTGTCCTGAACCCAATTCCGCTCATAACATACCTTCTCCTGCAAATACATTCGTAATATGGATTTAAATTGATTTTGTTATCATTAAATTATAATATATTCGATCAAATAAAACAATTTTTGTTTGTTTATCTTCTTTCTCATGGATTTGACAGGCAGTCAACTTTTGTCTGGAAAAAAGTTATCATTTCAGAGGACAGTAAGTTTTAGTAGAATAGCCACATCAACATTGCGTTGTTACGCCCCTTTCACCTTTTCTCACTCCGGATCAGTCCGGCTTAAGCTCTCGGCGCGAACGCACCGGTCCCAACGTCTTGCGGTTTCCCGCCAAAAAAGTAAGTTTATCATTTCAGTAATATGGGGACAAAAATAGTTTCATTTCGGTGGCTGTTATAACTCGTGCTAGATTTGTTTAATTTGTTTCAAAATTGTGTATTAAATTCGCAGTAAGTACTGTTTTGTTTGAGTAGTGTTCATATTTTTTAAATAATTTTTTTTCGGAGTTAAATGTAGAACTAACCTCTATTTTATCATCTCAGTGTTATCATTTCAGTGGATTCGGTGGACTGTTATACCAATTACAGTCCACCGGAATTAAAAGTATCTCCGAAATGATAAAAACATAAAGTTTTAGAGATCCTGGTGTCAAATACAAAGTCATATCGGTTTATCATTTCGGTGGACACTTTTAATTTCAGTGGACTCTTAAAACTTTATCCTTAAATATTTATGTAAGTTTTGATAATATTTGATGTCCACTCACGCACAATGTTATAAAATAGACTAAAGTATTATTTGTCACTAAAAATATATAGATTGCATTGAAATAAAAAAATCCCACCGAAATGATACATAAAAATCTCTTGTTGAAATTCACCCATAGGCTAAATACTCTCTTCTTAAAAATAAAGGGGGAATACTCAAATCAGATTCCATTACATGGATTGGGGAACTTCTGATATATCCACCTTCAATTCTCAGAGCTTGATCCTGTAACTTATCTAGCTTGGAAACATGACATTTTGCACTACAATCATACATAAAACACCCATAGTCAATTCGACTTCGAATCAGCGAAATGTATAACCTACGGATATGCTTTGTGTGTATTCCCCAAGAGCTAAGTACCCGTTAGAACTTTTAATAGATTTAGAAATTTTAAACATTTACTAACTGTTTCATTTACATGTTTGCCCCAACGTAGACCTCTATCTAGGCACAAACCTAGGTATTTAATGCAATCAGAGAAAACCAATGTTTGCTCATTTACCTTTAGGGCAGGAAGTATTCTACGCCTGCCCCTACTATACACAAAAGGTAGATAGATATACTTGAAGATAATCCAAAACCAAGTTTATCCAAAACCCCTTTTTTTTTTTTTTTTTTTTTTTTTTTTTTTGTGGATGGGAAATCATCAAGTGACTTCTCCGCTATGGGCAGAGCGGGAGGGCGTGTCAGACTTTTACTGACTAAAACCCACCCATGTTCCTTCAACTGCCCGTGCCAGGGCCACGGTATCTCTTTCGAACTACCCGCGACCCCGGCGGCATCGGCCCAATTGACCCCGTCACTGCTGACATCTCTTTGAGGCGCGCGTGGAACACAACGCGCCGTCGACCCGGGCCTGTTCCTTACCGGACGGCGAGCTGCCCATTACTCGTCGTCCGCAAGCCCGCGCCTACGGTGGCCGGGAATCGGCAATCAATTCCCGCCGCCCAGGGCGTCTCCTACGGCGGCTAGGGGCGCGAGGGCGCGGCTGTTGCCTCTCCCTCACGCGTTCTGCTGCCTCCTTCGCGAGCATTACTGCTTCGCAGAAGGAGGTGACGGCTTCCCATACACTCTCGCTCCGCACCATGGCCTGGACCAGGTTTGGACGCGAGAGATCGCCGCCGCCGATCGCCTCCGTGAGAACACGGCGGTGCTCCGCCCAAGCCGGGCAGACCTCCACTGTATGCTCCACCGTGTCCTCCGGGTGATCCCTACAATGGTGACACCCGGGCGTTTCCTCCCGCCTTATCCGAAACAGGAACCTCCCGAAACAACCGTGTCCGGTGAGGACCTGCGTCAGGCGGAAGGTGAGGACGCCGTGGCGCCTCTCCAACCACTCCTCAAAGAGGGGACTTATCGCCGCAATAGTGGCGTGCCCAGCGCTGGGTTGCGACAATCGCACTCTCCATGTCGCCATGAGATCCC
This sequence comes from Cosmia pyralina, assembly GCA_946251885.1. NCBI lineage: Eukaryota > Metazoa > Arthropoda > Insecta > Lepidoptera > Noctuidae > Cosmia > Cosmia pyralina. Next base: position 11,907,053 of record OX276353.1, read on the forward strand.
GCCGGAATCCAAAACCCCTACAGTAGAATTCAACGCATTTTGTACGTACACTTCACATACTTTAATATCTTTGTGTTTAATATAAAGAACAAAATCGTCTGCATATTGAGAAACAACTACATCTAGCGGAAGATGACACAGTTCGTGTGTTATTAAATTAAAAAGTAATGGGGACAAATGATCTCCTTGAGCCAAACCCTTATTAGTCCACCTACCTGACAACTCATCACTATTATCAGATTTGATCTTTAAATATCTTTCACTCAAAAACGCCCATAATTTTGATCCAATTTTAAGCTTATCTAGAATGCTAACGCCAATCCACGCCAATCGCGCGATTGGACGCGAGAGATCGCCGCCGCCGATCGCCTCCGTGAGACTGCTGTTGAGGTACAATAAAAATTATGAAAATATTATTGTATATAAGTATCAAGCAGATACAATTTAATAAAGACGGGTAGATTAAAGATCATAGAATATGATACACCTTCCTCGCCCGGGGGCGAATCCTTTTTTTTTAGACAGTTTTCAAGTTCCTAAATATTGAATTCGCGTTCTAAGACTTCATTGTTAGAAACAAACACAGGTGCTTGGTTTGGAACATAATCAGGTGTTAATGCGTACAGTAATTCTTTTTGTTTCTCAATGGGGGGGTAAGTTCTAAGTTGTTTATAGCCCTTTATCCAACGCATACGTCTCCCCATTTCAGACACTGAGACGTTACTTCATCGATGGAATCACATAAGAATCACACACACACACACACACTGCTCATCACTTTTTGAATCAATATTTGTGATTTTCTAGTTTTTTCTTCTAGTTTGGTCAAATTGTCAGGGGTCGGGTTACGTCGAAAATTGGACAAACATAATCTACGCTGTGCTACTATTTTAGATAATTCCGGATACCAGTATTTTCTTGGTTTAAAATTACTAGAGGGTTGACAACTACGTAGGTACATTTTTAAGTTCGCGGAATGGAGGGTGAGAAAATACTAAATTATCCCGTCTTCGTCCTCAGAGATTTAATCCTTGACTATGCGAAAAATGAAGATGTACGAGGAAAAAATTGTGGCGAAAAGACGTCGACAGGCTGAACGCGAAGTTCAGATGCATTGCGAACAACGGCAGAATGAAGCCCCTGTTCCGCGAGATGTACAAAATGAAGGTGCTTCTTAAATTGTTTTTTCTATTCATATGCCTAGCATCTACTGTTGTTTTTCCGTTGCATTTATCGGAAAATAGCTACATTTTGAATATTTTTTGTATCCGTTGTATTCTTCGGATAAGTATTTTCATTCCCGCTGCATTCATCGGGTTATATGTATTATAAAAATGAGAATATTTTCATCCCCTTTGCATTCATTGGGTAACAATTTTATGCAAATACTTTATTTCTTTATCTTAACGAAATAAAAATTTGCTCCGTTGGCACAAAACATTTTTATTGAAATACCCTCATATTATTATTTTTTTCTGTTTGTCGAGTTTTTTCTTTCTATTCGGATTTCAGAACATCCCGAATACGAGGGTTTTATTCCTAGGCCTGATGACCCTGACGATTCAGTGTCACCCGCTATAAATCTAAACCAGGAAATGTCTCAGGCTCAAGACGACGCCGACTTTACTGTTTATGCCCAGCATAATATAGCCTTTGAGGAAGAGAGTACGATGACAGAGACCACTGCATGTACAAGTCCGAATTTCTCCGAAGACCGAAATCCAGATAATGTGGAAAGAGTCACTGCTGCCGCCGATGACTTCGACCCCGATTTGTTGAGAGCATTGGGCGAGGTTGAACCGGAACCCGCTGAATTCGGCGAAAATTTACAAGTCGAAGTTGCCGCTAGATTTCAAAAAAATTTACAAGACGGCATTAAGAAAGATATTAAAGAAGAACTTCTTAAGAAATACCCTTTTCCTAAGAATGTTCCTTTGGCAAAAAGTCCGACTCTGAACCCGGAGATTGGAGCTATGTTAGCCGAAACTTGCAAGCTTAGGGATAAAAGACTGCTTACCAAACAAGATCAGCTGGGAAAAACGCTTTCAGCTTTAGGAAAAGCGTTAACTGCTCTTTTGAAAAAAACCCCGGACATTCCAAAAATTATACGTACACTTAATGATACAGGTATGTTACTTGCCGACTCGCATTATACTGAGACTGATACTCGTCGCTCCGTCATAATTCCATTAATAGATAAATCTTTGACGGATCCTTTCAAGGACAGAAAGAGAGATTCTTTTTTATTCGGAGAGAAGTTGGGTGATCTGGTGAAAGACTCTAGAGGCATAAAGAAAACAGGCCAGCTAATTCAATCTTCTACGTCAGCTAGCTCGAATTTAAATGCGAGAGGCCCATCGTCTCGAGGAGCTCGTCATCAACGCGGCGGCCAGGCGTACCCGCACCGAGCCGGTGGGCCGAGGGCTACAACAATACCCCCGCCGTACCCGTACCCGAACCGACGCCGGGCCGCTGTTCAGCTACCGCCGCCAGCCCCCCGCCGACAACCAGCGCCGCCCGCCTCCGCCAACGCAGCGACCGGCCACCAGTCGACAAGCGTAACTACGCAGTCTCAGGTATTTGCCGGACGATTAAAATATTTTCATAAACAATGGCGAGATATTACAGATGATGAATTCATTCTAAAAACGGTGTCAGGTTACAAGATCCCTTTTATTACGGAACCTAAACAAAATTCAAAAGATATCCGCAACGATCATTCTCATCATCAGAATTAATTGATATTCGCATCGAAATAGACCATTTATTGCAAATAAAAGCAATTAGGCGTTGTAAGCCAGTACCAGGCCAGTTTACTTCTGATATTTTCTTGATTCCAAAGAGTGATGGGAGCAAACGATTTATTTTAAACTTAAAGAAGTTAAATACATACGTATACTCAGAACATTTTAAGATGGAAGATGTGAGAACGGCTACCAAACTAATGTGTAAAGGTAGTTTTATGATCAACATAGATTTAAAGGAAGCATATTTTTTGGTTCCTATTCACAAAAGTCACACAAAATTTTTGCGTTTTTACATAGACGAGAATCTTTACGAATTTGTTGCACTTCCTTTTGGTTTATGTTCGCCTCCGTACATATTTACAAAGATTTTACAACCTGTTGCTGCTCACCTACGATCTCAGGGCCTGTTATCAGTAAGGTATTTAGACGATATTCTTTGCTTAGGCAGTTCCGCAGAGGACTGCTCAAAAAATGCTAATGCCACCATTCAGTGTCTAACGGAGTTAGGTTTCGTTATTAACCATGAAAAAAGTAGTTTGGTCCCTCAGACTACTTGTAAATTTCTGGGCTTCATATTAAATTCAGAAAACATGTCATTACAACTTCCTGATTCAAAAAGACAAAAACTGCTGCAACAAATAATATCAATTAATAAATCAACCAGAATTCAAATTCGGAACTTTGCTCATTTCTTAGGCTCTCTTACCGCTGTACGTCCAGCAATTGCTTATGGATGGCTTCATACCAAGGCTCTAGAAAGGACCAAATATTTGGCTTTGCTCAAAAATAATGACAATTATGATGCCTTTATGGTAGTGCCAGATAACTTACATGATGATCTTCTTTGGTGGTCAAATAATATTTTGGTTGCTGTGAATCCAATACGGAATCAAAATTATGATTCTGAAATATTTACGGACGCAAGCTTGACGGGCTGGGGAGCTGCCTGTGGCAATGAAAAGACGGGAGGCCACTGGACTGCCACTGAACGATCCAATCATATAAATTATTTGGAACTGCTTGCTGTCTATTTCGGCCTTAAATCTTTTGCTGATGGTAAAAGAGATTGTAATATCCTTTTGCGTGTAGATAATACAACGGCCATCTCGTATATAAATAGAATGGGTGGCGTACAATATCCTCATCTAAATCAAGTCTCGAGACAAATTTGGGAATGGTGTGAGGGAAGAAATATATTTATTTTTGCTTTTTATTCGTTCTGCTTTAAATACCGAAGCTGATTGCGAGTCTAGAAGACTTAACATTGACACGGAGTGGGAGCTGAATTCGAGTGAATTTGGAAAAATTATTAATAATTTTGGTAAACCGTGTATCGATTTATTCGCTACTCGAATAAATACAAAATGTTCCTCATATATGTCATGGAAAAGACTTTTAACATTGACGCCTTCACTATTGATTGGGCTCAATTTTATTTTTATGCGTTCCCACCATTCGCTTTAATTTTGAAAACATTAAATAAAATAGTTTCCGATAAAGCAACTGGCATTCTAGTCGTCCCACATTGGCCATCTCAGCCGTGGTATCCGTTGTTTATGTCGTTATGTATTAAAGAGATTTTGGTACTTCCACCTAGTAAATATCTTTTAACCTGTCCTTTCAGGTCAACCCACCCGCTCTACCGCCACCTTTCCCTAGCAGCGTGTGTGTTATCCGGGAAGGATTTCGGAAGCAGCTCGTGCCAGAAAACTCCCTAGAGGTTATGTTGTCATCTATTTCCAAAAATACGCTCTCTCAATATACCTCAAGCCTTAAGTTATGATGGGATTTCTGTCATAAAAATATGTTTGATGTTTTCAACTTCAATACATCTTCGTTGCTAGAGTTTCTTACAGATTGTTTTAAAAACGGTGCATCATACGGCACCTTAAATAATCATCGATCTGCGATTTCGTTGATATCAACTAATAGTTTAAGTGGTGATTTGAGACTTAAACGTTTTTTTAGAGGAATATTTAGGATAAAGCCAACGTTTCCGCGCTATGATTTCACTTGGGACCCTAGTATCGTTTTAAATTATTTAGAAAGTTTGGATAACGATTTAATCAATCTGGAACAAATCTCGAAAAAATTAGTTATGTTACTTGCTCTTGCTACAGGGCAGAGGACGCAGACTTTTTCCGTTATCAAAATTTCAAATATAAAAATGTTTGAAGATCGCATTGTTATTACAATAACAAATTTAATAAAGACTTCTGCAGTTGGGAAAGCGCAGCCTATATTAAATTTGCCTTTCTTCCGTCCTCGCCCTGCAATTTGCCCAGCATCTGTGTTACAAAAATATATTTTGGTGACATCTTTGTTACGATCCAATTCTGAGGATCGGTTGATTCTGACACATAAAAAACCTCATAGACCAGCAACTTCCCAAAGTATTGGACGCTGGTTAAAGCAAACCCTTACCGAGAGTGGTATCGACACTTCTATTTTTACAGCGCACAGCACGAGGCATGCCTCCACTTCTGCTGCCTCGCGTGTTGGTTTAAGTGTTGATCTGATTCGCAAGACAGCTGGTTGGTCTGCGCAATCAGCTGTCTTCGCTAATTTCTATAATAGGCCGTTAGTCGATCCCGAAATCAGTTTACTTAATCATTTTAATGAATAAGGAATTTCAATTGTGATTTGTTACCATTTTTATGTTTAATATCCGGAAATAAACACACAAATTGTTTGTAATAAACATTTTAATTTTAATTTATCGCTGTTCCCATGTTCCTCCAGCAACATTCGAGTACTATGCTCTAAACATCTACATAGTCAAGGATTAAATCTCTGAGGACGAAGACGGGATAATTAGATGATCAAACGAACTTACCTGAAGTGAAGTTCGATCATAATTATCCTGTCTTCGCCGAAGAGATTTAAGGTCCCACCCTAACCCTAATTCAGGCCAAGACCTAAACCTCTTCCCATAGTATCGAATGTTGCTAGAGTTTGCTCCTTGCTCTAAATAGAATGAGGCGACCGCTGGGTAGGGTTGCCAGGGCCTCCGGCTGTTACAGGTTTGAAAAAGTGTTGCCAGAGTAGGATTTAAAATTTCTACTCTAAAAACTTGTGCGATATGGTCAGCGCGTAGCAGGGCTACTACTACGACGTCTTTTCGCCACAATTTTTTCCTCGTACATCTTCATTTTTCGCATAGTCAAGGATTAAATCTCTTCGGCGAAGACAGGATAATTATGATCGAACTTCACTTCAGGTAAGTTCGTTTGATCATCTAATTATTTTTCATTTTCAATATATTCACCTGCTACCCTTATACATTTTTCAGATCTTTCAATTAGCTTATGTATACCTTCATAAAAAATGCTTTGTCTTTGTCCGAAAAATAAGCTGAAACCGCGTCCCTTCACTTCTTCATCAGTGGAAAATTTCTTCCCACGAAGTTCTTTTTTCAGTTTTGGGAAAAGGTAATAATCACTGGGAGCCAGGTCTGGGCTGTAGGGTGGATGGTCTAAAAATATCGAAGCCCACCTTATGCAGGGCAGCCAACGCAACACGGCTCTTGTGAACAGGCGCGTTGTCGTGAAGAAGAAGGACACCTTTGGTCATCATCACCCGGGCTTAGGAATAAGAATAAGAATAAGAATAATATTTATTACACACACAAGATTCATGATAGGTACACAAAAGCAGATGTACAAAACAACAAAACACAGATATCTACATAAATCTACACAGATTATGTAACCCTGTCTCCTAAACTAGGTAGTCCTGTATCTTAGGAATAATGGGAAAAAAATATTAGGGTGTATGTACACCGATTTCTTCGTCAATTGTGGACTGATTTTGAAAGTTCTTAGTTTATTTGAAAGGGTATGCTTTCGAAGTGTTCTCATTATCACTAAGTCAGAATCTGATGAGGGGATACCATGGAAATCGAGGGAAACCCTCAAATTTTATAGGCACATCTAAATAGATTTGGGTATTTTTTATAGTAAGTCGTGCATTTGCTCTCGGAAAGCACCATTTGGTGAACTGGAACTGATGATGAGTACCACATAATGGCAATCCGAACTACTCAATAACTACTACTAATAATACATATGGTGCATGCATATGGTGAAGTGGCGCTGATGGTGGCTTCACCATCAGCTCCAGTTCTCCTGGTTCCTTACTGGGAGAACTCCTCAACAATTAACGTCCCTGCATCGGGAAAAGCAATATTTTGTAAAAGATGATGAGCAGTTGACATTAGGCTATTGTAACTTAAATAAATTACAAACTGACCCACTAAAAAGTAAAAAATAACTTTAATTTCGGGAATCGGTGGCAAAAAACTAAAATACAGATCCAAAGACACCGACTTACGAAATTAAAGTTATTTTTCACTTTATAGTCGGTTGTTTGTGAAGATTTATTGGTTTTCAGAAATTTGAAAATATCAAACACTTGCAACTAATGATTATTAAAAGTTAAGGGGGATCCGCAGTAGTAGCAGCGAAATTCAAATTTTCTTACGTTTTTTGCAATTTGCAGGTCAGTATCAGGTTGTAATGTTGATTAAAATCACATACATAATTATAACGATAAGAATTCAATACATCTCTCTAAGTTAGCTTTGTTCTCTTTAGGTGTGATTTCGGAAATCATGACATTTTGGAACAAATTTAACATAGATATATTGATGACTCTTATGATTAAAATTATGTAAATACATATTTGCTATAGCCGCGTATCATATTTTTATCAACATAAAACTTGATACATACTGACCTGCAAATTACAAAAAACGGAAGAAAATTTGAATTTCGCGGGCTACTCAATTGCGCAATCACTTTAAGTAGCAAAATTAAAACATCGTCGGAGTCCACCATAAACAGGGTGGGCAGAATATTTCAAAATTTTACTGTGTCACTATGCAAACAAATTATTTGAATAACATCCTTATCTTATGGGCTATCTAATAGCTATTTAACGAGCTATCAACATTTAAAAAAATATTTAGAGGTGCCTGTCAATTGTTTGATAAAGCTGGCAATCCGTGGCTGGCAAAGATGGAAAACCACAATTACTAAATTTAATGAATACCTTAATTAAAGTAAAGCCTTGTTTACGTTGTAACACTTTTCTGTTACAAACCTCTGCACTCGAGATTATCTTTATGGATATCGCTTATAAATTCTTTGTGATAGTTAATTTTTGGGAGTTTTGTTAAATAAGCCTCAACAGTTCTGCAATGAAAGATCATGCATGAGATACAAATTTATTTTTAACCGACTTCTATTAAGGCTTCTATAAAGTGCTGCCAACTAGCGATTAACGAGACGCTAGTTGGCAGCACTACTCGCCTTAAAAAGAGGTTATCAATTCATCTGTTTATATAGGGTGAATGTTTCATATCAGCATGGATGGTCAAATCCGAAACTATAGGTAATAGCCAAACATAGGTACTTAGGGAGCCTCGGGGCCGATTTTGATGAAAACTAAAACTGCGTCAATCATCATTAGAGTTGTCAAATGCTGACTCACTGTAGGTACTTTTAAATAACTAATGAGTTTGTGTCAATTTAGATAAATTTTAGGTAACTATGTAAAAGTGAAGTTCGTCTTCAGGTTTGCTGGTTACAGGTAGGTACCTGTACTTAGGTAAGTAATATACTTAAATAGTACAAATATACTACTGGGGCTGAAAAACATGTTATTTGAGTGCTGTTATCTTTCTAGTTTCTCGCTGTCACAATAATATCGATAAACTGACATTTCCCGCCTAGTACACACGGCTACACAGCAAGCTATATGTGTCCAGTTTACGCTGACCTCTCATTGTAAGAATTTCCTATACAATGCGAGATCAGCATAGACTGGAAATTATAGCTTGAGCTGTATCTGTAGCCGTGCGTACAATAACATTGATAGTGAAGAGAACGGCGCGCAGCGCCGGCGCATGGCGTGCGGGGCGGCTGCGTTCTGCGGCAATGTCTTTAGTCTGCAACAGCGGGCCGCGTAGTGCAGAACACCGCATTGACAAAACTAAGTGCCGATACAAACTTAAGTGTGATAAAACCATCCATGCAACCACAAAGTGATATTAGTTTAAATACAAAATAATATAAATAAAATGGAAATGCAGGAGCGAAAGGGTAAGCTAATTAATTGTGGTGAAAGTGAGCGTATTGACTTTTACATGGTGTGTTGACCCCGATAATACAGGCCTTGGCGAATTAGCATTGACACTGAGAAAATGTTTTAATGTTTGCAAATTCTTTAATTTTTAGTTATGATGCCTGTAAATGGTTTAATTCACTCAATCAATCTGCCTAGCCTTTTCCCAACTATGTTGGGGTCGGCTTCCAGTCTAACCGGATGCAGCTGAATACCATTATTTTACATGGAGCGACTGCCTATCTGACCTCCACAACCCATTAACTGGGTAATACGAAACCCAGGTTTAATTCACTGAAGTTCGTTATTTATAAATAAAAATATTAATAATTTAAAAAGCTAACAATCTTAAAATAATAATAATTATTATGTTACATTTAACAAAATACCCAAAAGTTTAACCAAGTACGAACGAGGTATGCACCGTTTGTTATCCACCTACTACAATAGAAATGTTGTTGTGGGGACTAAACAATTTGCCCTTTTTAGTTAATTATGTACGTGTATAATGTGTCATATACCGGTGATCATTACGTAGTGACTACATCCGCGGGAGAGTGTACACAACAATACATTCCGACCCAAACTAAAAAAAAACCGGCCAAGTGCGTGTCGGACCACGCATAATGGAGGGTTCCGTAGTTGAAAAGAACTTATCCCAAAAACAAACAACATTGTAATCCCAAAAAAATATTGTTCTATGTGATAAAATTACAAATTAACAATTTTTGGATTAATTATGTATTTGATATAATTAAATTTCTACTTGATACCTTTACGCGTTCTTGAGAAAAAGGGTCTTGACAGATTGACATACTTGTAAATTTTTTTTTATGATTGCAAATTAACAATTGTCGGACTTTTTCCTTTACTTGTGACCTTGTTTCTTGCTAAATTTCATGATTCTAGGTCAACGGGAAGTACCCTAAAGGTTTTGATTTACTTGCGAGTATCAAAATATGTCGCATAAATATCCATATTTTTTTATTGCGTTGACTTAAAAAAATTAGTAAGTTTGCTTTTGCTTTGAATAAACTAAAGAAAGTAGTCAATCAAACAGCGGCAGTCACTGCATACTATGGATATGTCGACTCTATTCTACGCTACGGAGTCATGTTTTGGGGTAACTCCTGCAATAAGGGCATGGTGTTTAAATCGCAAAAAAGATGCATTAGAGCTATTACTGGTATAAAAATAACTGATAGCTGTAAACCTTATTTTATATTGTTAAAAATAATGACTTTACCTTGCTTGTACATATTTGAGACTGCTTTATTTGTTAAAAAGAACATGCATCTATTCAGAAAAGCATCTGAACATCGCTATAGAATGATTAGACACGTATATAGACATGAATTATGCGTTCGACCAACAAAGACCGCCTTGATGCACAAAAGCATACTTTGCATGGCCCCAAAAATATTTAATAAATTACCAAATGAAATTAAGGACTTAAATATTATTCAATTTAAAAACAAATTAAGACATCTATTATTAGAAAAATGTTATTATACTATTGACGAATTCCTTAATGATAAATTGTAAGTTATTTGACATTCATATTTATTTAATTTTGACAATGCATTATTATCTTAAATTCCATTAATTATTTATTTACGTGTACTTAATTGTTAATGTTTTGCTTGTTTTTTTCTGACTTAAGTTATGTTGTGTTTTGTTGTAATTATTTTATTTTATTAGATTGATTACTTATTCTTTTTTTTTTATAATAATTACGTGAAAGCGTGTACACCTTTAAGGTAGATTTTTTGAGGAACTATTTATTAATATTAAGATCTCATGTACCAAAAATCACACGAATAAATGAATTTGAATTTGAATTTAAAAGCTTGATTTTTTAGAACTCCAAGGGACTATAGACCTACTTATTTGATATTAATTTCAATTTGATACCTCCACGTGTTCCTGAGAAAAGGGTATTGACAGACTGACAGACAGACAGACAGACGGACGGACAACGAAATGATCCTATAAGGGTTCCATTTTTTCCTTTTGAGGAACTTACGGAACCCTAAAAACTAAAGCCGACTTACCTACAATAGAAAGTACCTTAGGATTGTTAATCACCTTGTAAAAAAGGTAGGTAGGTACTTGTTGAACAATAAGAGTATGTGCCGTGTCAGGTAGGTATTTTTTTTGGCTGCTTTAAATGCAGCTCTTGGTCTACCCAACAGATCTCTGTTTAGTAGATATATTTCCAAAACCACTAGGATATTAAGGGTACATTTTCTCGAGAGGGCCCTAATTTTCTGTGAGAAAAAATCTCGATTGCTGGGACACGAATGCGAATGCGAATGTACCTACACGAATTTAGAGGAAGCGATTTACAATTAATCTTTTCTTAAAGTAAAAGTAGTGATAGTGTAGTAAGACTCAATAAGAAGCATCGAACATCAATGAAAACCGAGAGTGACTTATATTTTTTTCCTTTAGTGGATTGCAAACTTTTTATTGCTGCCATCCTTAATATCACTAGCACTTCACCCTTAATATCACTAGCAAACAAGGGTCTAGCAAAGGGCAATACAATCAAAAAAGACTCTACACAGCGAAACAATAAGTTAACTAAGCTGCTAGAGCTAGAGTGGAAATTCTTCTAAAAATATCCAGATGTTTTTTTTATTATTTTTTATTATTCAAAACAGTTTACACACTTTAGTTAAACTTTAAACATACCACACAAACCATCGCGGGTTTAACAGCGGTATTGTGTTCTACTTCTAAAAGGACCCCAGCACCCGAATTGCGTAAAGGGCGCGTACACAACTTCAATACCTACTCGACTCAAATGTATGGGACTGTTGATAATTTTTTCACGATTACGATGTTGGTCCCATGGAGAAAGTTGTTCAGTTTGATGGTCTGTACCACCCTTAATTTTCGGATATCCTTTCTCAGACACCCTGTGTAATATCAAATAATGAGATGATTAATTGATTATGTCAAGGAAGAATGTAAAAAATAATATAATATATATATATAAATTGCCACATATTTCAATAATTACTTTATAAATGTTGTAAACCCGGTAATTAATGACCACTCTACAAACAAACCAATAACAGGTAGAAGGCTAGCCAGCTCTATTTACCTAAAACCAGCGGATTCAGTAGAAATATATAGAATAGCAATGGAATTACGGAATACAAATTCAGCTGGGTATGATGGTATTATAACAAAAATATTAAAACGAACCATATTTTCTATATTGAAACCATTGACCTACTTAATAAATATGTCTATGGAAAATGGTATTTTCCCAGAAGTAAATATATAATAAATATATACTTAAATACTCCGTTGTTAAACCACTGCATAAAAAGAGTTCGAAATCTGAGGCAGAAAACTACAGGCCAATTACATTAGTTCCTATTTTATCCAAGATATTCGAGAAAGTAAGGTGTACAAGCCTTATAAAGTTTTTTGATAAAAATGAACTAATATGTCAACAACAGAATGGTTTTTATTAAAAATAAGTCGACTACTTTGGCAAGTTTTAAATTAATAAAAGAAATCCTTAGTGCAATAGATACAAAAAAGATTCCAATAGCTGTATTTCTTGACATGAGTAAAGCATTTGACATGATATGTTACGACAAACTATTAAACAAATTGGAAAATTACGTTTTAAGAGGCCCAGCCTACAATTGGTTTGATAGCTGTAGGCTTTCGACCCCTTAGGAGGGGTCGAAAGCAATGCACGGCGAATCATACAATCTGCCTGCGACATAAATAAAAATAAATAAAATAAAAATAAAATAATCTTTATTTCGGATAAGCATCATCCATATATGGGTTAGTAAGCAAAAATAAACAAAAAGATAACTTATACCTATGTTAGTAAACTTATAATCTATTTAGCGACAAGGGTGCTATTCGAAAGGCATCTTCGAACAACATCACCTAACAAAGGAGAATCGTACCTCCCCGCTATGGTCTTCAGGATGGAGTTGGAGCTATCCCGCACTCTGCAGAGCAAAGAGGCAGATTTCTGTCTGACGATGGCGTGGAAGCCATCGACACGTGCTTGTGCAAACATACCAGATGCACTGCAGAAAAGGGGCAGCCCCATCAACATCCTGAACCCGTTATTATACTGGACCCGTAGGGCGCTGATAGCCCGCTGAGTAAAGTTGGTCCACAGGCTGCTCGTGTAAAACACTTGGCAATAAGCTTTAAAAAGCGTTATTTTGACTGCTTTGCTACAAGCGTGCAAACCTGCGAGCCAACATGTTACATCGGACTGCCAGCGCCCTACGTTCCCTCTCAATATCCACTTGGTCATTAAGGTCGTCGGTTACATAATGCCCCAAGTACTTGAACTGGTATACTCGCGTTATATCATTCCCATTTAATTGAATCGGGGGCACATACTCAGGACATTTAGCACCGGCAGCCTTAAAGACCAAGAATTCACTTTTTTTAACACATAATGTAGGTAGATGACAAATAAAAAATTGCTCAGGGGCCGTACTATAACGTGAAAAAGATTATGGATCCGTTGAGAATGTATAGCTCCGTGTCTCTCTCACACTGGAACAGTTCAACTTCTGCCTTGCTATAAAAGCTCATAGTAAGCCCCAGCACGCCCAGGTCGTTACATGTGGGATGAAACCCTTTTATTAAAAATAAACAAACCATGCAAAAAAATTACCTTATCGATAAAATTCCGACTACACTACTATTTTGTCGGTATTATTGGGTGTAGGTATTTGTAGCTTGGCATAGAGGGCACGCTTTTGCTTTTAAGACGTGGCGGTAAAAAGTTAATCATATTAGTTTTTCAATGATAAAATACGAAATAGCATTAGTTTGCGTTTAAATCCTATTTGTTAATTGACTGTCGAGTTGCGTATCTGTCGAGACGCGCATTTGTCCAGTTGCGTGTTTGTCGAGCTGCGTCTTTGACGTGGTGCAAATCTGACAAGATGCGTTTCTGTCAACATGCGTTTTCTGGCGAAATGCGTATTTGACCACTTGCATTTCTGACGACATGCTAGTGATCCGCCCCTTTGCCCCAGCGCGCACTCCGCTGCGGTGCCTTGCGGTGCATTTTTTTCGCCGCAACGAAAAGTGTTTGTAAAAGCCTACTTGCAAAAAAATATGACTAGATATAGCTATTCTAATTCCACATGTTTAGTACATAATAGAAAAAAAACATTCTACTGTAGAGGCACGAGGAACAGGGCACTCATATTCCATAGAAAAGGGAAGTTTCTCCGACCAGACGGGTGTCGTGTCTGACGGGCTACTGCCCGACGATTGATGTCGGGACGTTGCATATAATTATGCTAGTTCCGCGGTATACTTTGATTGCGATGCAGAATTTTTCATGACGTCAGTGTGATGCGTAGTTCGCATATGGCGATGTAGATGCCGCCACACTACTATTAAATAATGTCCTTTACGTACTCTTGGATTCATTTTAGGTTATAATCTTCTACCTTGAATATCTTTTTTCTCCCAACTTCTCTATCTTACTTTCCATTTGCTTTTTTGTTAGTTTTATATCATTCTTAAACTATTTACAAGTTTCCATTATCCACGCTACCCCATCCCCGAGTCCTAAATTACATGCAGTTTCGCCATTCTCCTTTGCACGACTAGAAAGTCGAATATAGTGAAACCATATGTAACTTTACCATATTTAATGTACCTATATTCTGACAAATAAAGTATTCATTCATGCATTCATTATAAAAAATGTGTATATCAGACACCACAGAATTGTTTGTGCCTGATTGTATGAAGTAGTTGTAAGGAACGTAGCAGGTGGCGTTCTGTAGTTTCTGCCTATCAAAAATGGGCAAAAAGCATGAGTTTATATATTATGTGTATCATACACGTATATAAACTCACGCCAGTATTATATCTCTACCGACTACCTTTCCTCTCGGGGACTAAAAGCGTAGGTAATGTTCTTTTTTTCTCTCCATTGGATATACGAGATCACAAGTCAAGAGTTTTGAATTGAAAGTAGTTAATGCTACTTAAAATCATTAGGCAATCTTAGGTAATAAAGAGAAGTCATTTAGCTTTTGACTCTCTGACGCTCTGAAGCTCTCTGCCACATGCCTGTAGCTTGTAAAAAACTACACAAGTAGCTGGCATGCCATTGTGACAATCACCAATCAAAAGTTGTTATAGCACACCGGCCGGCCATGCAAGCTACTTGCATACATTTGTGTAAGTTAAGCCGGGTCTCCTCTCTCCACCAAAGAAAAATTTCCTCTGGTGGAGACCCGGCTTTACAGGCAAGTGTATTCTCGCCCTTATCGTTTAAAACAAAATCAAATAAACGAAACCACAACAAAAGAGGGAAATGAAAGAACATTCTATGTTCTATGTTAATGGATTTGGTTTCCGCACTTAGTCCTTCATGTGGACCATTGTGCGTGTATGAAAGAACATTCTGAGACATGATAAACTAACAAATGTCTGTGACTGTAAGTGCTCTAACTTACGATATATATACTTAAGCGATCAATTAATGAGACATGTCATCATAACTACGAGTATACCGAGTTTAATAATCCCTAATACTTGCTATAACTATAATTTAATAGCTGATGCTATTATTGTAACACACAATACTTTATTATAGCGCCTCTGTCAAAGGGTAGGGCCACTGACCAGTAAAGCGATAAAAGCATTGATACAAAACGCAGTAAATAAGTCAATGGATAAAAGAATAGATATTATTATAGGGAAGACCCATTTGCTATCGTCATAAAGTTTACTATTGAATTTACTGTATCGTACCAAATTTGTATTATTACTTATCAACATAAGTCAACATCATCATCATCATTAAGCATATCCAAAGTTAGGCCAAGGAAACCAGGGCCGTCCAAGAGCGCGTTGGGATGACGATATCGTCAAAATTGTGGAAATCATCCCTGGATGCGCACAGAACCGAGAAGTATGGCAGAAGAAAGGGGAGGCCTATACCCAGCAGAGCGGGAGTCCGGGCTGTAAGATGACGATGTTAATGATGAATTATATTAGGTTGGGGAAAAAGTCTTTTCGCATTATAGTATGTTTGAACTTAAAATAAAATCTCTTTGGCTATACTATTTGTATCTGGCTGGTTTTGGTATCATTGCAAGTTTAAATTTTAAAGAACATAATTCCAAATTCAAATTAGGAAAATGTGTGATTTTCATTTGTTTTTCGTACTGTCAAGATGAGTGAATCTAATGAAGAAATTCGATACATTTTAAAATTTTACTACAAAAAAGGTAAAAATGCAACGCAAGCCGCGAAAAAAATTTGCGATGTTTATGGACCCAGTGCAGTGTCTGTGAGAGTAGCACAAATTTGATTTAAGCGTTTTCAATCCGGAAATTTTGATGTCAAAGATGCACGTCGCTCTGGTCGCCCTATTACGGATAAAATGGATGCCATTTTTGAAAAAGTGGAGCAAGATCGGCATATCAGTAGTTACGACGTAGCTGAAGAACTAGGAATTGACCACAAAACAGTTTTGGCGCATTTGAAAAAATTTGGGTACACAAAAAAGCTCGATATTTGGGTACCTCACGAGCTCACTGAAAGAAATCTAATGAACCGTGTGAGTTCGTGATTCTTTATTACGACGTAATGAAACCGAACCATTTTTGAAGAAGCTGATAACAGGTGATGAAAAGTGGATCACGTACGACAAGAACGTGCGAAAAAGGTCGTGGTCAAAGGCCGGTCAGGCTTCACAGACTGTGGCGAAACCCGGGTTAACTCGCAACAAGGTGATGCTGTGTGTGTGGTGGGATTGGAAGGGCTTTATTCATTATGAGCTGTTACCACCAGGCAGGACCATCGATTCTGAACTCTACTGCGAAAAACTGATGAGATTAAAGCAAGAAGTTGAGAGAAAGCGGCCGGAATTAATCAACAGAAGGGGTGTGGTTTTTCATCATGATAACACTAGACCTCACACATCTTTAGCCACTCAGCAAAAATTAAGAAAGTTTGGCTGGGAGGTGTTAATGCATCCGCCGTACAGTCCTGACCTTGCACCTTCAGATTTCCACCTGTTTCGGTCTCTTCAGAATTCTTTAGGCAGTGTCAGGTTAACATCACGAGAGGACTGCCAAAACCACTTGTCGCGATATTTTGATCAGAAGTCCCAAAATTTCTATAGCAATGGGATCATGTCCCTACCTACAAGATGGCAAAAAGTTATCGAACAAAATGGTACTTACATACTTTAGATAAATGTAAATAATGTATACTAAAAAATGTTTTGAATTTTCTTAAAAAATGCGAAGAAACTTTTTCCCCAACCTATTATATAATTATATTAGGTTCTTAAAGCGCATAACAATAGTTGAAATTAGTACTCCGTCTTGATGCTGGTTTGTGGGTAGCTAAATAATTTAGAGGCGTATGCATGTTTGGATAGCAAATAAGGTGTTACTTATAATAAAATTAATCAGCAGGTTTAATAAACATTAATTGAAACTCAAAACATCTGGATCAACAAAATAAAAATTGCTTGTAAATATGGGATACTACCTGTTGCCCGCGACTTCGTCTGCTTGTATTTCAACAATCTTTAAATAAATGTTTAGGATAAAAATTAGACTATGTTGTTCATTATGTATTAGAGAGCTGTTTCTAATTTAGGGATGAGACCCTCACCAGATCCTGAGGCAGATCTTATAACTAATGAATATAATGCACGTTATTCTTTAACTTTTTCATAATTTTTTATGGTTCTAAACATAAAAAAGGTACTGTCGATAACACTTAGATCACCAAACCAAATCGACCAAATCCCAACCAAACCGATATTGGTGAATAAACATACATGTTTGGTTCTGTGGTTCTTTTTCATTCGTGGATCTTTGATAGTCATTATGGGTCGTCAGAAGCCCGAAAACCTGACAACCAGTCTTAGCAAGGGGTAACGTATTATCCAGTAACTGGGTTGTGGAGGTCAGATAGATAGGCAGTCGCTACATGTCTTCTTTTCTTTTGTTTGTTGGTCTATCTATACCTACAGAAATGTTAGGGATGTCAGGAAAGGAATTGCTTCCTTTGGTTCTGTCTTCGTTTATTCAAACGCACCTTAACTCACTCATTCATCACACACCTACACCACACATGTACATACAAATTACAATACACTATACACGTTTCACACTTATGTCAATTACATATTAAGTTTCGATGAATTTATTGATTTTGGAAGGACATTCGATTATTGTCGCCTCAGAAATCCTATCGACCGATGATGTAATTACCTACTCATGACGAAGGAGACTGGTCTCCACGACACTGGGAATCCTAGTGTGGAGGCTAGTGTTATTTGAATATTGTAACGCTCTCAGTTTTTTTTTTTAATTATTATTTATTATGTAAAATACTGGTATCTACATATTCAGCTGCATCCGGTTAAACTGGAAGCCGACCCCAACATAGTTGGGAAAGGGCTAGGCAGATGATGTTTATTTTTGTGGTTAACTCTTAAAATGTCGATTGCACACCATGTGTACAGATAACAATAGAATTTCAATTGTGTCTGCTAATTAGCGCGCGACGGGTTAATCTAAAACAGGTTTTCTCATTGTTTTCAGAGGTAAAACCACCCAGCGCAGTTTCACAAGATTTGATTCAAAAGGTGATTGGGTCATTTGGAAAATATCATCTATGGCTATGCCTCTTAATATTTTTAACAAAATTTCCTGTAGCTTTTCATCAGATGGCCATTCTGTTTTTGTCTCCAAAAGTTTCATATAGCTGTGGCACATCAGAAATGAATAATACATGCCCATGCCCAGACCCAACGTACGATACTTCAATTTTCTCCAGAACCATAATAATGGAATGGGATTTGATATGCGATAGGAGATGGCTTACAAGTTTTACACAGACCTTATTCCAATTAGGAACATTATTGGGGAGTGTATTTTTTGGAATGGCTTCCGACAGGTAACGTCCAGTTAATATTTCAGTGTTACTGATACTTATGCCTAATCAATACGTATGTCATTATTTAGATCCAATGTGCTTGCTTTCTAGGTTCGGGAGGAAATACCCTCTTCTAGTTGCTGTGGTAATCCAAGTATCGTGTGGAGTAGCGGCTGCGTACGTTCCGGATTATTGGACGTTCACAATCTTACGATTCTTCGTCGGCATGTCTGTGGGCGGCACTATGGTTACTGGATTTGTAATTGTTATGGAGTTCGTCGGAACACAGTACAGAGATCTCATCTCAGCTCTATATCAAGTACCATTTAATTTGGGTCATATGTTGCTGCCGGTATTCGCCTACTTCTTTAGAGACTATTCAGATTTCCAATTATCGATATCTGCGCCGGTCATTATTCTATTATCATATTTCTTCCTGGTGCCTGAAACCCCAAGGTGGTTGATAGCAGTAAAACGGACAGAAGAGGCTATTACTGTACTGGAACGTGTTGCTAAAATGTAAGTTTCCTCATCCTGCCAATAAATCAAATATGTTTTTATTTTACTACGAGATAAAAAAATCTAATAAATAATTTATATTTTACAGAAACAATCGTCCTACAGAAAATATAAGAGCGGATATTGAGGGGTACCAGGCATCTCTAGAGAAGCACCAATTAAAGAAAGGGAATATTTTGGATCTGTTTCGAACTCCAAACCTTAGGAAGAATATCATAGCTATGGCGTTTAACTGGCTGACGTGTAGTTACTGTTTCTATGGTGTTTCGCAGTATGTAGGTCAGCTTAACGGTAATGCTTTCGTCAATGTAGCGTGCAGTGCTAGCGTCACCCTGTTTGGCACGTTTTTGTCTATACCTCTTATGAAACTAATAGGAAGAAAGTCCATTGTGATAATATTTCACCTTATATGTGCAGTTTGTTTGTTAGTTTTAGCAGTAATACCTGAAGGTGTCGGTTCTGTAATTTGCGCCAGCATTGGCGTTGTAGCAAGTTTTATTGTTTTTGTAGTTGTATATTTATACTGTACAGAACTGTTTCCGACTGTGGTTCGAAATGCTGCTCTCGGTTTCTCATCAATGGCAGCTCGAATCGGCTCTATGATAGCACCCTTTGTGATAGAAACGAGAGCTAAGGCATTGTGGATGCCTCCGGTCGCGTTTGCAGTGATGCCGCTGATAGCAGCTTGTATAACCATACTTCTGCCCGAAACAAAAGGTTGCGAACTTACAACCACAATAGAAGAGGGAGAAGCGTTTGGGAAAAAGTCAAAAACTGTGAGCAAGTAAAGAAATAAAACCAATCAAATGCTCTAAGATCATAGGTACTGCAAATATTATCAAAAATGAATTGATTTACCCTCATCGACGGGGTTAGTTGTGAACTTGAATGTATCGGTAATTCGAGGTACATAATTTACTAGGAAATACTTAGTTGAATTTTACAAGTTATTTTTATGGACTGTAGCCTGGCTTGAGGAAATTAACTAAGTATTGGATTATTAATACTACATAAATGTATCTACAATTATTTAATGTATTTTATACAACAAAAGAAACGACAACAAAAACAACAACAACAAATTGTACATAGATTCAATTCAATTCAATTTATTTATTAATGCCTAGATAAATAATCTTATCATTTTTGTAACTGACAGACATTAGAATATAAGTAATTATTAGGTATGTGATGTTATTTTTACTTAAGTTAAGATTATGTAAAAGTGTATTAAATGCCCCATAGTTGTAGGTAAAGAAACTGACATATTTTTAAATCAGTAGGTAGGTGCTGATTTAAAAATATATAATTTGTGTTTCTACCCATATTTTTTAGTAACTGTTATGAGACGTTACCTATCTACCTAATATGTACCTACTATATACAATATAAAACAAACAATAAATACAATGCGATATCTGTAATTAAACAATAGTTAGTAAATTAGTTTTTATAGAATGTACGATGATCTTGAAGGATTATTATTACAAGTTATTTTGTTTATCCCACTTGGTTTGATTTTAAAATTTTCTCCAATACTTTGACATAACATATACTTAGAGAATCCAATTATTTTGTGTCACTAAACTGCACGTTGGGGTAATGCTGAGAGGTAATGACTTGATCTTTTCAATCACCGATAAAGCTGAGAACAAGCTGACTTTTTTGGCTCTCATTTTTACAACATTCTTGCTACAATTACTTAGTTAAATTATGGTCATTAAAGTAATACATACCTACGTATTTAATTTATTTACTTATGTTTGTACATATTATCTAACTCTCATGTTTGACTTTATTTGATTAGTGTTTGTGTCGAAGAGATAAGACTAGATATATTATTATCTTTCATGTACCTAAACGTAAGATCAACTTAAGAGCTGTATTTTCCGAAAGAACGTTAATCTTGACAGTTCCATCAAAATATCTAATAGAAGCTACGATAAACGTCACACAAGGCTTATTTACTGATATTTACATTTGTAGAGCTGTTGCTAATAAGTAGAACAAGCAGAACTACATAAGTCGAGGCAATTCATGTTGTTAAAAAAATGGGTATTGTCATTATCAGAGGCCGTGTGAGTGGTGTGTGACTCTGAGCATTAAAAGAGTCCAGGGTCAGGCAGAGGAAGCGAAATTCATCGCCAAATTGCCTAGTCTTTTATTAGACTAGGCAAAATAAAGGCTAAACAAAGGCTAAATGAAGAAAAAAGGCTAGACAAAGGACCACAGAAAATCTTATTACAAAAATTATACGAGCCTTAACTGGCTACGCTCGATCTTTTATCGAATATTGGGGGTAAAGTCGAGCATCTTGAAATTATATATACCTACAAAATCCATTATCATTAGAATGTATAATAATAAATAAATAATACATTATTTATTGAGACGAGAAGTTTTGTTACAAACAAATATTCATAGATAACTATGGGCTATTATTATCATGGGAGAATCTGCAGCGGAACTAGGTGTAAACCTGTAGTATCTCGGCATACAGCGTGAATCCTCCTAGATATTTATAAAAATAAATATTAATAAAATTAAAAAAGTAAAATTATTTTGCTTCAAACCTAATGTCTTACGGACTGTTAAATACAATAAAAAAAAATAACAAGGAAGAGACGACATAATCATTGCACGTTAGCAGTAGGTATCCACGTCTATCCTCTTGATATGATTTTTTTTGGGAACAAGGGATCATACTATCAAGAGAAGAGGCGTCTGTGGCGTGAGAAGGGTCTGACGATTTGTATTGGTGATTGTAGCCAGAAATAATCCATTGCAGAAGTGAAGATAACAGATAGGTGAAGGGGTAAGTAATCCATCTAGGTGACATAGAACTGCCGGCAATTCTAAACTATTTGTATTTTCTACATATTAATGTGAAAAGTGACTAATCCTATTCCCTAAATTTACTTAAGTACTAAGTAATGTTGCTTTATTTTTATAAAAAATCTACTCTTTTTTCTTTTTTAACGGTGTTTCAATCAACTGAACCTGTACACGTGTGTTTAGTTTTTAGATATAGTATATGTGCAATGTAAATCTATACCTATAAATAAAAACCGATCAAGAGCTAGTCGGACTCGCGCACCGAGGTTTCCTTTCTAATTTCTGAAAAGGTATGCTATTTAGAGACATCGTTTTATTTTTCCTGTAATCTTTGCATAAACTTCTATCACGTAGAATAATTTCACATTTTTCTCTATGCAAACTTCGGAGATAAAGGCATCTCTGCACGGTATTTTTTTTTTAATTTTTCGCCAAAAGTCGAAAACTATGCGGCCTAAAAAAAAGAAAAAAAAAATGTTGGAGAATGTGCAAATAGCGCTCTTTCATATGATACCCGACGTGCCCTAGTAGCCCCACTTCAAATTTTGGTACGAAACCCTTAAAAAAATTGCTAAATGTCTTGCTAAGCGCAAAACTCGAGAACGGCTGGACCAATTCGGCAATTTTTTTTTAATATTCGTTGAAATCCGGAAGAGGTTCTTATGAAGAGAAAAATCGGAAAAGTTGCCGAGAAAATTGGAAAATTCGGGAAAACAAAGTGCATTATCTGTGGGAAATTTGTATGTAGGTACATATTATTGTTTGTACAGACAATGTCTGTTGGGTCAGCTAGTAAATAATACAACGTGTCCTTTTGAATCGAACAACTTTTTCTATGACACCAACATCGTAATCGCGAAAAAATAATCAGCCGTCCCATACATTTGCGTCGAGTAGGTATTGAAGTTTTTTATGGGACAGTTGAAATTTTTTTCGAGAATACGATGTTGGTCCCATGGAGAAAGTTATTCGGTTTGATGTTCTGTACCACACCTTGAAATTTGACGAGGATGCAAAACGACACGTTGTATAATGTCATGTTGTATGTCACGTGCTACGCTAACCTAGTGCCTCGTCCAAGGTTCTTGATAAATATCACATTATCTGCTTTTCTTTTCTCATATTTATCTTTGAAAACATGTCGTAAAACAATTTATATTTTTTTCCTGTTACTAATCAAGACGTCTTATCTATATTTTACTAAGTTGTAAAGATACATACAGGGTGTTTGGCAGAACGTTGAACATACGAAAATGGTGGATAGGTGGGGTCATCTGCTACTTACTCAGCCCTAATTTATTTGGCCCTGGCCCTCTGGATATTTTAAATTTTATTTTTTTTGCTTTTTTCTAGTTTCACCACTTTCTTAACTTTAAAGTGTAATTTTTATAAAAAATGAGTAAAACAGGCAATACTTTGTTTTTTTTTTTAATCTTTAATGTTGGCAGATTCTTATAAAATTATTGTTTTATTCAGATGTTAGCTAGAAAAAAAGTTATGAGTCCTCAAACTTACAGAAAGGTGTAAAAAATTACTTAAATCTTAATTTCAACTTGCATTTAAAAAAAAAACAAAAAATGATTGAGGAGTTCCAATTCTAGCAAAACATCCCTAGTGTGTGACCTTTCTAATGGTACCTATGTAATTTGCTTTTATAAAAAAAAAAAACTTTAAGAGTTATTTCATAATTTTATCAAGTAGGAAATTTTTGACGAAACTCTACCTTTACGGAAAGTGAAATGTTTTGCGAAATTTAACACTGCAAGGTTCGTAAAATTTAAATGATCGATTAAAATTATGTAAGTTCTTGAAGTTATTGAATTTTTACAAAGAAAATAGCTGTACTAGTTAGGAGCGTTAATGAAACAATTACATAATTTATTTAAATAATAAATTACAGATGTTCGAATTGAAGCCCTTCATTTACAATACAGGCGCGGCATCTACGTCTGATTTCTACAGTTGTTGTGTGCAGCAGCATCTCCTGTCGCATAACTTCGAAAGCAGCATTAATTCGATTTATCAAATCTTCTCGACTTTCTACTTCTGTAGTGTAAACTAGTTCCTTTGCTCTTCCCCACACGTAAAAATCGAGCGGAGTGAGGTCGGGCGATCGCGGAGGCCAGGGAATTGGTCCTCCCTGCCAATCCACGAATTTGGGAAACAATTATCCAAATGTTCACGTACAATCAGACTCCAGTGAGCTGGGCAGCCATCGTGTTGAAAGACCATAGACTCGCAAACGTCTGATGACTGGGTACTCGGCGGTTGGGATAACGCTCTTGATAAATCCTTCGTGCTTCACGCGAATTAGCATTAGCGCTTCCATACGCTAACAACATGTCCGCGTATTCCTCACTGGTAAAAGCAGCCATTTCATTACCAATAACAACGAGAGTGAAAGAGAGAAAAAATAAGCTTTGACTGCACAAGAGTGAAACAAAATTTCTACCTGCTTTGTGTAACCATCCCAAGGGAATAGTGAATGTCAATTTGCACCACTGCTACTGGCAAGCCGTCGATCATTTAAATTTTACGAACCTTGCAGTGTTAAATTTCGCAAAACATTTCACTTTCCGTAAAGGTAGAGTTTCGTCAAAAATTTCCTACTTGATAAAATTATGAAATAACTCTTAAAGTTTTTATTTTTAAAAAAACAAATTACATACCATTAGAAAGGTCACACACTAGGGATGTTTTGCTAGAATTGGAACTCCTCAATCATTTTTTGTTTTTTTTTTAAATGCAAGTTGAAATTAAGATTTAAGTAATTTTTTACACCTTTCTGTAAGTTTGAGGACTCATAACTTTTTTTCTAGCTAACATCTGAATAAAACAATAATTTTATAAGAATCTGCCAACATTAAAGATTAAAAAAAAAACAAAGTATTGCCTGTTTTACCCATTTTTAATAAAAATTACACTTTAAAGTTAAGAAAGT
Organism: Cosmia pyralina; assembly: GCA_946251885.1. Taxonomy (NCBI): domain Eukaryota; kingdom Metazoa; phylum Arthropoda; class Insecta; order Lepidoptera; family Noctuidae; genus Cosmia; species Cosmia pyralina. Next base: position 11,932,154 of record OX276353.1, read on the forward strand.
GGTGAAACTAGAAAAAAGCAAAAAAAAAAAAAAATTAAATATCCGGAGGGCCAGGGCCAAATAAATTAGGGCTGAGTAAGTAGCAGATGACCCCACCTATCCACCATTTTCGTATGTTCAACGTTCTGCCAAACACCCTGTATAATTCCCTACATCTTGACGGAAATCTATATTGCGTTTTTAAAATAATAATAATGTAGTAGGTAGTACCTACTAGTAGTATTATTATACGTAAATAACATAAAAAAAAGCTATAAACAAAACACATGCCATTACATTTTCTTATTTCCGCTTAGTGGCATAATGAAACACATAGCAAGTTAGATAAGTATACAATTCAAGAAAATAACATGACATTATCTCAACTGTCATGTCAACATTTAGGTACCTAAGTAGCTGTCGTTAGTAAACTATGTATTTATGATTACACTAACTGTCGAGCTAAACTACTATTGTAGTTAGTTATTTCTGAAGGTATAGGATAAATAGTAAGACCCCTACCTAAAGACGAGCAAGGTGGATTCGATTTCAAAGTCGACGGTACAAACTTAACTTAAAAGGATAAATACGCGAATGTCTTTATAGAAAGTTAGAAAGCTTACTTATTAGGTAATTTAATCTATCAACTTTTGGTCGTACCGTAGACCACTAACTTCTTTTAAAACTACTTTTACCAGTACCTACGAAACTGTGTAGGAAGTGTTTCTTAACGACCCGACTGCCGGAAACGCGGATCTACGCGAGATACAACGGCTTTTTAATTGTTTCTCTAATTACAGTATTCAACCATCTGGCCAGAATCAAACGTTTGAAGGACTTTCTATAGAATTGTATGTACGCACGGCTACAGATCAAGCTATACATTTCCAGTATAAGGTTATCTCGCATTGTATAGGAATTCCTTACAATGAGAGGTCAGTGTAAACTGGAAATGTATAGCTTGATGTGTAGCCGTGTGTACTTACTTAGTAAATTATTAAATCATTATTTTGCGGATTTGCCTAGGCACTTTAGCATCTTATCTTTGTGGATCATCATTCTGTAGAAGCCACTAATTTTATATCCGTATCACCTGTGTCTAAGTACTATAACTTCTTCGTCGTTCCCTCAGCAATCGCAACCACATACGACGCGTCTCCAAGTTATGCGGTCTTCTGCAGTGTGGACCGCTCGGTAAATGTTACTTCCAACTGCCTTCTTGATCGCGTCTGACTATCTTGCCGGTGGTCTGCCTTGAGTACTTTGTACCTTGATAAAAAGCTGCGAAAGCAGTAAAAAAAAATTAAAATGAATTCGAGTTGTGGTGTTGGCGGAGGCTACTTCGTTTACCATGGCACGTCATGAGAACGAATTAATCCATAGGTATTGGACGAACTCAATACACCAAGCGGCTATCTACAATATGCCAGGAGCGTGCCTTCAGCTTTTTTGAACATGCACCTAAGCATTGTCAATATAAGATTATATTTATATTATTCATTACTAGAATTTTTTCATATCTTATCTTACGAAGTGACAAGTAATAAAAATCTCGGTCTTAACTCGACAAAACTATGTATAATTACGAAAATTAGGGTAGATATGCTCACCAAGGAAAAAAAACAAAACAGGAAGGATTGGCGTAACAATAATGCTTGATAAAATTGTAAACTTATGTTGGTGTATAATATAACTAAATACGTACCTATTGTAGGATATGCCATTGAATTTATTCGGTCTGTTAGTCACGTTTGCGCACGTCATAAGTTGTTCGCACTAAATATAAAATAAATACTTAACAATAACTCCATTAAATCGACACTTCACTTAGGTTTCTGCAGTGCTATTCCGTACAAATCTCACCGTGAAAACCTACGTGAAGTGAGTTTTCATTCTTCTTGATGCTAGGGATTGACAGTAGGTATTGACAGCTCACTCCACGCTCACTTCACCTAAATGTTCACGGTGAGATTTATACAGACACGGTGAGGTTTTGGACATCGTGGCACTGTGTGGAATTATAACAATCGTAAATACTCATTTCGACTGACAATAACAATTTATCCTGCCTACACAAAAGAGGATATGGAGATCATGGAAGTTCTTCCTGGATCTTATTTATGCAGCTAATTACTGAACTCGTCTACTATTATTTTCTCTGGTCCTGAATATGAACATGTTTCAACAATCTGATAATGAAGAACATTATGTTTGTTAATTATAATACGGTTGATGACTCGAAGAGTATCTTATCTAGGCTGCGTATCGAGAAAGCTTTCTGATAGATGCAGACTGATAGTGCGGCGTGGTCTAAGAATTTCAAGCAGAACAACATTTTATTAGTGTGTTTTGTGTGGATGACATCAATTTACATACAATGTCCGCATGGCCAATGGCCGTAGCACACCTCCGCCGCCGCGCAACCCCGAAACCGCAAAAACGCATGATGCTCCGCTACTCTCGAGTACTTACTACTCCTCGTAGTGAAACATCATGAGAGTCAGTTGAATTGAACTACTGCGGTTTGGCTGCTATAGTTTCGCGGCGGAGGTGTACTAAAGGCCTCAATACTCATGTAAGTGCATGACCTCACCACATAAATAACTGCACGTACTATTGTTATCATCAATTGCACTCATTTAAAATAAGTAATATAGTACGCTTTGCAGTGAAAACCAACCTAGAGCAAGACCAACCCGTTTTTACTTGTATATCAATAAACGACATTGCACATAAACAGTGATCTTTATTTAAACATTTTATTTGTATCATGTAATAATGAGATTTGTAGTAACCAATTTTGATACAACCATGAATATTCTGATATAATGGTGCTCATCAATGAATTAATAGGAAACTTTGGGCGGTATCATTATTGGCTATGTTTTATTGTGTTTATGAGCAAATTCGGAGTGGCGTTTCACCAAATGGCAATAATTTTCTTAGCTCCACCAGCGCGCTACCACTGCCCAGGATCAAACGCCACATGTTGCGATAACCCAGTGTACGATAACTCTATATTCACCAGAACTATAGTCACCGAATGGAATCTGATATGCGAAAATGCTTGGCTCAAAGATTTAACTCAAACAATTTTTCAATTTGGTGTCCTCAGTGGAAGTTTATCACTTGGAATTGCATCAGACAAGTGGGTATCGTTACTTAAACAGTATTTTATTTCAAGCTAGGAGATATACTTAATAAGGCTTATTTAATTTCAGATATGGTAGAAAACCGACTTTAATAATATCAGTGATACTTGAGATATTTGCAGGAGTAATGACATCATTTATGCCAGATTATTGGAGTTTTACATTCGTTAGAATGTTGGTCGGCTATGCAAATGGTGGTATAATGATCATATCTTTTGTGATAGTCATGGAATATGTAGGAAGTGTGAATAGAGACGTAATATCTGCTTTGTTTCACATACCCTTCACTACCGGTCACATCGTACTTGCAGCAGTTGGCTATCTTATAAGAGATTATTATTATTTTCAACTTTTTATATCACTTTCAAACGTTTTTCTGTTGTTCTATATATGTTTATTGCCAGAAACTCCAAGATGGTTACTAGTTATGAACAAAACAGAGCAGGCAGTTGGGTTAATGGAACGAGTAGCAAAAATGTAAGTGTATTCCATCATTTATATAGCATTGCCTGATTTAACTACAGAAATTATCTGATCTGACATTCAAATATTTATTTTCAGAAATAAACTACCAACGGAACTGATAAGACAAAGAATTGAATTATATCAATTAGAACACAGACGCACAAAACCAAGGAGCACAGTGTTAGATCTGTTTCGCACTCCGAACCTAAGAACAAATATCATCATTATGTCTTTTGCTTGGCTCGTCTGCAGCTACTGTTTCTACGGCGTCACTTATTATATTAGCCATTTAACTGGTGACGTTTTTATTAACGTCGTGGCCACTGGCAGCATGTGTCTGTGTGGGTGTATTATTTGCATTCCATTAATCAAGTTCTCCAAGCGCAAAACCATTGTAGTTGCTGGAAACACCTTATGCAGTTTGTGCTTATTTATAGTTGGCTTTGTCCCTGAAGGGAAAGCGTCTGTGGTGATAGGATGCATCGGTGAATTACTCTGTTACATTATTTTCATTGTGGTTTATTTATATTGTACCGAAATGTTTCCAACGGTGGTTCGAAACGCAGCAATAGGAATTTGCTCTATGATGGCTCGATTAGGAGCTATGATTGCACCTTTTGCGGCTGGCTTAAGACCCTATGGCAAATGGTGTGCGCCTGTCGCATTTGGCATTTTTCCTATGATAGCGGGATTGCTATGTTTGTTATTGCCAGAAACTAAAGATTGTGAACTATTGAGTACAGTAGAAGAAGCTGAAGCCTTAGGAAAGAAAAGCTCGCAAAACCCACGGACAACCAATGACGTCAATATTACAGAAAGAGAAGTGTAAAGAAAAAAAATATAATGTATGGATAACATGAGACGGTTTAACTTCTGTATAACACAGTAAAATAATTGAATAAGATACTTTAATAATATAGAAAACTGTTCCACGGCAAGGTGTCATGTAATAGGGCTTAGTTGGATCACGTAGGGGTTCTAATCTAACAATGCTGACATGGGCATCGGCATGGCTTCTTGGGCGCGTCAGTGCAAGCCCGCGGGCCGCGGCACCATGGCGGTGGGCTTTCTGCTCTGTACTGCTTGGTATTACACCATTCTTGCTGGTACGTCTTACATTGGTTTATTTTTCTTAGTAATACTATCTACCTATTAAAAGCATCTTGTTTCTTCTTATATTCTGATTTCAGGCTTCTTCATTCTTTACTGTCCTGTTATGTACCTGATGTTTTTTAGTCATAGATTATATAGAAAATTAGTTGATACATTATTTTCGTTGTGGGAACTATATCCTGTGGTAAGATGTTATTCTACGAAATATTTAAATAACAATTAATATCGTAACTGAATGCTATAATCCGCCGAATTTATTATTTCAGGCACTGTTTCAATGTTGCAGTAACACTCATTTGCATCATTTCGGTGATTATGTGAATCCTGATGAAAAGACAATCATTGTGATGAACCATCGCACAAGAGTTGATTGGAACTATGTGTGGATAGCACTATACCACGCCACGCAAAATCCTTCCGGTGAATTGTGCTCTTGTAAACAGACAGTTAAAAATCCCAGTGAATCAAATAGCGGTTTGGATCTTGGAGGCAAATCAAAAATAAAATTTGTTTTAAAGGATGAAATTAAAAACATTCCTGGCATGGGTGAGTTAAATTATGCCTAAAACCTTCCACATTAATTCTTTGCCATATCGTGTTGTCGTAATACAGCCTTTATGAATAATTAATTCTGATTGTATACAAAAATCTAAGTAAGTAGGTAAAAACGTAGTTTTATAGACATGACCTTACCGTATTTGTAAAACCTTGCAGGCTGGATAATGCAACTAAACTTCTTCCTGTATGTAAAGAGGAATTGGCGTGAAGACCAAGTAAATCTGTCTCAGTTTGTAAATTATTACCAGAAACTGAATTACGACTACAGACTTATTCTATTCCCTGAAGGAACGGACTTAAGTGAAGAGAACCTTCGTGGCAGCGAAAAATTTGCACATGCCAACAACATGCAGGTATTAACTATTCTTACTATACCTATCTTCTGTGCATAAAGTTTTGACCATGACCTATTAATACTGATTTAATCACTGTATCTTGTTTCCAATGAGGGCCATCGTTTTTCCGGTTCGATAGATAACCACCGTCTTTGTCAAGGTTCAGTACTTGAATTGTGCTTCATAATGCAAATATTGTGATTTAAATTCGGAGTGAGTTATATTTGAATGTATAATTACTTAACGACTCGAGTGCCGTAAACGCAGATCTACGCGAGAAACAATGGTTTTAAAATTGTGTCTGTAATGACGGCATTCAACCGGTTAAATCACTGACGTATCTACGAATTTATAGACTTTTGTTTTTATTTACACACACAATACACATTCCGCGAAGAGCTAGGTAAAGGTCCCATATAATTATGGGCAACCCTATATTACCTGTGGAGCAGTGGTGGCCCCAGTGGCAACGGCCGCGACTAACGAGTCGTGGGTTCGAACCCAAGCAGGCACTTTTATTGTTATTATTATAAGCCTGTGTGGTCCCACTGCAGGGCAAAGGCCTCCCTTCCCTCTTTCAACTTCTCCCGATCTACTGCGATTGCGGACCAATCCTTAAAGAAGTAGTCCAGCTCATCCCGCCATCTCTTTCTGGGCCTGCCGCGTAATAGTCGTTTCCTGCTTTTTGGGATCCACGAGTGGTGGTTTTTGCATATTGCTGCTCCGACATGCGACAGATGTGGCCAGCCCAGATCCATTTTAGTCCAGCAACTGTGCGGCCAGTGTCCGCTTTTAGCAGGCACTTTGTGTAAATTATTTCATCACCACTGCTCACAAAACGGTGAAGGAAAACATCGTGAGGAATCTGGTATGTCCTAGAACCAAAAAATCTAAAACATGTGACATCCACCAATCCGCACTGGGCCACAGGAACAGGAGGTCTGTATCCCAGCAGTGGGAAATTATAGGTTGATTATCCTTATGCTTATGCTATACTCGTATTACCTTAGGTATTGCTGTAAATATTTATACCAGCAACCAGAGATCATAAAAACACTTTACTACCGACCCGGCCAGCGATATGTGGCCACAACTAGTTGCCTTTGTGTACGCTGTTGTTAATTGCGTGCAATTCTCGAAATTTTGTTTTATTAACCGCCGCTTTTTCAAACCCTGTTTGTAACAATCGTTTTACTTTTAAAACCAGTATATCATTTACTAAAGATAGCATTGAATGTCACATAAATTACGTTTAACTTTGTATAGTTATCTGGAAGCCATATTTCAATAACTTGTTTAATCACGTCACTCAGCGTCACATAGGCTGTTACCTCAGCGGTTATAGCAAAGTGACAGGCAACCCGAGTATCGATTACCTATCTATTAACATTCTCAGTGCAATACTCACGTACTATTATATTAAGTAATAATCGGGTAATAATTGTGCGAGTTTCATCAGCTTGATTTCCCTTTAATCACGATATTGGACAAGGAGCTTTAACATCAGCACAGCTGCAGGAAAAAGTAAAGTCAGTATCAGTTGCACCTTGCACTACCCGCGTGACACAGATCTTTATAATCGGTTGTTAGAATTGCATTGATAAATGCAGCTAATAGTCTTTCTGGGACTACCACTACCAATAATGAAAATAAAATGAAGTAAATTCTTCAACAGTTTTCCACCCAACCAAAGGAGTATCTCATAGGATTATCTTATGAATAATAAATAAACTTTATTAGGATCAGATTAGGGTTTTGAAGGCCAAGGTCGAGGGGCCAGGGTTCCATTCCATCTTCTAGTGATCTATGCTTTTCACATTGATTTTGGTCTTTAGTAGTTCATCACGATTAAGTACCAAATGTTGTCTTATGTTTTTATGTATTCGGATTTACATTATTCCAATACCTGAATAACTTATTTTAGCGCTAGGACTCATTGGCACTGGATCGGATCGAAAATGTTGACCATGTTAACTCTTCAATCCAGACTAGCATCCATTATCCAGCACTGGATTATAATAGAACAACCACTAATTTGATCCAAACGTCACTAGATTTCTGTAAGACTGGATCAGAATTCCAGTATTTTAATTACTTCGTGATAACTTATAACAATCATTTCCGGATCACAATTCACTTTTGCATTTAATTGAACAATATTCTACCTTCACAGCATTATGAGTATGTGTTACACCCGCGGACCACTGGTTGGGTAGCATTGTGCTCTCGATTGCGGGAGTCTGGCCTTGCCTCCGTCTATGACGTCACTGTGGCCTATGACAATCCGGCGCAAACCGAAATGGATTTGATTCGAGGAAAAATTCCGATGCATGTCTCCTTCTACTTTAAAAGGTTAGTTATTGAAAATGTCTGTCAAGCGTAGATATTTAATTGATTGATTATGTTAGTTAAATGAAACGTGCTTAAGTACATTGATGTTTTTACGTTCATTAACGATAGTTGCAGTCTTGCAGAGTCGCTATTTCTTGCAGAGTTTCGGAAAGCAGGAGCAACTAAACAATCAATTTCTAGTATTCTTTAAGTTTGAGCATATTTTACTATCTAAAGCTTACACAAAATTTTCAACTAAAGAAGCGATTCCACTTGGCTGACTAGTTGACTAAATGGCTGAGATACTGAATTCAGATACTGAATTGAAAACAAGTGTTGTACTATTGTTATACTAAAAACCAACAGCCTCATTAGCGCATTGTTTTTACTTACTGAATTCAGCCAAGTGGAATAGTCCCAGGCTTTATTCATATGTGGATAATTCAAGTCGCTCGCTCGATTTCGAGCATTTGCTCGAACGAATGTCAAGGTTTGGCCTTTACCGGAGCAGTGCTACTTACAAAAAGCAAACGACCGATTCAATATGATTTGAAAGGTTTTGTCCGAAATGTATATTTTAACTTTTTGAAAAACAATAATATTTTGTTACAGATATTCTATAGAAAAACTTCCCCAGGAAGATGAAGAACTTAAAACTTGGCTCAGTGACCGATGGCGGGAAAAAGAGTATAGTCTTCGAAGATTTCACAATGATGGTGAGTTAATTGTCTTGATCGAGAAACTTATAAATATGATGACAGTTACACAACATTATGGGAACTCGTTTGATGGTTTTGCTTATGAGAAAATAACAAATCTATAATAGCAGAATTACAAAATACAATCCAAATAGAAAATAACAAGGCGATTACCAAAGTTAGAGAATATATTGAAAGCAATATCTTCTCTAACTTTGGTAATCGCCTTGGGCGGCAGTAGCCAGAGGGCTACCGCCGCAGGGAGAGCCCTGCGGCTGCGTCGTCGTCGCCGCTTTCAGGGCGCTCTGTATGCAAGCAGTGACCTCGTCCGCAGTCCGATCTACGTCCGCGGCGGTAGCAATAGGCCGAGTCGGCCGGCGTGGTGGCTTCTAGCTTCTCTGCGAACTCCGTCCAGTCCGTTAAATGAATTGAAAAGAATTTGATTAGAACTAAAATTAGATTAAACTGATTTACTACTACCAAACTGGTTTTTAAATAATTCGTTGTGACTCTGCCCTTACTCTTCATTTGTGTTACTTTTGTGTCACGATAACACAAAATAAACACAAAAAATGTACATCAATTTTGAAAACGACCCTGATATGCACAGATAATAACTGCAAAAAAATCGTACTCTGCGGTTTTCCAGAAAATTATAAGGAGCCAGATTATGATCAGCAATTTCAGGGTATATTGAAGAAACATATAGACTAGGCAGAAATCATAATCAAAACAGGCCTATAGTAATTGAACTCGTTAGTAAAAGAATGGCTAAATACATGTTAGAAAGTATAGGCACTATCTTCAAGGAACAAGATTGTTGTTGTCTGAATTCTTAGATGAAAATGCAAGATTACAAAGAAAGGAAATGCGTGAGGAAATGCTGAAAGCTAAGAAAAAAGGGTTCTATGCGGTAATACGAAACAATCAATTGTTTATAGAAGTAAAAAAAAACAGAAATACAAAAGGAGCAAATCAATACACTAAATAACAATAAACTAGTACAAAACGAACAAAATCAAACTCAACACTACATAAATGAAGATAGCGACAATCGTACATTTCAAAACTTCAAACCAACAATTTAAAATTATGTTTAAAAACATTCAAAGCATTTCTAACAAACACCATCTTCTAGACTAGAGGTTTTAATCAATTATATTCCCACCTACAAAGCAATTTGCATGTGCGAGACGGCTTTTGGCTAACCAAAGATAAATTGGAAACCTGCAATTTACCGGATAAAAAACTGCAGCATCGTATTTTTGTCACTCTAGAAATGGTGGCGGTGTCTGTACTATATTAGATAATTAGAGGATCATAGTATAGAATGTTGTGACATTGGAGATATGACTATTGAATATTGTTTAGAATTTTAAGCATGTAAGCTACCAAAGCAAAATCTGTTAATAGTTACCATGTATTGGAATAGAAGAGAAGAATAAATTTTTATTAGTCAATTATACCAAATAATCACACTAATATTATAAAGGCGAAAGTTTGTGAGTGTGTGTGTGTGTTTGTGTGTTTGTTACTTCTTCACATTCAAACAGCTGGACCGATTTGGATGAAATTTGGTATGTACATTGCTTATACCCTGGATTGATACATAAAAAAATTAAAATTAAAAATTAAAAAAATTAAAATTGTTTATTGGGTCTCAAACAGTTACATTTGCAGATGTGATTGAGACAGCCCCAGTAAGTAATTAATAATACTTGTGTTGGGGTTGACAAACATAAGCTACTTTTTATCCCGGTCTAAGCGGGTGAAACCGCGGGGCGCAGCTAGTGTATTATATAAATAAAAAAATATAAAAATATTGACGTCATAATAGAAGGTGATTTTATATACAACCGTAGATGGTTTAGGATTTTCCGACCACAGTGGCATATTCCTACATTTGAAACTAAAACAACAAATTAATCAATCCATTTGGTTTGCTCAATAAAAAAACACTAAAAAAAACACTGAATAAAACAACAAAAAAAAAAGCAACAAAAACAACAGTAGCAGCAGCAGCAGCAACAGCAGCAGCAGTAGCAGCAGCAGCAGCAGCTCAATTAAAACAACATAAGAAAATTCAAAGCTAAACGAAATAGGTACACTAAACTGGAATAATATCATACAGCCAGGAAAAAAAAAAGAGATCTATCAGTCGTTCCAGAACAGACTGATGGATATCTTAGAAGACTCTAAATATAGACTTAAATTAAAAACAAAACATAATAATTACTAGATCGCCATCGGTATAAAACAATCCTGTAAAAATAAAAGACTATTAAAAATTCTATCTCTAAAAATAATAATTCAGTACTTACGAAATATCATAAAAGTATGAAAAAATCATTAAAAAAAATCAGTAACGACTGCTAAAAAATTACACTACATAAATAAAATGAAAAAATCAACAAATAAAGTTAAAACCATGTGGAACCTAATTAGTTAGTTATAGGGTTCGGGCTAGCTACAGTGCGGCATCCTGACGGGCGGCGCGGCGTTCGCGCAGAGGTTCGATTGTCAATACCTGAACCATTGCTGTAAGGTTCACATTCTGAGCAATCGAGGTCTGTAATCTCCTTATTCATATGGTCTTTTTAATTGTATGTACTTTAATTTATTTTTCTAGTTTTATTTTATTTTTAAATTTTTCGTGTCTATGATCCTTTGTTGGTCGAAAAACGTTTTTCACCTTAATTAGTATTTATATTTTAGAATCATGTAAACTGGTCCGCAGATACCCAGAATCTTACAACACACGGGGAGATGTACAAACAAATTATACGTTGCGCCATAAAAACATTAAATCTGCCGCCCTCCCGCGCCTTAAACTGCACTCTTCTAGTCCATACGCTATGGCAATAAAAATATATAATAAATTACCGGAAAACATAAAACAAGAAAATAAAACAAATTATTTTTAAATACACAAAAGACGTATATCTAATGGATAAATTCAATAATAAATAGACTGATTATCAGATAAACAAAACTATAAAAATAAATGAATTAATATAATAGGTCTTTACCTATGAAATTGCCATTTGTATGAAAAAATTTAAACGATTTTTTTTCATGCATTTTTTATTTGTATTAATCGAAGTAATCACCCATGCAATCAATGCATCTTTGCCAACGCAGTGGCAGTTTATTGATGCCCTTCTTAAAGAAATCAGCTGGACGGGAGGCAACAAATTCTTCAAAGGCATTTTGTACTGCCTCTCGGGTATTGATTTTTTTTCCCACCAAGAAGTTCTCCAAATTCTGGAAAAAGTTGTAGTCTGTAGGCGCAAGGTCTGGTGAGTAGGGCGGATGACGGAGAGCTTCCAACCCCAGTTCTTGCAACTTGGAGACCGTCTGCTGTGCAGTATGAGGTCGCGCGTTGTCGTGCAGGAGCAGCGGAGACGAGCGATTGACCAATGCTGGTTGGAGATGTGCCAGCTTCTCCATCATTGTGTTCAGTTCTTCACAGTACACATCTGAAGTAATGCTCACCCCGTTTGGTAAGAAGCTGTGATGAATCACACCGGCGCTAGACCACCAAACAGTGACCATCACTTTTCTAGGGGTAAGTTTTCGTTTAGGGCATTGTTTAGGTGCTGAACCAGGATCCAACCAACTTGCTGAGCGCTTGCGGTTATCAAACAGAATCCATTTTTCATCGCAGGTAACAATGCGGTTCAAAATTCCTTCATTTGTGTGTCTGTTGAGCAGTGCAAGGCACGTCTCGACGCGTACTTCGCGCTGGCGATCATTGAGTTCGTGGGGCACCCATTTGTCAAGCTTTTTTACCTTGCCAATTTGACGCAAATGGACCAATATTGTTTTGTCGCTAACGTCGAAAGCTGCTGCTAATTCAGCCGTAGATTGTGTATCATCAGCTTCCACAATCGCCTTTAATTCGTCATTGTCGACCAAAGTCTTCGGAGGACCGCGAGGTTCATTTTTCAGGTCGAAATTTCCAGAACGGAAGCGAGCAAACCAATAACAAGTGGTGCGTTGGTTTGTAGTGTTAGCTCCGTAAACGTCGTTGATGTTGCGTGCCGCTTGTGCCGCGTTGCTGCCACGACGGTACTCATATTCCATAATTACTCCAATTTTTAACGTATCCATGATGACGAAAAAGATTGAAATGCGATGAAAATGTAACACCAATCAATAAACAAATGACTACTTTTGGAAAAAAAATCCATGTTTTTAAAATAAAATTAATTTGAAATTAGAATTCTTAGCCAAACAAAAATTATTTTGATTTGAAATGGCCAGTACTGCAGAACGGCAATTTCATAGGTAAAGACCTAATATTATAATATGAACTGAACATATTATTATATTTTAACTCATTTAAATTTATACTTAAGTGTATGGAATACAGTAATTGCAATAAAATGTATTTAAGATAATAATTAAATAAGCATTATAAAAACTTAAATATAGGTAACTAAAGAGTTAAAATATATGAACATATTAAGTATTAGTTTAAATATAAATCTATAATATATAAATTAATACTAAAATAAATACGTAAATAGAATGACTTATATTACGTTCGGAGAATAAATAAATGGTGATAATATGTAATAATAACTGACGCTGTTGTAAAAAACAGATAGATAGGAAATAATTTAAATTTTTAATAATAAGAAAAATCTTAAGCGCTCTTCCTCTCTCCTACTCATTCAAAAGTTTGCTGTGCCTGACAGAGTTCATAATTGTTTCTATTTTTATTAAAGTGTGGCGGAATCTACATTGCTAATACGAACTACGCGTCACACTGACGTCACGCAATCCTGCATCGCATAATCAAAGTTTACCGCGCGATTAGGATAATAATATTTATAACGTCCCGACATCAACCGTCGGGCAGTTGCCCACCAGACATAACACCCGTCTGGTCGGAGGATCCTCACTTTTCAATAGAGGATGAGTGACTTTACACCCTGTTCCTCATGCCTCTATACTGGTGACCCTGAGTATGAACGTCAGCGCAGCCTTCGTGCAACTCCTTCAGCGTGACGTCATCAGCATCACTTCTTCAAGCTTTCGAGCGGCGAGTCACACAGCCAGCCAGCATCCACGGCTTCAACGGACCTGACCTCCGGCATGCAGCGGACGAGCGTTCCTGGTCATCACCTTCAGCCTCAACCTCAACCCAGCGCTTTACACTCCGACTCACTGGAGCATAACGCAGCGCCACCCCGACTCACTGGGGTATCACCGCAAACAGTTCCGACTCACCGTGAACTATGCGGCACCCGGTTCCGACTCACTGGAACCACAACTGGCACTGGCAAGCATCGCAAGATAAACGACTCAGCCCACTACCGACCTCCGGTCTCCGGAGGGGAGTGATGTGGCGGAATCTACATTGCTACATACGAACTACGCGTCACACTGACGTTACGCAATCCTTCATCGCGCAATCAAAGTTTACCGCGCGATTAGGATAATAATATATACAACGTCCCGACATCAATCGTCAGGCAGTTGCCCACCAGATATAACACCCGTCTGGTCGGAGGATCCTCCCTTTTCAATAGAGGATGAGTGACTTTACACCCTGTTCCTCATGCCTCTATACTGGTGACCCTGAGTATGAACGTCAGCGCAGCCTTCGTGCAACTCCTTCAGCGTGACGTCATCAGCATCACTTCCTCAAGCTTTCGAGCGGCGAGTCACACAGCCAGCCAGCATCCACGGCTTCAACGGACCTGACCTCCAGCATGCAGCGGACGAGCATTCCTGGTCATCACCTTCAGCCTCAACCTCAACCCAGCGCTTTACACTCCGACTCACTGGAGCATAACGCAGCGCCACCCCGACTCACTGGGGTATCACCGCAGACAGTTCCGACTCACCGTGAACTATGCGGCACCCGGTTCCGACTCACTGGAACCACTACGGGCACTGGCAAGCATCGCAAGATACACGACTCAGCCCACTATCGGCCTCCGGTCTCCGGAGGGGAGTGATGTGGCGGAATCTACATTGCTACATACGAACTACGCGTCACACTGACGTCACGCAATCCTTCATCGCGCAATCAAAGTTTACCGCGCGATTTGGATAATAATAAATACAACGTCCCGACATCAACCGTCAGGCAGTTGCCCACCAGACATAACACCCGTCTGGTCGGAAGATCCTCCCTTTTCAATAGAGGATGAGTGAAGTTTACACCCTGTTCCTCATGCCTCTAAAAAGTATACCTGCACGTACACTATGGACTAGCTTTTGGCCCCTGCTCCGCCCGTATGGATATCGGAAAATATCCCACGGGAACAGACTACCAGGAAATCCATCCTTATTCCTTGTCTACGTTATAAAGGGAACCTCTGTGCAAATTTCAGCTTTCTAGGTTCAAGGGTTTGGGCTGGGCGTTGATGAGTCAGTCAGTCAGGACTTCTCTTTTTATTTATATAGTTATAGATTACAATAAAGATTATTTGAATTTGAATATGACTTTGTAAGTCCTTATTTAGGCGATGAAGCAATGGATGTAGTGGTTATGTAAAACAGGTTTAAGGAAAGATTAATAAACGAACACGAGAAAGGGCCATTGACACAGAATTTGCCAATAAATGTGACCGAGATGGGCCTTATATTGAATTTTATATTTTGTTCTTTAAGAATTTGGCAGTCGCATGAAACTTCGCATCGTCATTCTCGTTATCAGTTAATCCAAGCAATCAATATTATATTTATTTCAATTTGGAAGGTATTTATGTATGTTTATTTATTTACACACAGTTTGTTACTGTACTGTACATAGTATCCAATTCAAACATCTGGTAAAGAGTGGCTAATGATTGCAAATCATTTATTCAACAAACTTATCAAACAATAGAAATATTTTTTAACGTAAATGACTAACTAACTAACTATACAAATAAATACAAAACAAAAGGACACTTAGGCGTCGAAGTACTCGTCCGCATCGATGTCATCCGGAAACGTGCCCAGAAGACTGGCAGCATTGCCACGTTGAATGGCAATGCTAATTCTTTGGCCAAAGAACGAGCCAGCCCTCTGGTCACGTGAAGCCTCGACCAGTCGGCGAGAAATTTCCTTAAAAAGTAGACGCGCACTCGGGCCCCATGACCCGAGCGTTTCGACCCCAAACGGCTCAAAACTGTAGTTACCTATAAGGTTACAGTATTTGCGCCGCTTGAGGGTCTCAGCAGCCGCAGCAGCGGCGCCAGCACAGCACGTCGTGCTTGGAACATGAGATGGCGCAAGGGTGTCGACACAAGTTGCGTCCCACACCAGAGGCCTACCCATCTTCCAAGGCTGTGGCTAATTGTTTTTTATCCGGCATTGTTTTTAATCAGGATGTTAATAAAATCTCGTTTAATAATATTTTTTTTTTAATTTCCAGGTAATTTCATCGATCCACAATATAACAGAGCACCACCACATCGATCTCCAAGATCGCTTTCAGTAGCAAAATTAGGATTACTGTTCTGGACCGTCATTGATATAATCTTCTTATATTCTCTAATCAGCAGCGTCATGTTCCAGTTTTGGGTCCTATATCACTGCTTCCTTTTCATATTCATAACTTGGTATTTCGGAGGCTTCCATAATATTCAGTACAAACTTCTCGAGAAATTGATAATGTAAAAAACTATGTAGGAATATACTTAATAATAATTTAATTTATAGAGTTTAGAAATATTAAAATACAACTGTGAGTTCTCATCCAAGCCAAAGCCATGATTATTGTAATAAACAAACTAGACATCGTAATCCTTAGGACATTATTTTAATGCAATAAATTATGTAAAATAAAATTACAATGTTCACCTATCTTTATTTCTAAATATACACTGTGTCGTTTTGCATCCTCGTCAAATTTAAGGGTGTGGGTGTTGACCATCAAACCGAACAGCTTTTTCCATGGCATCAACATCGTAATCGCAAAAAAATAATCAGCGATCCCATACATTTGAGCCGAGCAGGTATTGAAGTTTTCTACGGGACAGTTAAAAATTTTTTTGCGATTACGATGTTGGTCCCATGAAGAAAGATGTTCTATATCACACCCTGAAATTTGACGAGGATGCAAACTACACGTTGTTTAAGGTTAATGACGTACGAGTTCGTACAGTACCTATTGAAAAATATATAAATAAGTAATTTAAAATACCTACAAATATCACACACACACACACACACACACATTTTAGTCACATAGGTACAACCGCGTACATTTGCTGTGAACCACTTTTCAACCTTGTTACTAAAAAGCCTTGTTATTAAAAGTGGTTCACCGCAAATGTCCACAATGGTACATACATTTATACTAGCAACATTTGGCTACGGCTTCACTTGCTCTCTTTGCTCAATAGTGTTTGGAAGAGTAGTCGCTTTAGTTTCAGGAAGGAAATAACAAAGTATTGCTGCACTGAATGCTACACCGCTAAATATGAGTATAGACACCCACTCTATTCCTACATTTACTACAAAGGGAGCAATAAAACCTCCAAACCTTGCAAACATTGAAGCGAAACCTATCGCTGTATTTCTGATGACAGTGGGAAATATCTCTGATGAGTATAGATACACTTGGACAAAAGATGTGTATGCTCCTATTAAACCTATTATTGCAAATGCTAATGTCGCTGCTCTTAAATCACTTGGAATGAAAATAAAAACTAATAAAGACACCGCTGCTGTGGTGAAACTAGAAATAACGCTCACTTTTCTTCTTAAATGCAATGTAGCAAAGATGACTATTATTAAACCCGGTGTAAGGCACGCTGCAGACAGCAACACGTTCAGGTATAGGTTTCCTTGGAGGCGGCCTATGTATTGATTGAGACCGAAGAAAGTATGTGAACAAAACATCCATATTAATGCTGTTATGATTGTGTACACTCTGATTTTTGGAGTTTTGAAGAGGTCTATAAAGTTTCCAGTTTTTTTTTTATTTTTGTTTGACAGTTCTAATTTTTCAACAAGAGCTTCTATATTTTCTGTAGGACGGTTGTTCCTGTAGATGAAAGGAAATACAATTTATTTAAATATAATAATTATGATTATTGAAGGGCTTGTAGCTAAGTAATAATTAGTCACATGGGTCGATCGACCAGGTTAAGCTACGCTTGCCACGGTTGGTCCTTGGATGGGTGGCCATATTTACATAACAAGACCCCTCCGTGCCTCGGAATATACGTTAAGCCGTTGGTCCCGGCTGTCATTCGTGGATCTTTGACAGTCGTTACGGCTCGTCAGAAACACGAAAGTCTGACAAACAAGTCTTATCAAGGGGTATCGTAATTACCTAGTTTGGATTGTGGAGGTCAGACAGGCAGTCGCTCCTTGTAAAATACTGATATTAAGCCGCATCCGGTACTCTGGAAGCCGACCCCAAAATAGTTGGGAAAGGGCTAGGCAGATGATGATGAATAATTATGATTATTAGTACTTGAGAATAATTAAGTGGCATATGTTTGCACTTACTTTTTAGCAATGTGCGTAAGGATCTCAATAGCTTCCTTCTTCCTCCCTACTGTAATCAGCCATCGAGGAGATTCAGGTAGTAGCCAGTAATACACGACGACTATGCCCCATGGCACTGACGTCACTAATTGTAAGTCTCTCCATTCTCTTACAAAGTACGCTATGATTGGTAGCGTAAAGTATGAGATTAAGAATGGCATTTCCTGAAGTCCAGCAGCGTATGGTCTAAACGACTTCCCACACAATTCAATGAGTAGTATGTAGCAACACAGCATTACTCCGCCAAGAGTTACTCCAATCGAGAATCGGCAGATTAGGAACATCCAAAAATGAGGGACAAACGCTGAGATTACTACGAAAACTACTTCAAAGAAAAGTGATATCAACACGACAGATTTTCGACCGTACCTGAAATGAAAGAGAGAGTAAAATATTATGTATAATCGGCATAAGTTTTGATATTGATAAAATTATAAAATTACCAACAAAAATAACACGATGCTCAAGAAATAGATAACACACATCAACACGTGGCTGCAGCGTATAAAAACAATTATGTCTAACCGAATCTAACGATACACTTCGATGTGCATCTGCTACTAAAAGGCTGGCGAGTGGTGAATTACGAATAAGTTTGTGCTACTTTTATGATATAGTGTGAAGTCATTGTAGATACCTGTCAGAGAGGTATCCAAAAAGTAAACTGCCTGCCAATATACCAATTTGCATCATAGATTGAGCCAAACTCGCTAAATATGTTCTGTTGCATATGAGGTTCCATTCACTTGTGACTGAACTCACAATCGTACTCGTGTCATAATCCGGGTTCTCACAAGGACAGTAGTTGGTCACATTGTTGTCTAAGCACTTGTACTCAACACTCGGTATGATAAATACAACATTATTTAATTGATATTCGGCTGGAAGCCTTCCCACTGTGATTAAAAATAAAATCCATGTTTGATATTTTCCAAAACGACCAATTGCTGTTTCTATAAGATCTTCGTCCATTTTGTTTGACTGAAATAAAAAGAAAACCATGATTGCCTCGGTGAATTAACTACGGATATTAACAGGTTTGGAATATTGGGCACACTTACCTCACAATTTAATCACTACACATATTTAGTTGTACTTATTGTCTAGTCTTTCACTTATAAACGACTCAATCGACACAATCATTTAGGTTTCGATTTTCACTTTGTAGTAAATAACATTAAAACCGTCTGTCGTTTCTTACGGAATGGTGCACACTCACGCTGTGATCACACAAAATTTGGTGGCACAGCTATCTCATAAAATATTTATCAGATTCAGTCGCGTCGGCAGATTAATGGCTTAAATTGTTATCTTAAAGTAAGTGAAACTACCTATACTCTATATATATACAAGAATTAACTTTCCTGCTTAAAATTGAGAAAGAGATAAAGTTATCGTGTGTTGCTTTATTAATTATTTAAGTGAATGAGTGTCTCATTGGCAATCTTGGCGTATTTACGTCGCGTGCCGACAGTCGGTCAATTTGTCCGCGGTACTAGGTACGTCACAATTTCTGTGGCATTATGAACACTTATTTTAGGGTTCCGTTGCAAAAAAAGCGAAAATGGAAACATTTACTTTTTGACTGTCAAGGACATTGTCTATCTGGATACGACTCCAAGGCCGTTTCATCTCAAATATGTGGTTGATTTTCCTGGCAGCATTTTAAGACAGTGTTTGAGTGATTTTTTCAAGCGTAATTTTTAGGCGGCGTGGCTGAAAATCATGTCATAAACAAAACGTAATTTAAGTTTTATTTTTTTTTAAAGAGAGTGGACGTACGTATTTTGATCAGGCCGTAAATATTTTTGTAGTAAACATTTTAGAAGTTAGAAAAAAAAAAATGATTGCATTATTCCGAGTTTGGTGGCGCGTCCACAATCTGGCATGCTTTCCTGGAAATTACAGCCGCTTAAACGGAAGTTAAAATTAGTAATTTCTATTAAACTAGTGTAAATTTAATAGAAATGACTAATTTTATTTCAATTTATTACTTATTAGGTTTTTTAACTGATGACAGTGTTATTCTATTATTAACCGACTACAAAAAGGAGGAGGTTCTCAATTCGTCGGAACCTTTTTTTTTTTATGTATGTTCCCCGATTACTCGAAGATGGCATTTTTTTTTGTTTTATTCGAGAGGGTATACATCACAGTCTAGAATTGATTAACTTTGCTTCGGTAGTTTTTGAGTTAGCTTCAATAATACGTATTTTTTCCCCAATTTTATATGGATTATTTTCTAGTTTGTTTTGCAGGTAGTGGTATTAGAATTTGTGTGGGGTAGCTACTACAACTAAAAAGTGAAAAATAAAAACTTTTTTACAAAAAAATACAACCGACTTCCAAAAACAACGTACAAAGTGAAAAATAACTTTAATTTCGGAAGTCGGTGGCAAAAAACGAAAATATTTTTAACTAGACACCGACTTCCGAAATTAAAGTTATTTTTCACTTTGTAGTGTTGTTTTTGGTAGTCGGTTGTATTTTTTTTGTAAAAAAGTTTTTTTAGTGCAATACTTTAACCTAGAGAAAGTTGAAAAGGACTATCAGCGCAACATTTTAAATTTTGGTGTGCGTAATTGGCTCGTATAGAGTAAACGCTCACATGCAGCAGTGTCAGAAGTGTGCCATCCTATTTTGATTTCCCGTTAAAAACGTAACCTGTCTTTTTGTAGTAGTCGGACAAAAAAACGTTCTATGAACATGATATATATTTATAATAAAAAGGTTTGGTATGGTATGTATTTCAAAATAATACAAATATTATAATATTATTAGTAGTATTTTTTTAAATAAACATATTAAACAAGATTCTAATTTTAGTGGTATTCTAAGTTTTGGTGGTATTTCACCAATCACCAAAATTGCTTAGTTATACCAAATTTAGTTTTTAAAGTTACGTACCTCGAAGAAAACGACTTTGAGACCCACTCTTTGAGAAGTTCTACTGAGGTCGTCGAGCATTGTACTGAGGTCCTCCATAGTCTTAGCGATGACTACATGTCAGCAAACCGAAGGTGAGTGACGTACTCGCCATTGATGTTGATGCCTAGCCCTTTCCAGTCCAGAACCTTGAAGACATCCTCCAGTGCAGCGGTGAACAGCTTCGGAGAGGTAACGTATCCCTGTCTCACACCTCGCTGAAGAAGGATAGGTTTCGAGGTCTGGTCCTGGAGACAGACTGACATAGTGGCGTTTTCGTACAGACCTTCAGCACTTCAATGTAGGTACCGATAGTCAATCCGGTACCGTTGAAGAGACTGCAGTATAGCCCATGTCTCGATCGAATCGAAGGTTTTCTCGTAGTCCACAAATGCTAAGCAGAGAGGCAGGTCATACTCTTCTTGCTCCTCGATCTTCTGTATAACCTGCGGCAGCGTATGGCATATACACGTAAACACTAGGTCTATGGTGCAAACGCCTTTACGGAATCCGGCTTGTTCGGGTGGCTGGAAGTCGTCAAACCTGCGAGTAATTCCGTCGTCATCCGGCACTTTGTTTTGAGTTGCTTCAGAGCCATCCTAAACTCGTACAAGCTGACGTCCGGGATTTCTGCGGTATAGTGTCGAGCCAATCTAGCTCTTGGGTCGTTTGCTAGATTCGTAACGGGGTTACTTGTTGACGTGTATAACTGTCCATAGAACCTGTCAATCTCCCTTAACAGACAACACAACAGTCTTTAGATTCGCAAGTTGGCTCTGCGCTATAGATAGATCTCTTGCAAAGACCATGGATCCCTTGTTCCGATTTATCTCGTCCTTAATACGGTTTGTATTGTAGCAGCACAGATCGCTTTTCAAGGACTTAAAGATCCGTCAGTTGAGCTGTCGGTATTTGAGCGCATCGTCTGAAGACTGCAGGATCATCTCGCGCCTCTCCTCCATGAGCTGTAAAGTAGGATCAGAGAGCTTCTTATTTCTATTTGTACGACGGATCTTGAAGAACTTAGACCCTGACTGTATGAACAGTTTTCACAAATCCACCATTATAATCGTCCATGGAGCTCCCTAGGCACCCGAAACTATTTTGAAGTTCGAGTTTCAACTCGAGTCAAAACCCCGTGAGCTTTCAAGCTCACGGGATTTTGGACTTGGATTGATTCTGGGCGGAGCATAGACTTCATCAGTTGAGACCTTTCCAGTTCAATGTGCCTCTTACCAAACGGTGATCATTTCCTGTTTTCACCACGTTGATCACAGATACATCATTGAATACCTGCTTCTTCGTCGACATAATGAAGATAGTCTCATTTTTAGTTGCACCATCAGGGCTCTGCCCGGTCCACTTTCTATGCTCACGTGTTCTAAAGAAGAAGTTCATCATAAAGAGGCCTTCATTCTCCATAAAGCTAAGTTTTGTGACAGAAATAAATTCTTGTATCCATATAATTTTGGTGTCAGATATCAATTTTGGTGTCTTACCAATTCAGAGGTCGACAATTTAGCAGAAGTTTTCAGGATTAAATAAATTTCTCTTACATTTTATGTAACTGAATACGTATTTCTTGCATATCAACATCTTATATTATTTAAAAAATCAGAAACAAAATTTTCCACCAAAATTAGGTAATAAATCATAGTTGTTGAAATTCACTCGTTTAAGCTAAGGATAAAAGAATAGTTTAAATATTGATGCACTTCAGGTGCCCCTTTGGATTTATTAGGATGTAAATTGTAAATAAATAAATCGAAAAGGCGATTGTGTTTTACATTAAAAGGTGGATGGACCTTTTGAATTGCAAAAGGTGACGATGAACGTGATCGGATGCTCTTAAAAAATCATAAAAAAATAATAAAAATCATCTGTTCTATAATAATATGTTAGGTTTTTCTTCAACGAAATGTAATGTGCCAATTAATTTGCCAATTAATGAAGAAATATTGTGACAATAATTTACTGGAACCACTTCGGCATGTGAGACACGTTACTGGCAACTGATTTCATTGTTTATACGATAGTTTTCAACGGCTATTGCGTTCAAGGGCCTTAAAATTTATTCGACATTCTTCACGGTTAGGTCGAGATGATCAATCAACTACGGCAATTTTATTCTTTTGTATCATCTGATGTCACGTCGCAAATACATGGCCAATTGGTCATATTATTTATAGCGTGACGAAAATGACTGGATGGATGGCACATGCTATCACAAATGGAGTAGCATTATGTTAACCTGAAGATCAAGGTCAACCTAAAGTTGTTTGTAGTGATTTTATGTCATAATCATGGTTGATCATTTCAAGTCATATATGCTCGGTGCAATATATGACACTTATCGTATCTATACTGTCCTACCTAGTTAATTTTTAACGACACAAAACTCTTTTTACCCGACTGTGGCGAAGCCCAAAAGGAGAGCTATATGTTTGAACTGTATATATGTATGTATGTAGGTATGTCCGTTCTCATGTGCGCTCGTAACTACTCAACGGCTCAACCGATTTTGATAAATTATACGTCATTATCGATATAATGCTCTGTCGCTTCGATAAGCGTGATTTAAATCGGTCTGTAAGTGACATGGCGATGGTGGTATGGCTGTCTAGTTCGACGGGCGAGATAACAGACTCACGCGCACCGGAATTTAAACGCGCTTCGTTTAAATGTAATTTTATGACAAAATGCTATACCTACTTAAATACATTTTTAGCTTACTAAGTTCTTAACATATTTAAATACCTTCGATTTAAAGCAAATTTTACTGCACAGTATGAAAATGTTTTCGTATTTTCGTAAAAAACAGAAAATAGATGGTGCTACTTTGAAATATTTTTCTATCGAAAAAAATTCAAGAAGGTAATCATGTTACTGTTTTAGTACAGCAGAAGACACTATATAGTCAAATAACACGTAGGGAATATACATTTGGTTTTATAGGAATTTTAAAAACACAAAATTATCGATGAATCCCTTTAAAAAATCAAAATGGCGGATTTTATGCGGTATGTGCGGGCTGAAAAAAGAAGCTTCTGGCTAAGTAATAACAGCCGCACAGGTCAATCCATCAGGTTAAGCTACGCTTGCCGGTGTTGTCCGTGGATGGGTGACCATCTTTACACAACAAGATTTCTCCGTGCCTCGGAAAGCACGTTAAGCCGTTGGTCCTGGCTGTCATTCGTGGATCTTTGACAGTCGTTACGGGTCGTCAGAAGCCCGAAAGTCTGACAACCAGTCTTACCAAGGGGTATCTATCGTATTACCCAGTTACTGGGTTGTGGAGGCTCTATGTAAAATACTAGTATTCAGCTGCATCCAGTTAGACTGGAAGACGACCCCAACATAGTTGGGAAAAGGCTAGGCAGATTGATTGTGTAGGCTGAAAAAATATATTTTACGGTTCCACCGTCCATTGTTTTCAGTCATTATCGTTTTACCCGACTGCCCCGGAAGGAGGGTAATGTTTTTTGAAAGTATGTATGTCGATTTCTTTAGCACACTTTGTATGCCTAAATGGATTGATGGTTTAAAATAAATTACAACAATATTGGTATCATATCAATTAAAAGCTAGAAATGAGTTCTATCCAAATATATCTTCTCCTTTTATATAAAAAGAAAAGTCCTGACTGACTGATTGACTCAGAGGTTCCCTTTTTTGTTCCCGTGGGATATTGTGCGCCATCCACGGGGGCGAAGCCGCGCGGGAAGTGCTAGTATATCACATCACATCACACTAATATTATAAAGGCGAAAGTTTGTGAGTGTGTGAGTGGCACTATTTTTGAAAGACCCATGCAGAAGGTACCCTTAAAAATTTATTTTTCATGATTTTATTTCACCACTATGTCGGCGTGATAAATATGTATATCCATGCCAAATTATACCTTTCTAGTACTAAGAGTCTCTGAGCTAAGCTGCGGACGGACAGACGGACAGATGGACGGCGGACATAGCGAAACTATAAGGGTTCCTTGTTGACTTCGGAACCCTAAAAACAAGCATTAAAATCTTAGAATTTCGCTATCGCAGGCGGGACCAAACAAAAGTTACTCCATATTTCGGTTACTGGTTTGTCCGCCTGCAATACCAAAATTCTATGGATTTTAATGCTTGTTTTTCTCTTTTCAGTTATGTGTTTTTACAGTTAAAGTACCACACTTCTATATTATTTAAGGTCATTCGTTTTGACGAGTTATGCGAACATTAACGTTTGGGACAGCAGATTTTTTTTTCGCGATTTCAGGTTTGGTCCAATAGTAAAAGTTGTTTGTTATCATGAGTATAATCATGTGTTTAAGTATCGGTCACTAATTACCAATCACCCTGTATGTATAGCTACACTAGAGAAAAATTTAGGTGCATACCTATGTAAGGTGTAATTTAAATAACTGACAACCTGTTAAGGGCTCATTTTACTAATCATTACGAACAACTTTTATTATGGCACCAAACAGGAAATCGCGAAAAAAAATCAGCTGTTCCGTACATTTTGACGAGTTATTAAGTCCTGCGCATCATCTAAATCTATCTAAGTAAATAAAAATCAATAAAATTGCCGAATGTATGTAAGCGCATCACTTCAGAACGGTTGCACCTATTTGACTAATTCTTTTTTTGTTGTGTTTGTAATAGTTATGAGAAGGTATGTATGATGTAATGTATGTTTATTTAGAAAATTTACCGGAAAAGTCGTAAATTTGGATCGTATTTTTGTATGAAAACAGACAACACACAGCCTAAACCACTGGAGATAAAGACATGAAATTCAACTTATCGTTTTGCTTCCTCGTCAAATCTAAGGGTGTGGTATAGACCATAAAATCGAACATCTTTCTCCATGGCACCAACATCGTAATCGCGAAAAATTAATCAGCCGTCCCATACATTTGCGTCGAGTAGATATTGAAGTTTTCTATGGGACAGTTGAAAAATTTTTCGCGAATACGATGTTGGTCGCATGGAGAAAGTTATTCGGTTTGATGTTCTGTACCACACCCTGAAATTTGTCGAGGATGCAAAACGACACTTTGTATTTTTACCGAAAAACCTTTTATACCAGAAGAAATAGTAAAATAATACAATAGCCACTTGAAGTACCTACTAAATGTAATAGCATAACAAACGACCTTCTTACGCCTTTGCATGTTCTCTTTGCTCAATCGCATTTGCAGGTGTTATTGCCTTCGCTTCGGGGAGAAAATAGCAAAGCATCGCTGCCGTCAATGCTATACCATTAAATATATCTTAGTATAGATACCCACTCATTTTATTCCTATATTTACGACAAAAGGTGCACTAGATTCTCCAATCCTTGCAAACATTGAAGCAAAACCAATTGCAATATTTCGTATTACGGTTGCAAACACTTCAGATGTAAATAAATACGCTCGAACGAAAGCAGTGGAAGCTCCTGTCAAACCTATTGTAGCAAATGCTAACGATGCAGCTCTCAACTCACAAGGAATGAAAATGAATACCAACAATAATACTGCTGCCGTGATGAAACTTGTTATTATGGTAACTTTTCTCCTTTACTACAAAGTACCGATAATGACTGGGATTAAACCTGGCGTAAGACAAGCCGCAGACAGCATCACGTTCAGGCATATGTTTCCCTGAAGGCGGCCCATGTATTGGTTAGGGCCGTAAAACGTATGAGAAACAGACATCCATAATGCAGTTATTATTGTATGCTCTTATTTTTGGAGTTCTGAATAGGTCCACAGAAGTTCCAGTTTGATGCTGAGTTTGGTTTAACAGTTCCATTCTGTTGGTCGACTGTTTCTGTAAGTTAGGTATATATATTATAAATTCATCGTACCTATCATTATCATATCATTATAATGTTATGTTCATAATGTAGAATCGAGGCTCTTACCTTTTTGCTATATGGGTAAGGATGTTAATAGCGTCTTTTTTTCTCCTTACTGTAATCAGCCATCGAGGAGATTCAGGGAGTAGCCGATAGCAGGAATATACGATGACCATGGCCCATGGCACCGACGTCACTAATTGTAAGTCACTCCATTCTCTTACAAAGTATGTTATGATGGGAAGTGTCAAGTATGCCGATAACAATGTGATCTGCTGAAGTCCTGAAACATGGGGTCTATAGGACATTCCACACAATTCTACTATTAATAAATAGCAAGTCAACATACAGTTGTGGTCATATAATTAAGAACGATTTGAAGTTCCAGAAATTTTTATCTAAATCATGTTATGTGTAGTTATGTGTTCCTCCCTAGAAGTAACCCGTTATGTTATGAAATAGCCAAATGAATAGAGCAAACAGGATTAGCAATATAGAATAAAATCACTAACTATTTTTTTTACAAATCTTATTTATTCTCTATAGTAACAAATTCAAATAGTAATGAAGCTGGACAAATAATTAAGAACAATTTATTAAACTGCTCGAGAGTTGTTTTTTATGAAACTTAGATTAAGTAAATCACATTAATGTGAAGTGCTTATAGAAAAAAAAAAAAAACAATTTAATACATTTTAAACTAAAATTAATAGTTAGTAGCATGTCCACGGTTACTGCTTTCCACCGACGCCGGCGAGGCATTGACTCTATCAATTTTTGACATTTTGCAAGAAAGATAGAGTTCCATTCTTCTAAGAAATCGTCGTACGTACAGCTCTCTTAAATTGCCACACTGTCGATTTGAAACCTTTGTCTTGACTTCGCACCAAAGATGCTCTATTGGGTTAGATCTGGGCTGTTAGCTGGCCAATCTAAGACAGAAACTGATTGTGACGTGAGAAATTCCTTAACGGTGCGTGCAGTATGATTTGGATCATTTTCGTGCTGGAATGTCTAACAACCGGAAGCACGTCTTCAGCATAAGGTAACATCGTGTCTTCCAGTATATTTTTGTATTGGAATTGATACATGTTTCCTTAACACCATGTCCAGAAAAGCACCCCCAAACTGTACATTTCCCCCACCATGCTTGTAGATTGTAGTAGGTGGTAATCGGCGAAGAGAAACGAGAAGGTAGCTCAGACAACTTATATTTTGGAAAAGACACGGAAATAAAATGACAAACTAGGTAACAGGTAGGTATAAGTACAAGCGCACCCGCCTGCATTGCTCGCACGGACTGAACTGCCGGCGTGTTGGTGGGGGTCCAGCGACCTATACATCTACACTAGATATAGGTACATATTATAAAGTAAGTACATGTTATTACTACTACTTAACTAAGAATGTAAAAGTATGAGCGCGTCGCTAACATTCCCCCCCCCAGTGCTGGCTCAGCACTCCTCAACAAGTGAAAAACGCGCGACGCGGGCTGCAGGTCGCTTCCAGACACCAGTCTTAGTCTTCACTTCGACCAGTCTAATTCGTCCATCCTTTCCTGGACATGTGTTCTGAATAACACCCTTCGGCCAGGTACTACGAGGACTGTTAGGATCAACCACTAGCACTACGTCACCTACCTGCAAAGGTTTTACCTCCTCGTTCCACTTTCTTCGAGGCAGTAAGTCGGGGAGAACCTCTTTCACCCATCTACGCCAAAACATATCCGCTAACGCTTGTGACTTTCTCCATTGTTTGCGTAGACACATGTCGGAATCATTGAAAGTCCCAATGACAGGCGCGTTGGATGAGCTACCTAAAAGAAAATGGTTAGGAGTCAAAGATTCTAAGCTTTCAGGGTCCACGGAGACATGTGTCAACGGACGACTATTTACTATATTCTCCACTTCCGCCATCAGAGTAAGCAGCACTTCTTCGCGGGGAGCACGTTCGTTCATTATAACTCGAAGTGATGTTTTAACACTTCGAATTAACCTCTCCCAGGCCCCACCCCAGTGAGGACTGGAGGGGGGTATAAAATGCCACTGCATGTCGTTGTTCACGCAGACGGCCTTGAGAGCATCTATGTTAAGTGCCTGCTCTGATTGCTTCAGCTCTTTATCGCTTGCTCTAAGGTTGGTGCCATTGTCAGAGTATAGATGACAGGGCCATCCTCGCCGTGTTGCCATCCGTCGCAGCGCCATAATTAAAGAGTCTGACGTGAGTGACGGAACAAGCTCGATATGTATCGCCCGTATTGTGAGGCAGGTGAACAAAACACCATACCTCTTCTGCCTTCCTCTGCCCACAGTCACTTCCATTGGACCAAACAAGTCCAGGCCACAAAATGAAAATGGTCGTTGGTGATGTGCTACTCGAGCATGAGGTAAGTCACCCATTCTGGGTACTTGAGGATTACATTTCCTTATGCGGCAAAGCATGCAATTCGAAACCACCCTTTTAACTGTTGGCCTTATTCTAACAATCCAATATTTCTGTTTCAGGTTATTGACAACCATTTCCTGGTTCCCGTGTGCTGCCTTAATGTGAAAGTACCGGACAAGAAGACGCGTTATATCATGTTTTCCATCTAATATAATTGGTCTCTTCATTTCTAGGTCCACGTCTGACGCAGCTTCGATGCGGCCACCGAGTCGGAGCAAACCAGTTTCATCTAGATACGGTGACAAGGTAAGTAACTTACTCACTCGTGATATGTGTTTTCCATTTTTGATTGCAGATATTTCGGCGGAGAACGAGTCCACCTGCGCCTTCTTCAGCAACAGGATCTCAGCTCGAGCCATCGCATCGCAGTCCACCTCACCGGTAAGTCTCTTGCATCTGTCAATAAATTTCAGAATGACGGCCGTAGCTCGCAGCAAGCGAAGCCAGGAGGAAAACCGCTGCGGCTCAGGTACAGGTAAGTTACATGTAGGCTCATGCATCACAGCCACACACTCTAAACTCCCTTCGTCTCTGTCGATGTCGGGGTTCACGACGTCAGCAGGCCATAAGGACTCCTCTTTGTATAAAAAATCAGGACCTGTGAACCACTCACTGTGAAACATTGTGTGGTTAAATTCATCACGGGTACCAAGATCTGCTACATTTAATTTGGTAGGTACATATCTCCATTCGGAAATACGCGTGAGTTCATCAATTTCTCCTAATCGGTTCGCTTCGAACGTTTTATATCTACGTGTGTTGTTTCTAATCCACTGTAAAACTGTAGTGGAGTCACACCAAAAATATCGTCGCTCGGGCGTTAATCTGTGTTCCTTCAGAACGGTATCAGCCAATCGTGCAGCCAACAGCGCCGCCTGTAGCTCGGCTCGGGGCACAGTCATGGGCTTAACTGGTACAAAACGACATTTACTTGCTATAAATGCAACGTTAACATTCCCATTGACTATCCACCGCCAGTATGCCACACAACACATAGCTTGAACAGATGCGTCGCATAATAAATGCAGCTGTAAGCATGTATAATTATTACTTGCCGGCGTAGCACACGTAGCGGTTGTCGTAGCCGATCCACACGTCTCGTAGCAGCTGCTCGTAGCAGATAACTCCAGCGCGGGGGTCGCGGGTGCGGCCGCGGGAGGAGGTCGCCTTATCAACACAGGCTCTGCGGCCGGTTTTCGTCCCGTCTCGCTCACACCTGACACTCCCAAGGCGTCTACAGCAAATGAGCGCCTCACCTCCTCGTGTAGCTCCCGTAGTATGCACTCGTCCCTGTCCGCAGTGGTTGTAGCTGCCGAGCTCAACAGCAGAGTGGCGTGCGCCTCGACGGCGCCGGCAGCGACCCGCGCGCGCCGCGCATGCGGCCTTCGCAGCATACCGTGCATGCACCAACCTAGGGGAGTTAAAGTAGCGGACGGCTCATATAATTTACCTACTATAACTTTGAGAGGTAACAATAAGTGACAGTTATCTTGACCTATTAAAATCTCAGGTTGTACATCATGTTTACATAATTTATTATTTATTCCAAGTAGGTATTTGTAATTATTACAATCGACAACAGAAAGTTGTTGCAAAGGTAAGTTTAATTTATCTACACACCGAAGTTTAATATTATGCATCTTATTGTCCATACCTGATAATGTAACATTCGCGATAGTTGTTTCACATACCAGTTCATCATCAGACCAGGCTCCGCGAATGCGCATCGTCTCTGAGCGGCCACGAAGCCCTGCGCGCTTCGCTAGCCCCGCACTGATAAGCGAGACGGTCGATCCGTCATCAAGGAGGGCACTTGCACTGAACACGCCGTTAGCACTATGTATACGTATAGGTACGACTTTAAGTAACACTTTGTTTTCACTCGCGTTTATGTGCATAACTGTTTGTGTATTATCGGCGGCGGACGTCGGTGACGTCGCCGTCGTCGTCGACGTTTGCACAGGCGTTGACTTCTAAATGACCATACGGGATTTCTGTCCTTCATTAATGAGCGGGAAACTATAATCAGACCATTTAGATAATAGTGTTGTAGGCAGCTTGGACAATATAATTGAAACAATGCTCATACCTTGTAAGTACTCTTCGCGTCCAACTGCTCGCACTGCTTGTTTTGCACTTTCACTGAAAATGACACTATTTCATTATGATAGTTTTGTGACATTGAGGGCAATTTCTTGATATCCTGCACTATTTTTGATATTATTAGATCAGCATTGCCAAAACGTAACTCCAAAGTTGACATGATTTTGCACGGTGGACTAGCAGATATAAGTAAGGCTGCGACAGCTTCTTTGGCAGCTCCTCGGAGACACTTTCTCAATCTCCACAGGTTTTCTTCAGGAGAAAATTTACAGAGCTCGGTTGACTGTTTATAGGCCTGTTTGAACTGCAGAAACTCCAGTGGGTCTCCCGAAAATTCTGGAAGATCCTTCGGCGTGCTTAATCGAGTTATAAGGTTGGTATTCGGTGCACTCGTAGAAGCCAGGTCTTTCAGCGCGCCGGCTAGCATCTGAATAGTCGCTTGCATACTGGTGGCCTCCGCCGTCGGTGGCGGCGCGGGTGCAGTGTGTGGGTGCGACTCCATGGGCAGATGTGGCACTGAAGGTGGCGGCTCTTGCGTTGACGTAGTTAGCCCAGGTGGTGCTGCTGGTGCCGTAAACAGGACGGCATTAGCAGGCGCGGCTGGTTGTGTCTCAGGCGGATGCAACTTGCCCAAGGGGTTGCCATGATCGGGGGCCGATTGCATTAATTCGTGATGACTCCGTTCCAGCCATTGCTCCACGTCGCAAGTGCGTTCTTCGCGTGGACTGTATTTTTCTTCTTCCTCTAGTTCAGCTAAGTCCGCTTCTAGCTGTCTGTCTATGAGCTCCAGTCGTATCTGTGCCTTTTGCTTTGCAGCATCCAAAAGCAACTGTGCCTTTCGAGCTTTTACCGATGATGTATCCGAATGACCTTTCGACCTTGGTAACGTGTTGTCTGTTTTGACGCTCGGCGATGACACAGGTGTTTTCAATACCATATTTTTGACTGCTGCACTGGTTGAAGGCTGACACTTTTTCAGTCTTTGTTTCTTGAGCTGCCTGTTGTTGTTCAAGTCTACGTTGCGCGCGCTCGCTTCGCACCGTGCTTCGCGTGCCCGTCATTTTTTTCACTGGTGGCGTGACAAACATTAATTTCTGTCGATCCGGCTCGAAGGACCACTTTGTAGATTGTAGTAGGTGGTAATCGGCGAAGAGAAACGAGAAGGTAGCTCAGACAACTTATATTTTGGAAAAGACACAGAAATAAAATGACAAACTAGGTAACAGGTAGGTATAAGTACAAGCGCACCCGCCTGCATTGCTCGCACGGACTGAACTGCCGGCGTGTTGGTGGGGGTCCAGCGACCCATACATCTACACTAGATATAGGTACATATTATAAAGTAAGTACATGTTATTACTACTACTTAACTAAGAATGTAAAAGTATGAGCGCGTCGCTAACAATGCTTTAATGTATTTTTTGCATACTTAGGGTCGAATGTTTTATTCAGAGGGCGTTGTACATATCGTTTTCCCATCAGAACATACCCTGTTTATTTTTGTCTCGTCAGAAAAAAGAAAATTTTTCCACTGTCAAATTTTCATACCTTCTATGGCACCGTTTCAACATGGGCACCTTCCTTGCTATCCTTCCGTGCAACTTTTCTTCTACCAAATGCCTTCGAATAGAGCGTGCCGAGATTGCTGAAGGGTTGTTATCACCAAAATATTATTTTCTCAGCTCATTAGCCCCTTTAAAAGGATTTTGTTTTGCCAAATGAACGATATTTCAATCATCTCGACGAGATGACTTCCTCTGTTTAGGTATACGCGGAACATATGAAGTAGTTTGATTCGTGGCAAAATGCTTCACAGCGTGGTAAACCATCATTTTTGAGCATTGCAGATTGTCAGTTATCTTTTTATGCGACCAATTCTTCTCGCGAAGTTTTATTATTACTTCCCTTGTAGATTTATCACAACTTTTATTTTCCCCCATTGTTTTCACAAAAACCAATCACCTTTAAGACTTTTACAGCACTACATGGCGCCGAAATTATATGAATAGTGACCTACAACCACAGAGCCACAGAGTGTTATCTATTATTTGAATAAATATAATAAACTAATCGGCGTTCTTAATTATGTGACCAGACATTATATTATATACATAATAATACTAGGTTCAGATCTAATGTATAAAGTTTATCTATTTATTTTTTAGCCAATCATATGTATCCACGAATGTACCGCTACTTAGTATGGAAAAGTTTTGCGATACCGAGAGAAATACAAAAACATACATGCAATTAGATAAACTTGTTAGTTTGAAACAATCTTCCCTTTAAATAAGCGTTCTTAATTATATGACCACCACTGTAGATACACCCATAGATACTCCATTAAAAATCGACAGGATAAGAACATCCAAAAATGTGGTACTACTGTAGAGATAAGTACGATTACTAC
Organism: Cosmia pyralina; assembly: GCA_946251885.1. NCBI lineage: Eukaryota > Metazoa > Arthropoda > Insecta > Lepidoptera > Noctuidae > Cosmia > Cosmia pyralina. The sequence continues at coordinate 11,966,001 of OX276353.1, forward strand.
ATCCAAAATGAGTGTTATTATATGTATTCGAAAACACAGCAATGAATAATGAGATGATTCTTAATGATTCTGTGAAAATGCGAGAATATACCCTTAAATCAGTAGGAATATCGAGAATACCTTCTTATTTCTGGCACCTGAGGGCGTGTGTGAGTACTTTACCGCCAATTTAGCTGTCAAGCGTCATTGCATTCTTGTGATTCTTTCGTGTTACGTCGAAACTTTTATCTAATAAGAAAAAAAGTATTCTAAAGTGCCTTTTAACCATAGTATCCGAGTTATACAGGGTTACTGGTAACTCGACGTATTCCTTGCAGGACGTCATAGTAGGGTTAAAATGCAGCAAATTAGGCCACCAAATGTTCTACCGAAATTCAGTAGTTTTTGAGTTAATTCGATTTTTAGCTTTTTTATGAAAAATCCCAGATTAAATCATTTGGAGCCAATTTAAAAATGATTTACGGCGCGACTGTACTGAAATTTAAGTTAACATCATAGCTGACGCCGTAGCAGATCCTTGTTAATAATTCAAAGTTCAAAAATGCCAAAAACTTTGGCAAATATCACTAAAGAAACATTTAGTTTTTTGTGAATTTTGCTATTACTTCATACAAAATGTTGTCTAGTGAAAATAAAAATTACTACGCCTGATGTACAAATTACTAGGAAAATATCCTTGTCTTATCAGCTATTCAGAAAGGTATGATTGTCAATACTTTTGCATGTGTGACAGGGAAAGAATGAGTTTTATGAGGAGCAGGTAAAATTGCGAGACGGTCAACCTATTGTTTCATATTCGTATTATTCGTAGTTTTTACCTGCGCTTGAACCCCAAACACTCGGCAAGCTTTGTGATTGGTCACTATTGTTCTCCCGGCATGACACGGGGTGCGACTTTACAAAATCTGGTCGTCAGAGTCAGTTAGTTTCAACTCTACGTCGCGCAAGCTCGTGTTTTGTTATCTGGCTATTTCCTTAACTGATACTGCGTATCTTGCTCTTGTGCTGTGCTGTGCCTTCATAAGTGCTGACTATGGCTGCATATTCTAACCTTGAATACGCTGACATAATGTACTGTTACGGACTTAGTGACGGTAACGCTGCTCAGGCGCGGAGAGAATATCAACTTCGTTTTCCCAACCGCCGACTCCCACACGTTAGTGTTTTTGGATCGACTTATCGGCGATTATCTGAAACTGGCAGCGTCCAAAGAAGCAGGCAAATTGACACTGGTCGTTCTCGGAGATACACGGCTGAGGACGAAGAGCTGATTCTTCAACGTTTTATTGACGACCCCAACATATCGACAAACATCGTAGCGCGTGAGCTTGCTATGTCACAGTGGAAAGTCTGGTCTGTAGTTCACTTATCAGGCCGACATCCATACCACTATCAACCTGTCCAGTCATTAGAAGAGGGAGATCCGCCAAGACGGCTTGAATTTTGTCGTTTTATGCTAAATGCCGACGCCGAAAGCGAAAACTTTTTAAAAAAACATTCTGTGGACCGATGAGTCATGTTTTGACCGTGATGGTATCACAAATTACCACAACTTACATTACTGGGCACCGAAGGCAAATCCTAAGAAACTGAAACCAACCGCATCCCAGCGTAGATTCTCGCTTAATGTTTGGATGGGTATTATCGACGACAAATTAATTGGCCCACATTTTTTACCCCAAACATTAAATGGGGAACTTTATGAAGATTTCCTAAGAAATCATTTAACACCACTGCTCACGGATGTACCGGAAGACAGAAGAGCAAACATGATGTATCAACATGACGGATGTCCAGCCCACTTCCGAATCACAATTCGACAATTGCTGGATGAAACCTACCCAAACCGATGGATAGGGCGCGGTGGGCCAATTCCGTGGCCTGCACGTAGCCCTGATCTTACGCCACTAGACTTTTACGTCTGGGGTCATATGAAAGACCTAGTTTATGTGACCCCAGTAAATTCAATTGAAGAACTAAGGGAGAGAATAAGAGATGCAGCGGACCAGATGAGGGCAACAATCACATCAAGAATCACAAAAACTGAAGTGAGGAAGCGAATAAGAACGTGTATTAGAAACCGAGGGCAGCACATCGAACAAGACGTGTGAAAGTGTAGTAAAAGTTTTTAAACTGATATTTTATTATTAAAAATAATGCTAATATTCACGAAATAGTTTTATTGATTTTCCGAATAATCACCTTTTTGTGAGACGCACATAATGTAGTCCTTAACTTTGTATTAACTTTCATACCTTTCTGAATAGCTGATAAGACAAGGATATTTTCCTAGTAATTTGTACATCAGACGTAGTAATTTTTTTTTTCACTAGACAACATTTTGTATGAAGTAATAGCAAAATTCACAAAAAAACTAAAAGAAAGAAAGAAAAGAAAGAAAAATATTTTATTTGGGACACGCACAGGAAATACAGTTAAAAAAGAGCATATAAAAGTAACAAAATAAACATTGACAAACAAAAAAACAAAAAAAAAAAAAAAAAAAAAAAGAAATCAGACTAAAAAAAAAAAGAGACATGTGCTAAATGTTTCTTTAGTGATATTTGCCAAAGTTTTTGGCATTTTTGAACTTTGAATTATTAACAAGGATCTGCTACGGCGTCAGCTATGATGTTAACTTAAATTTCAGTACAGTCGCGCCGTAAATCATTTTTAAATTGGCTCCAAATGATTTAATCTGGGATTTTTCATAGAAAAGCTAAAAATCGAATTAACTCAAAAACTACTGAATTTCGGTAGAACATTTGGTGGCCTAATTTGCTGCATTTTAACCCTACTATGACGTCCTGCAAGGAATACGTCGAGTTACCAGTAACCCTGTATGTGTGTTAAAAGTGTTAGTGAGTGTGTTTTTAGTGATTTTTAGGAAACACAGCATTGTATTTCAATAAATGGAGCCGGTAAGTAACGGCAATGAGAACCAAGAGCGGGAGCGTGCCGATAATGTTGCTTCGGATGGAGAACAATTATCGTCAACAAGCTCGGGGGCATCGGAAAGCAGCTCCTCCTCATCCTCGGAGTTTGAGGAGGGCACGGCATCACCACTGCCCAATAAGCGTTCTCGTACCTCAGGGCGAAACCGTAAGTACAAGTCAAAACCGGTTCACACCGATCCTCGTATTGATACTTTAATGTCTCAAATGTCTTATATTTCGAATTATCTAAGCCATTATCCCGTTTGTTATGATAGTGCAGACGCACGAAATAGTGGTAATGTAATACCTAGTACTAGTACAGGCAGTGGCTTGCAACCGTTTATTACATTGCCTACTCAGCCTGAGTCACTGTCTCTCAATTGGGGTTCTTTAAACACGGATATTGACGATAAGAAGATTATCCCAGCTAGTGATAGGGATAGATTTTTAGAACTAAATAAGCTGCAACAGTTTGACTCTCAGGCATGGAAAGGCATTAGGTACAAGCAGGTCTTGCAGGGCTGCTTGGCAACCCCAGGATTTACAGGCCTTCATATCAATGATGAATTATGTCACTTTAATAAAAGCAAAGACTATCTGGCTTCGACGGAGCTGATTTTAGCTGGCTTATCCAACAAGGTTTTGGAACAGAGGCAGATGTTAAGAACAGGATTACAGTCTATTGTTGACTGGGCTAGTGCTAATCCACAAGACTTAAATCCAAATACTTTGTTTGAAAAAATTTCTGTTATTTTTGGACCGGGATCATTATGTCATAAGAACTCTGAAACTACCATGCAAATTATATGCGGAAAGCGTTCCGAGTGCATTGAAGTTAGGCGTGAACGTATTTTAAAGGAAATTTCTAATGAAAATCTTAGAAACACGCTAAGAAATGTCCCACCCAGCTCTGAGTATTTATTTAGTAGAGAGGCTTTGCAGCCTATAATACAGTCCCTCGGAGGGTCTCAGGTCTGGTTGAATACTCCAACCTATTTAAAAGAGAAGAAGGTTTCAGAGCGTGGGGATCATACTTTCCATAATAGGAAAGGCTACAATAAAAATAAGATTAGGAAGTCGGATAAGAAGTTTAAGCATAATAATTTTGTTCGAAAGACTCGGCCCTTTCGTCAGCGTCGTTCCAATGCGGAGAGGTCAAACTCCAAGTCCAAAGAAAATTGACTCGCACCGGGATTTCAGAGGGGGATGCCTGAAATTTTCCACGGAAAAATGGGCTCAATTAGGGGCAAACCAGTTTATTTTAAAGTCAATAGCGGGTTACCGCTTGCCCTTCAGGAAAAAACCTCCTCTGAAATACCCAACCAAAAAATTTTTAGAATGCCTAGCCACCAAAGTTTCCCCAGAAATGACACAAATGGTCGAGGAGTTGAAAAACAAAGGCATTTTAGAAAGACCAATGACTCTAGACCCGGGTTTCTTTTCAAAAATGTTTCTAGTAAAGAAATCAGATGGGGGATTGCGCCCAATTTTCGACCTCAGAGCTTTAAATATGTATGTAGCGACAAAGCATTTTCATCTAATATCACAGATAGATGTAGTAGACTTTCTTCAGGCAAACGACTGGTTAGTGAAGATCGATCTTCACCAGGCTTATTTCCATCTGAGTGTCGCGGAGACTCACAGAAGGTTTTTACGGGTTGTTTACGATGGAGAAATCCTTCAGTTAACAGCACTACCGTTCGGCCTGTCCTCGGCACCCCTTGCATTTGCAGCAGTTTCGAACTGGGTGGCCGAAATCCTCCGGGATCGAGGTGTACGCCTCTTAGTATATCTAGACGACTATATCCTGGCTTGTCAGGACAAATCCAAACTTATGGCACAGGTTGCGGAAACGCTGGCCATCTTGGAATCTTTAGGTTGGCATGTAAATTACCAGAAGTCCGTAACCAAGCCCACACGCAAGTTGGAATATTTAGGGCTGGTCTGGGACACTCAGAACCAGACAGTAGCCTTGCCCACCCGGAAAGTTCTGGGTATAAAAAGCTCACTGACAAACATGTTGAGCAGGGACAGCTGCTCTTTAAGAGAGCTTCAACGTTTGTTGGGCAAGCTAAATTTCGCCAACCAGGCGGTCCCTCGAGGCCGGCTTTACTGTCGCAGGGCACAGCTCTTTCTGAGAAGATTTACTCAGAGAGGCCAGAAGAGAGCACTGTGCCCCAGAGTGCGAGAGGACTTGCGGTGGTGGTTGGATGCGATAGAGGGCAGTCCAACCCCACTACAAAAGAGAGAAATAACTCATTTCTTAACCACAGACGCAGCGGATGCGGGCTGGGGAGCAAACTTAAACAGTCAATACCTCTCAGGAAAATGGGCTACAAACCAAAAACCCTGGCACTCAAATATGAAGGAGATGTATGCCGTTTTTGCCGTCATCAGGTCCCAGGGTGCACTGTTACGAAATGCCCACATTCTAATACAGTCGGACAACAGGACTCTGGTAGCATACATCCGAAATCAGGGCGGAACTCGTTCGCTAAACTTACTGGGGCTAACAACCAGATTATTGGAATTGACCTTTCGATTCAACATAACGATGACAGCATTCCACTTACCAGGGAACCTGAACGGCATCGCAGACTGCCTATCAAGGGGAAGATCGGTACCCGAGTGGCATCTGTTACCACCAGCCACGGAGGCAATATTCAGACGATGGGGCGTTCCCGAAGTCGATCTCTTCGCAACAAGAGAAACCGCTGTCGTCCCAAAGTATGTGACTTTAGACTCAAGAGATGGCTCGGCGCTTTTCTGCGACGCTTTCAGTCAAAGATGGACGTTTCAAACAGCGTGGGTATTCCCACCTCCAAGCATGATACCCAGGGTACTTGCACACCTAAACAGGGCAATAGGGACATACTATGTGATAGCGCCACGATGGACCCAGTGCTTCTGGTACCCGGATCTCCAGGCACGTGCGCTAGCCCCCCCTCTGCCGATAGAGAACCTAAGGGAGGTTCTGTTAGACTGGACGACGAAGTTGAGCCCTCCTCAAGTAGACAAGCTAAGGCTTCAGGCTTGGAAAGTTGGGGGTGGGAGGATCAAGTAACTGATTGGAGTCGGGATGAGCAGCAGTTATTGAAAAAGAGCTGGCGTCCCTCTACCTTGAGTACCTATAGTGCCCCATTAAAAAGATGGTTGCAATGGAGTAAGTCTCATGGGGTAAACAGTAAGTGTCCAGAAGGCAAGGACGTAGCTAGGTTTTTGGCAAATCTATATTTACAAAATAAGTTTGCATATAGTACAATTCTATTACAGAAATCAGCTATTTCAACATATTGCGCAGTAACAGTAGAGAATCTATCAAAGAACTTTTTTATTCAGCAAGTTTTAAAGGCTGTCTCTTTTTCTAAACCACACCCAGCAAAACTCCCACTGATAGTATACTGTACTGGGTACTGTCCCCACTGTGTGTACTGGGTGTGTGGGTGTGTGTGTGTGTGGGGTGTCGGGTACTGGGTAGTATATGGGATGTAAATATTTTGTTTGACTGGCTAAAGTCATCTACTGGTTCATATTCTCTTTTTGACCAAAGCAGACGGACTGCATTGATTCTTTTACTAGCTTCTGGTCGAAGGTTACATGACCTTACCCTCTTGGAACTCAGTGAGCAGGGGTTTACAGAGTCTGAGGACACTTTGACATTTTGGCCAAGGTTCGGCTCAAAAACTGATACAGGTTCGCACAGGCAATCTGGCTGGCTACTAATACGGCATCAAGACCCTAAGATTTGCCCAGTAACTCACGTTAAGGATTTGATTAAGAACAGAAGCCAGACGCTGTCAGGATAGTCAAATAAAATCTCTTTTCATCTCCATCACAGGAGTGATCAGGCCTGCTTCCAAAACAATGATTGCAGGTTGGGTGAGGTCAGCTTTTAAGCTAGCTAAGATTGATGCCTCCCCAGGTAGTATAAGATCAGCGGTAGCTTCTCGGGGATGGCTGGATAACAGACCAGTACAGGAGATATTGGAGAGGGGAAATTGGAAATGTGTAGAAACATTTTCAAGATATTACTGCAAAGAAGTAAATAGATCTGTCAGGGATGATGCTGCAGTGGGTTTACTTTATAATAACTTTAAAACTGTTTAATTTAACATAATGTTATAGTTATAACTAAGATTTCATGGTGTGATCTCAATTTTAATTTTACTTAAGTTACTTTTAATTTTTCATAGATTTAAAAACAGGCTTCTTTGTTCTGTTATTGTTTGTTAATCACTGATTAACTTAGAAATTTTATATATAGTTGTTGATTTATGCTTAAGTATTTTAGCAGTGGATATGACTGCATAGTTTCTTGACTTTATTGTAATGAATAAGTTTTTATTTTTGTTTTGTTTTAAGTACAAAGTCAGTTGAATTTAGTGACTTTAGATGACTGAGATTTAATTCGTTTTCCCAATATTAGAGCTTGAGAGTTCAATATATGAAAGTTCAACAAAGAAAAATTGGTTTCAATTTTTTTTTTTTTTTTTTTTGGGTTAATTTTTTAACAATTTGCTTTCACATTGCATTCTTGTGTTTTACTTTTTCTGGTCACCAGCAGATATCAAACAGGTCTTCTCATTATTCATTGCTGTGTTTTCGAATACATATAATATGACTGTTTTGCATTAAGACAAAACAGGTATTATATGTTGGAGAAAACACAGCAATGAAACAAGGAGCTTGCTGATGATGAAGACTGCAATGACGCTTGACAGCTAAATTGGCGGTAAAGTACTCACACACGCCCTCAGGTGCCAGAAATAAGAAGGTATTCTCGATATTCCTACTGATTTAAGGGTATATTCTCGCATTTTCACAGAATCATTAAGAATCATCTCATTATTCATTGCTGTGTTTTCTCCAACATACTGTTTTGTCTTAATGCAAAACAGTCATATTATGACAACATGTTTTCGGCCATATCTGTAAAGAAAACAGTAGGATTAGTGGTTTCTACCGACTGAGCCGATGACTTTTGACCTGGCTCGTAGTAGGTCTAGTGGTTGCGATCGTGACTGATGAGGTTCTGAGTTTGCTTCCCAGGCCAGCAAAGTGTTATTGGTTTTTAACCGACTTCAAAAAGGAGGAGGTTCTCAATTCATCGGAACCTTTTTTTTTTTTTTTTTTTTTTATGTATGTTCCCCGATTACTCGAAGATGGCTGGACCGATTTGGATTTTTTTATTTTATTCGAGAGGGTATACATCACAGTTGGTCCCATATAAAATTGATTAACTTTGCTTCCTTAGTTTTTGAGTTAGCTTCAATAATACGTATTTTTTCCCCACTTTTATATGGATGATGTTCTAGTTTGTTTTGCAGATAGTGGTATTAGAATTTGTGTGGGGTAGGTACACAACTAAAAAGTGAAAAATAAAAACTTTTTTACAAAAAAATACAACCGACTTCCAAAAACAACACTACAAAGTGAAAAATAACTTTAATTTCGGAAGTCGGTGGCAAAAAACGAAAATACATTTAACACCGACACCGACACCGACTTCCGAAATTAAAGTTATTTTTCACTTTGTAGTGTTGTTTTTGGAAGTCGGTTGTATTTTTTTGTAAAAAAGTTTTTACATTAAGACTCAGTGGCGGCCCGGTGTCTGGATTTGTGCCCGTTTGATTGCAATACGCTCGACTTTTATTACATGATGGCGAAATGTGACAGGCGTTTTGTTATGTTTTTTTTTTTTTGGTATGCTAGTCGCATCTTAGTTCTTCGTGAAGCATTTCCTCATGTTATTTTCAGTCCGTCAATTACCTATGCCAGAGACATAAAATAAGTGAAAATGCCGACAAAAATGAAGGTCTGCCGACTAATTTTGGGCATCATTGGGCCCTTGTAAAAAGCCCTACTCGCTCATGCCCAATAGCAATCATAAGCTGCTTAGTCTTTTCCCAACTATATTGAGGTCGGCTTCAACTCTAACTGGATGCAATACCAGTAATTTTCATGGAACGATTGCCTATCTGACCTCCACAACCCAGTTACTGGGTACCCATGATACCCACATTCGTAATATGATTATGATAAAGACTAACTATCATATAATGTGAATATGAAGATCTGTCAGAAATGTGTCCAAAGAATAAACTGCCTGTTAATATACCAATTTGCACTATCGATTGAGATAAGCTTGCCAAATATGTCCTGTCGCATATCCAGGTCCCATTTACTAGTGACTGAACTTACTAGTGCTCGTGTCGTATTCAGGGTTCACACAAGGACAGTAGTTGGTCACATTGTTATCTAAGCACTTGTACTCAACACTCGGTATGATAAATACTACATTATTAAGTTGAAAATCTGACGGGAATCTCCATACCGTAATTAAAAATAAAATCCAAGTTTGATATCATCCAAAGCGAGCTATCGCCGTCTCCATTTCGCATCCATTTCGTTTCACTATTTTACAGAAACTGCTGTGATGCTTTAATTATTTTCACTAGTTAATTTATCATAGCCATTTATCGTATCTTTAAACACCCTTAAGCTAGTTATTTAATTTTGTAATATTCTACAAGTCTACAGGATGATGGCGAATTAAGATCTTCATTCGTTATATCATTTATAAAAATAAATAATTTTAACTGTAGGTAGGTACCTAAAATAAAAACACGCTAAGCGATCAAGAGGACGCAAGCGAATAAAATTATCATTATAAACAAAATTGAGAACGGGTCTTCTCGCGACATTCCTTTTTACGTGGTAAACATGTACTTACCTACTCGAAAAAGAAAAAAAAAAACCAAAACGCGAAAGTTTAAAAAGTTTTAAATTATATATCAGTATCAGTGATACCTCACTGATTATAAAATAACTACTGTATCTTTATTATAACATAAACTACCTTATTGTGTATCTGCTTGTCCAGGGCAAATGACAAGATGAAAGAATGTCGATGAGGTGCCAGTATCGTCTGTATGTATTTAATTTATTTTGTTAAAATTATAATGACAGCTGGACATGCTCGTCTCGTCTCGTGCCTCTCGCTCGACACGCTTCCGAGAGTGAAGAGAGCCGCGAGATGCGAAAGGACGAGGGCACCATGTACACCTCGTAACTCGGCCTGTTTCGTGGTGTTTCGACGAGCGTGTACAGCCGCCTTAAACACCACTAATTTTTTATTAGTACAAATACTTAAAGGGCTTATTACAGAAGGTCTTGTTATTATACATATATGTAAAGTCTCAATAAATAATATGCACAAACAGCAAAGTTATTAGCGTTTGTTTATATCCCAAAATGTCACTCAGTTTATGGCAAATTGGACAGGCTACATAGTAGTACCTATTCATGGAAAAGCACTGCGCGTAGTATTTTCTATAGTAACAATTGTTATGAATGATTGATTAAATTATGAATTTACCAATTATGACAAATTTTCATGGAGTTTTCATGGATTTCATTTTGTTTACTTTTGACTACTTACACAAATATGATCAGTAACAGGTACGGAGAGAGCCCCATTTTTTTTGTACTAATTAAAAAATAGTAGTGTGTTATATTCTTTTCTTTGAGCAGCTCGTGGCTAAGTAATAAAAGCCGCACGGGTCGATCCATCAGTTTAAGTTACGCTTGCCGGGGTTGGTCCGTGGATTGGTGACCATCTTTACATACCGAGACTCCTCCGTGCCTCGGAAAGCACGTTAAGCCGTTGGTCCCGGCTGTCATTCGTGGATCTTTAACAGTCGTTACGGGTCGTCAGAAGCCCGAAAGTCTGACAATCAGTCTTACCAAGGGGTATCGTGTTACCCAGTTAATGGGTTGTGGAGGTCAGATAGGCAGTCGCTCCATGTAAAATAATGATATTCAGCTGCATCGGGTTAGACTGGAAGCCGACCCCAACATAGTTGGGAAAAGGCTAGGCAGATTGATTTTAGTGTATTATATTCTTTGGTTCAGTACACGTATTAAGCATGAAATCGATCAAGCTAGGTCTCTGGGTAGGGATCTGGGAAAATTCGTTTTCTCTATTTTCACCCGAGCAGAGCTTGGTCGCCCAGATACAATACTAATAATTAAATATGTTACGCTTGTAGTTGTTCTGCCATTAGATAATATAAACTATATACGTAATAATATATTTCTACTCACTTTCATGAAATTCAGGTTAGGTGTATAATGGGACCCGCATATTTCTTTACATTCAAGTAGGTAAGTTTGCTTCAAGATTATTATTTGGTGGACACGATCGATTACCACGTCATACCTACATGTTTTTACAAACAGAATGTTCTGAAATGGTATATATTAGGTACAACAATTTATAAATAAATAATAAATGATTTGTCACTGTCCTTAACAATTTTATTAATATTCTTTAAGAGACTGAATAGGTGTGTAACTACCTATGAGGTGGTACCTACATTGGGGTGACGATCGATAACAATCCGAGAAGAACAAGTGAATGAAACAAGTCATGTACTTACTACAATTATTTTGTTTAATTATCAAATTCATTATTTATCACAGCCTATAAAAATAGACCATCAGCTATAGTCTAGTCTTATCTTATTGTTTTCATAAATACATTTTTGCAAATATCAATAATTTACAATATAATGTCGAGAACACTAATAAAAAAATTAAAATTAAATAGTCTTTAAATTAGGAAGGTAGGTATGTTCATATGCACTTACGCTCTTCATTTATACAATTTGCATACAACATCACACTGATTAAAAATTATGAATACTTGTTAAAGCCATGGCAGCAATCACGCTTCGCCTTCTTCTAATGTGTCAGGTAGTTTCCTGCCGCGAGTGTCGGGTAATAGAAAACAGAGGCCAGCACCTATTAATGGTACTATTCCAAAAGCTAAAGGTGGTAACCAGGCGCTTGTGTGCGCAAGAGTAGCAACGAACGGGGCTACCATGGAACCTATTCTAGCTACTGTTGACGACAACCCAACTCCTGAGTTCCTGACGACAGTTGGGAAGAGTTCCCCTGCATATAAGTAGACGGTGGCGAAGGCTATGCTCATCCCCCATAGTCCGGTGCAGCCGAGGGTTAGGTGGCTGACTCCAGACGCCGGGACGACGATGATGAGGAGGCAGCTGAGACCAGTCACGCAGTTAGCGCTGATCAGTGTGACTTTCCGGCCGAGAAGTCTGTTCAAGTAGACTGATATGATCGTTCCGGGTACCTGGAGAAAATATATTTTTAATTAATATAAATAAGAATCAATTTGACCATTGTTGCAGGAATTAGGTAAGTACTAATGAAACAAGTAATTACCTAATAATACATCCAGTCTAGGTGTAACTAATGTGCTACTTAGGAATAATGGTGTTCGCAATTGCAAGTAAAGATTACCTACTTATGATAATTAAGTCAATATTATTTAATTAGTAATGCATTGTCTATACATTCGTTTTGGTAAATGTTTACCGAAAGTTCCATTACTTATTTTGTGAGTAAAGGTTGATCAGTGATTATAATAATATATACGTATTTCATGTCGATTCATATCGTCCGCGTGATTTCTGGGTGATAAATTTTAATGAGTGCCTCTCATTCTGATAAGTAGTGTCTACAAGATGATTTTGGGTGAAACCGGTTTGTTTTGATAGTATGTAATGTAAATAATTTTCCAGTGAACTCGCTGGTCTGGGATAGCTTATCAGTGATAATTGACACGAATACTAATTATTACAATGATATATGGTATTTTGATAAATGAAAAGAAGAAGGTAGGTAAGTGTAGAGAGCTATAAATTCTGGAGAATTAAAAACGCTTTCAAGGACACTGAACGAGACACAAAGTTTTATTGTTATGACTGATGTGGCCGTTTAGTTTAGTTTAGTGTCCTAGAAAGCGTTAAAAGAGCTAATTATTATGAATAGCAAATTCATGAAAATTATTAGTGGTTTGAACTGCAAATTATTCATAATTATTACTTTTAATTTTATCACAAGTACTACCAACTATAGTGTACGAAGTTAAAGCTCTTAATCGTGCAGTGGATCTTTACATAATATATTCAACCCACAAAGAGGATATTAAAAACCATACCCCCTCCTTTACTAACGAAGTAGTAGAGATAAATAGGATAGCTTGTTGTTCGGGGCTATCTGAAGATAAAACACTATAGCAGTGCACTGCTAAGTAGACGAATGGAATGATACATAAACTATGAAAACAAGAGTACTTAAGATAAATAACTTAACAATTACCTGAATAGCTGCAGAAATGGCGACATTAGTAAAGATGTCTCCGGAGATATGGCTCATGTATTGCGACACGCCGAAGAAGCACAGTCCGCAGACAAACCAGTTGAAGCAGATGGCGATCGTGCGTGCGCGCAGCTTCGGTGTTCGGAACAACGCGAGGAAGGAAGCGTGCTCGTCTGGTTTGCCGCCCACATCCACCACCATCTTCCGAGTTGATGATGCTATTCCTTCTGTTGGTCGGCCGTTCCTGAAATTGATGGGGTTGGTTAAATTTTTTTGTTTTGGTAATAAAGCTATCTCTTTAGGACGTTCTGTTCTGCTATCATCATCTGGAGGAGGTATACAGATGGAGATATTGCCTTAATCAGTGCAAGCATATGTTGAAGAATACCTAAGTTACCATTTGATACTCATTTAATTGCAGTAAACCTGTGGCCAGCCAGCTAGACCTAGGGCCTGTTTCACCACCTACGATTAAGTTCCTATTAACTTACTTGGCAGATAATTTCATACAAAATCTGTTCCATTTTTTTATTTATTCTGTAAGTTGACTTTGCGGACAGAATTGACCTCAAACCTCATGATTTCATTAAATCGCTAGATTTGAGGTCAATTCTAACATATGGAGTCGTATTGCTGATTCTAATGATTATAATTCTGTAAAGCCTGTTAGTTACGGCCACGAATCGTATTTTAATCAACATACAACCTGACACGGACCTGCAAATTGCAAAAAACTACCATCGAGGGCTACCTTTTAGCCTCCGAATCTCTGGAAGAAACAGTGGTTAAATTTCCCTTTGAACCAGTGCGTAAATCCATAGATTCGTGGCCAGACAGATTAAAGGCCTGTATCAAACCCAAAGGTGGCCATTTCGAAAGAATTATATTTTATTTTTTGCAGATTTCAATAAATATGTAGGTACATACCTATAAGTTTTATTAAGATTTCATGAAAGACTACATGCAAAAATAAATGCATTTTGATTTGTAACAGAACTTTTGGCCGGACTAGGTATAATGTAGTTCACGTATTGGGTCTCATCTCAAACAATAAATCAAGCTTAAACATACATAGGGCAAATCAGCGGAATATACCTTTTTGATTAAGCGGTAATGAATAAAGATTTTAATCAACATTTTTGCACGGTTTAGGCAACAAATAATAGAGAAAAGTACGGCTTTCTAACTTGATTTTTTTATGTAAATCAACGAGATTTCTATAACATACTAAAGGCGCCGCCGGAAGCATTCGCATGTAATGTAACAGTTCAGATTCGAGCAAATCATCAGTGAGTGAGGAGAACTGAGAATTACAGTGTGCAACCTGTATTGATACAATTTGTTTGTTTGTTGTTTGCTTTTGTTTTTTTACATTCACTGGGAGCATTCGCATAGTAGGTAATGTAGTGAATAAGAGCACCCGTGTAACAAGATTGTAAACAACTGATTCGATTACATACGAATGGTGTCAATCAGGGAGGCAAGTATTATATTCGTAATGCTCAAAATCAAATTTTGGATGGAGCGTGACGGTTGACAGGGGAGAATGGAAGAAGAAAACGTGTTGCGCCGACCCCAAGTAACATGGGATAAGGGCAGGAAGATGCTGATGATGAATAATATTTGGTGGGCATTTCTGCGGTCGTTGTCAAGGTGACCTGAGTCGATTATGAGTGGACGAAGTTCCTTTAAACTGATTAGTATGTCGGTCTGAATATACCTCTTAATTGTTATTTCACGTCTAGAAATTATTGCGAAATATTCCCTCACCTTTTCGCTGCAACTTCCATGATCTTGACTGCTTCTTCTGATCTGCCAGCAGTCAAGAGCCATCTCGGAGATTCAGGCAGCAAGAAATAGTAGCTCAGGAACAGAACAGATGGCAGGGAGATCGCAAGTTGGAAAGTGCTCCAATCCCGAAGGTAGTAACCGAAGAGGGGTAGTGTCAGATGCCCCAAGTTGAATGGTATCTGATATATAATACCCACAGTATCTCTGTATTTTGCTCCAATCAGTTCCATCGTTAAGACGAAGCTGGTGACCATGGTGCCTCCAGTCGCGACTGCGAGGAAGAACCGAAGAGTCGTGAACATGTACCAGTTTACAGAGTACGCTGTGGTTACTCCTGATATCAGTTGGAGGAATACTGCTGCCAGAAAGGGATTGCGTCGTCCGAATCTGGAGAAAAATAAAGGATACCATTAGTATTCAAAAATCAAAACAACAAAAAAACAATAATGTGTGTAATATGTTAATCAATTTATTTAGTATTATAGTATAACCTTTCCTGTCATTTTTATCCAAATAACTGAAAACGTATCCAACACAAACTTGTTTGAGGAAAAGCTCTTTTATTTTTGAATACCTTAAGAATTTATTGAAGTTTAATGGCCACACTCATGCAAGTTTCTCATGTTTATAAACGTGACTAGGGCATGTGCTACATAGGAAGCGGTTTCCTCCAAGGATTCCACGGTAGGGTTATCAAGAAACGTGGCATTGACCTATGTCTGCCGATTACAGTTCACCCGTGAATATCAACGATAAATTGTTTCTTTTGTACGTAGAGGATGCACTTAAATGCATCTTAATGTGGGTTTCATACACAATAGCACAATGACCCTTAAACGATATTCGCTAAACTAATCTCATCCGGACCCTAGTGGTCCCACTACGACTTGCAGCAATAAGTGCAGGATGTGCCAATTGGTTGAATATTGATACCAAGTGCGTTCAAACATCATGTGATCCAATAAACTGTTACTGACCTGTCAGATAGATGGCCGAACATCATGTTGCCGACAAGAATTCCCAGCATGAAGATAGTCTGCGTGAGGTTTTTGAGCCATTGTTTGTCGCAGACCAGATCCCACTGAGATACTATCGTTTCTTGAAAGACACGATGATCATATTCATAATCTGTGCAGTTAGCGTAGCAGACATTATCGAAACCATCATCTCGTGTTGAGGCGCAGGTGAAGTTCATCGGCGGCGCGAGGAATATGATGCTCATCTGATGCCAGGCCACAGGGAATTTGACAAGGAATACGACGAAGCATATCCATATTTGCCACTTCCCGAGCGCTCCGATGGCTTTCGTCAGAGAATCCTCTTCTTCTGTTTGATTTTCAACGTCTTTCTTTTCGTTCTCCAACACTGAAAATAAATGAAAATCTATGATTAGATGATGTTTGCGTTGCACTTCAACGGAAAGTAGTTTATTATTAAATATATCCAAGTACAACGTCTATTATGTACCTACTTAGGTGCATTATTATGTTTTGAGTACTATGGGAAGATTTTTGTTTTAATTGCTTATGAACTTAACTTTATTTGCCAGACTTTGTTAACATAGGTACATAACACCTACTCTGTTGGATGCTACGTAATCGTGTAGCACGTGTCATTATTAAGAAAAGATTAATCATCTAGATATACCTAATGTGATCTGACCACACTATCTCAATATCCATACTTCCATATGATACCAAATATTATAAATACGAAAGGAACTATGTCTATCTGTATGACTGACTAAACTGATTATCCCGCTAGTAGGTATCTACGTTCCCGTGGGATAATTTCCAACCACCACGCGGGCAAAACCTAGTATTATTATCATATCAATCAAAATACTAAACCCAAATGCTGGCAGATTTCTATATAACTTACATATTACAGTAATGTTGATATTATTCGTAGATGTATATTCGCTATTAGGAGCCATAATTCCTTAACTCGCAAAAATATTATTAAAAACGTAGAATTTAAAAACTTATGATTCGCTCAACAATGCGACTACCGACACTTCGCATGTTTACTTCAGAACTGCGAAAAAATTAAGAGTAGCAGACTCGTAGTCTATCACTGATAGTGCGGGTGTCAAATCAGTCACCCCAATAATGGACTATGTCCGTCTTAAAAAATGGATAAGAGGTCATCTTAGGGGCACAAGCCGCAGCATCATGCGCCCCAATATAATGATAGGGTGACAAATCGATAACCTAATTATGTACAGATATATTTTGTGCTTGCCCAACGATTGTCGTAAGAACAAAATTAATTGGATACCAACATTGATACACACACACACACACACACACATTGTAACACAAGTATATCGATGGGTACCAAGAATTTAATATAGATACAGTAGAAGCAAACATTGTAACATCTTGACCAAAAAAATCAAGCTCCAGAAGCGTTTCAATTACCTAGAATAATGTTTTCAGAAAATGAGGAGCTCGTGGCTAAGTAATAACAGCTGCACGGGTCGATCCATCAGGTTGAGCTACGCTTGCCGGGTTCGGTCCGTGGATGGGTGACCATCTTTACATACTGAGACTCCTCCGTGCCTCGGAAAGCACGTTAAGCCGTTAGTCCCGGCTGCCATTCGTGGATCTTTGAGTCATTACGGGTCGTCAGAAGCCCGAAAGTCTGACAACCAGCCTTAGTCTGATAGCCAGGGTATCATATTATATGTACCCAGTTAATGGGTTGTGGAGGTCAGATAGGCAGTCGCTCCATGTAAAATACTGGTATTCAGCTGCATCTGGTTAGACTGGAAGCCGACCCCAACATAATTAGGAAAAGGCTAGGCAGATTGATTGAATGTTTTCAGAAAATAAAATTTTATCATTGTGATAGTCACAATGATAAAATCTTGCCTCAATCCTAACTAATATTATAAATACGAAAGTGAGTTTGTTTGTTTGTTTGTTTGTTATGCTTTCACGCTGAAACGGCTGAACAGCGGCGGTATTAAATTTGGCACATCGGTAGAACATGACCTGGAATAGGATATAGGATACTTTTTATCCCGGAAGTACGTTCCCGTGGGGCAATTTCCAACCTAAACGCAGGCGAAGCCGCGTGCTTTTGCTTAGAACATAAAAGGTTAATTTGTTTACATGATCATCTCAGGGTCATGTGTACACTTCAGTGCATCAAACGATGTCATACGATGAAACATGCAAACGTCATGATTATTATCATATTCACGTGTGGCTTACAAGAGAATCATGCAAGCAGCATGTGCCATGAACGATTAATCAAGAAGAAGAGATAAAAACTGGTCGTTTTTGTATTAGGTAGTTTTTTTTTCAACGACAACCCATACATGTTTAAAAAACAAATTAGTTTACAACAAGATGCGCAATATTTATTTTCTGCTATTAAGTAGGTATGGTCCGTGTTTTATTTAGAATTAAGGAAAACTTGTAAAGATGTGTTAATTATCGTTTGACCAATTTGTTTTAGCAGTAAACTTTATATAAGTAAGTATTCCAGAAGTTTTAATAATTTAATTATTAAGTAATTAGTTGTTTTGATATTTTATCGTATGATCTTCCGTTTCAGTCGAACCAATAGTGTTTATTTCAGATATATAATTTGTTTGACCTCTGTGATCCTCACTAGCAGAGAGAAGTCTGTGCGACGCACAGCGCGTCAATCTTCCTTATCAGAGGAACGAGGAGCCAAGCCTCCACGCGACTCCAGATAAAATAAACGATTATTAAATGTCGTCGATATGACAACATTGAGTCATACGTAGTCATTTACATATCACATAATAAGCCAATAATTTGCCATTACTCGCTATTAAGTTTTAAGTGTAGGAAGGTACCCGAAATATTCTCTCCTTTCAGTTTTGACTCGTTTTCGACCAAAGGCTAAAGCGTAGGTACGCTATAGGCTGAACCTTGAATTCTTCAAAATTAATTCTTAGTGTTACTATTACGTAGTTCTGTTTCTTATTATTGTAGTTTATTCCTTATGTTTGGCGGTACCGTTTCAACGTTTGGTGCCATTGACTTATATATTACTGATTGGTGCTCTTCTTTTCTTGATGACTTGTCGTGTATGAGATGTCATAGTATATATCACTGTATAGCTAGTAAAACCTATAATTGGCTTCATGTTTCTTAGTCCAGTATTGATTGTATTTATGTAAAGCTGTTGGTTTTCCACATGATAAATAAATAAATAAATATATATCATAAAGATGCTATTATCGATTTTATGACTGTTAATGCGAAAATGCAACTTCTTTGTAGATTTTATTTTAGGATAAGGACACAAACAGACATTATTACAGACAATTATAGCGTGCGGGAGAGTGTAAACGATTTATCATGGCAACCCCGAGTGGTTATACCCAGCCGCCCGCGCATCCTCCAGTAAGTTCTCATTGTACACATACTAAACAACCATCACATACAAACAAAACAACAACAACAAACACCATATAACAACACAACGACATATTAGTATAAAATTAAATAAAGGAAATAATAATAATGACATGGGTGTCATTTTCGTGGATTTTTCTGTCCGTGCGCACCTTAGCTCAGAGACTCTTAGTACTAGAAAGCTATAATTTGGCATGGATTACCATATTCATCACGCCGACAAAGTGGTAAAATAAAATCATTAAAAAAAAATTTTTAGGGTTCCTCTGTACACGTAAAGTGGGGATGTTTTTTTCTTCTCGTCTACCCCATGGTGTGGGGTGTTTTTGGATGCGTATTTCAAAAATATTGCGGTAAGTTTCTTTTAGTTATGTATTTGTAAGTACTGTGGTATTCTAAATAAATACCTACTGGACAAATAACTTCGAGTCTTATTTTATTTTATTACTTTTACCGACGAGAGTAGTGAATTATTATTAACAACTGCTAAAACTGATGAATTTCAATTTTATATTCACATTTACCAAATCATGAGGTAATTATTAATAATGATGGATAATTATTAATAATTTTCAATTAATCACATTAACCGTAACATATATAACGAAGGAAGGAAAACCAATCACAGCTAAGTAGGCTTTTCAAGTTTACGTTACGAGTAATAGTCAAATATTCATGAAACAACAAAAAGCTCTCTTCTTAGTCCGCATTATTGCTTATTATTACTGTGCATTATTACGCATTATTACTGCGCGTGGCCCGACACGCACTTGGCCGCTTTTTTAGTTTTTACTATTGTAGACCAAAGTTGTTAGAGTGTATTCACCTCATAGGAGGAAACTAGCTAGACGATTATAGAGGTAAAAACCTTAGACGTATAAAAAAGGCGGATAGGAACAAAAAACTGTGTCTATCGGAGTCAGCCAGCTCGCTGTACCTACAGGCCGGCACGCACACATTCACACATCAGTCAACGATTCGTAATATGGTAACGTATTCTTAATATGGTAAGGTATATATTTAGATAAGGTAAAAATACAGCATATCTTGTTAAATGTGTGCGTCCCGGCCTACAGATACGGTCGCTGTACCTACAGGTACAGCGAGCTGGTTGACTCCGACAGACACAGTTTTTGTTAGCGAGAATCTGTCCGCCTTTTTTTATACGTCTATGGTAAAAACACGTGATGTTTAAGTTTTTTTATTTGTAAAACAAATTAATGCCGTCTTAAATCTGTATAAAACTATGAATTAAAAATATATTCACAAGCAATTCAATTTAATTCAAACACAAAACACACAAAAAAAAGCGGATTTGTTGAAATTATAAATGAATTGACCTTTTGTTAATTTTTGTTTTTCGACGAATCCATTTTTTATTAAGTAGGTATCAATGCTTAATTTGAATTCATGTACTTAAATTTAAATTCGTATGAGGATGACAAGTAACCAGCTAAACAAGATTGTTCTGTTTTTTAACTCATCATCTGCCTAGCCTTTTCCCAGCTATGTTGGGGTCGGCTTCCAGTCTAACCGGATGCAGCTGAATACCAGTATTTTACATGGAGTGACTGCCTATCTGACCTCCACAACCCAGTAACTGGGAAATACGATACCCCTTGCTACTGGTTGTCAGTCTTTTAGGCTTCTGACGATTCGTAACGACTGTCAAAGATCCACGAATGACAGCCGGGACCAACGGCTTAACGTGCTTTCCGAGGCACGGAGGAGTCTCGGTATGTAAAGATGGTCTCCCATCCACAGACCAACCCTGGCAAGCGTAGCTTAACCTGGTCGATCGACCCATGCGGCTGTTATTACTTAGCCACGAGTTTTTTAACTATGGATATCAAATCATTAGCCATTAACTTCCAAAGAAAATGAGTTCGTTTAAAATATTATATTTCTGTAAGTACCTACTATACTACCGTATCATTATATAAATTATAGTTACAGTGAGTACGTCCTTTTACGAACTTATCTAGTCAATTAAGACTTCGTGAATTGCCAAGCCACGCTAGCTATTAGGAATCTAACCGCAATTTAAAATAGTTAGCTAGGTACCACTACCAGTTACCACGAATAGCTGCTTGGTAATCAATGGTCGTTTTCATGCAAAGAACAAGATTACATTTATAAGAAGCTAGTGGAAAGTCCGAGCACGTCTCTAACACTGGAATAACAACTTAAAGGGATTGATTCACACTCACAGTGTTCGAAGTTCCGGACAAGTATACCTACCTTCTATTTACAACATAATAGGTTGGGGAAAAGTTTCTTCGCATTTTTTAAGAAAATTCAAAACATTTTTTAAAATACATTATTTACATTTATCTAAAGTATGTAGGTACTGTTTTGTTCAATAACTTTTTGCCATCTTGTAGGTAGGGGCATGATCCCATTGCTATAGAAATTTTGGGACTTCTGATCAAAATACCGCGACAAGTGGTTTTGGCAGTCCTCTCGTGATGTTAACCTGACACTGCCTAAAGAATTCTGAAGAGACCAAAATAGGTGGAAATCTGAAGGTACAAGGTCAAGACTATACAGCGGATGCATTAACACCTCCCAGCCAAACTCTCTTAATTTTTGCTGAGTGGCTAAAGGTGTGTGAGGTCTAGCGTTATCATGAAGAAAAACCACACCCCTTCTGTTGATTAATTCCGGCCGCTTTCTCTCAACTTCTTGCTTTAATCTCATCAGTTGTTCGCAGTAGAGTTCAGAATCGATGGTCCTGCCTGGTGGTAACAGCTCATAATGAATAATGCCCTTCCAATCCCACCACACACACAGCATCACCTTGTTGCGACTTAACCCGGGTTTCGCCACAGACTGTGAAGCCTGACCGACCTTTGACCACGACCTTTTTCGCACGTTCTTGTCGTACGTGATCCACTTTTCATCACCAGTTATCAGCTTCTTCAAAAATGGTTCGGTTTCATTACGTCGTAATAAAAAATCACAAATGAGTACACGGTTCATTAGATTTCTTTCAGTGAGCTCGTGAGGTACCCAAATATCGAGCTTTTTTGTGTACCCAGTTTTTTTCAAATGCGCCAAAACTGTTTTGTGGTCAATTCCCAGTTCTTCAGCTACGTCGTAACTAGTGATATCCGATCTTGCTCCACTTTTTCAAAAATGGCATCCATTTTTTTCGTAATAGGGCGACCAGAGCGACGTGCATCTTTGACATCAAAATTTCCCGATTGAAAACGCTTAAACCAAATTTGTGCTACTCTCACAGACACTGCACTGGGTCCATAAACATCGCAAATTTTTTTCGCGGCTTGCGTTGCATTTTTACCTTTTTTGTAGTAATTTTTTAAAATTTATCGAGTTTCTTCATTAGATTCACTCATCTTGACAGTACGAAAAACAAATTAAAATCACACATTGTCCTAATTTGAATTTGGAATTATGTTCTTTAAAATTTTAACTAAACTTTCAATGATACCAAAACCAGCCAGATACAAATAGTATAGCCAAAGAGATTTTATTTTAAGTTCATACATAGGTACTATAATGCGAAAAGACTTTTTCCCCAACCTATATATATATATAAATATATATTAATTATCTGCTAGATACTCAAGTTAAACTGTCAAACGCTGTGACTGATTGGCTGACATAACTGCTGCACGTACTTGATTAGCCTTTCTGAAACCGGGTGGTTTGTAATCCAGTACTTTCTGTTAATACAATCAACATGCCTTTTATTAATAACTAGCTTCTGCCCGCGACTTCGTCCGCGTGAAATTTCTTGTTCTTGCAAATAATTCTGTTTTAAGAGGTAATTCTTTCCGACTTGCTAGACAAAAATTGTGACAATTTTTTTATTATTTTTTATTATGCACGATATAAATATAATTTATAGCACTCATGAATAATGTAGCTTTCCATCAGTGAAAAAAATTTTAGAATTGGATCATTACTTCCGGAGATTACCCCGTACATAAAAACATACAAACAAATTTTACCTCTTTATAATATTAGTATAGACTAGCAACCCGTGAACCTGTCCCTGCTTCCCACGGGAGCAATAGCGACATGTCAAAACATCTAGATTTGTGTGCTATATATTCAGGATTAATGAATTATATTATTATGAATAAGGCTCCCGGAATAAATTCTCTAAATGATGGTGTAAATTGAGAAGATCTAATAAGCGGTCACACAGACAGACCCGAAAAGTGACTTTTGTTTTGTTTTTGTTTTATAATATGTACTATGTACCTATAGTGTATATTTGTTTTGTAATAGATTTACTTCTAGGTAAGTAGGTACTAAGACAATAGTTACTTACAAACATACGTACTCGTATATGCAGCACCTATGCAAACAATTAATTAATCAACGTTAGCTTTCAGAACAGCCGCCACGCCACTCGCGACTCGCCGTGCCTGCGCAGTGCGCGCGGGTCGGGTCGGATGGAAAACTACAATGAGGGCAATCACCCCTTCGTGGAGGGAGTCATTAAGTGCAATCTCAAAACAAATTACTTTTTTCTCCAGTATGTCCATTTCCAAAATTATACACGCAAACTTTTATGACCAGTAATTGGGGGCACGCTGTCTGACAACTTTTTTCAACAGAGATTGCAAATAATGGGTTCAAAGTAGGTAATTATATTGTTGGTATATTAAAATATATAGGTACACATAATACGCATTTTACAGTAAGATCTGTGGTAAGATGAAAATGTTTATTGATCGTGCTTCCTCGAAATTAAAAGCGACTTTGCCTTTGATCCTTGTAATCAAACAATGAGTCCAATGTTTATGTATTTAATCTTTATTAGTTCACATCGTATCAAATGATGTAATGTAGTGTCACTGTTTCTCATCAGTAACTCATTAACAGAACAGACTAATTTAATATTTTTGTATTCATTATCTCGGAAGTCTTATTGTAACGATCTGAATTCTACCATGCCAAGCCAATAAATACCGAGCAGGTATTTAAAAGGTAGCAAAAAGAAGTCGGCATTCGCGGATATTTTGCGGAAACTGCCTCGGCGTAATGTGTGTGTACAGGAACATTTCCGGGGATGCATAAGAGCAAGGACAACCTTCAATAATTATGTTTAATTTATTACTACAGTTAATTAGATTTCATTTACACTCAATTGAGATGCATTAGCGTGACCGATAACTCAGCAGAGAAACAATATTCAGGAAATGTTCATGAGAAAATTTTGAATGCGCACGCATGTGTTACTGTGTTACTAAGCACATTATGTCTTTAAGAAACCTTAGAATAATTAACTTTATAAGCAATGTTGACAAGTGCTAATATAATTTAATGTAGTAGGGTAGTTTTTTCTATATGTGGCAAATGTAGATAGGAATATCTTCCTAGTAGGTGTCTTGCTTTTCCAGGACCCATTTCTCTATTGCTAAAATCATTAAATAGGTATGTATAAGGCAATCAATTATTCCAATTACGTTGCAAACAGGCATTATTTATTTAAGATTAAACTAAGTATTAATTACTTTGGAGTGCTTTATAAGCCACATTTGATTCAATTTATTGCTCGATTAATCGATTTTCAATTGCAACCACTCCTGCAAAAGCCTGATAAAACCCAGAAAAAAAAAACAAAAAAAAATGTGCCCTAACAAAAACAAGTATTATATCCACTTACTTTTGTGTGATCTTCAGTGTGGTGATGTTTCAGAAGGATGTCACACAAACGGCGAGATGTACGAGTGGCGAGCGGTCGCACCGTTAGCAGCAGCGATCAGCGCCGCGCTCAAACTCGAATTGACAAACAGAGGCACGTGTGTAAGTATATAGATAGCCGACAGCCGACACTCCTTGCAGCCTCTGACGACACTTGACGTATAAAACCCTGTCAAGAGCTTGAATGCACCATCACAACAGACGCAACTCGACTCGACACGCGCTAATCTCAATCTTTGTGTGTCAACATTAAAGTTAAAGGAAAACTTGCGAACCAGTTTGCGGGAATCTTTTACACGGTGTAAAGTACCGTGACGCTTGTGATTAAATTATGTTTATGTATAAAGCCTCTCTGCGTTGATATTTGCCATGATTCTTTTAGAAGCGATTCTACGTATTATATAGTGATATTAATACAACAGAGTGACCCATCTACAATTCAAAATTAATACACTCGAGAGCAATGAATTAGGGTTACATAAAGATACCTGAAAATTAATTCTTAATGAAATAAATTGTGTTTATATGGCATCCTGAGGAAGGCCATAGGCTACTTTTTTCCTCAAAAATAATACTACAGCGGGTGATATAGGGGATGAAAGTTTGTATGGGAAACCCAGCATTTCTTAAGTTAGGGATATGTTAATTAAAATTTATGCTTTTGGTAGGAAATAATAATAATAAATTGACATAACGGTCCCACATGACGGGAACCTCGTGAAAGCCGAGAAAAATAAACAAATCAAATATCTTGACTTGGCTCGCGAGGTTGTCGACATGTGGCATGTGGACTCAGCAATAATTGTGCCGATAGACGTATCAGCCAATGGCTTAATTGCCAAGAGCCTCGACCAACATCTAAGGAGGCTCTCGTTGGGCGGCTGGATTAAGGGCCTGATTCAGAGAGCGGTACTTCTAGACACGGCGCGCATTGTTAGGAGGTTCCTCTCTCTCCAGAGAGAGGAACCTCCTAACAATGCGCTACCGGCGGTCAGGGCTCCAGCCCTGACCGCCGGTAGCTTGGACCCTGTTCCCGATACCGGGAGGCTACTATGTTTTATATTTTTAAATGTTTTTATATTCTAATATTTAAAAATGTAATTTGTATGTATTATTAATGAAATAAAGGAAATAATAATAATAACTTTATTTCGGACAAAAAAAAACATCCATAATTGTGTTAGTGAGTACTTAAAATCTATGTTAGTATTACACAAAATAAAAACACAAAAAAAAAAAAAATAAAAAAAAAAAAATGAATGAATGATAAAATAATGAAATATGCGGTTCAGCGTTTTTGAAAAATCGAAAATAAAATTGAAGATTTTTAAATAATATTTTAAAATGTTTGTGTAGGACCTACCACTTTTTAAGAGATTTAAGGGATTGGAAATGTAGTCATAGGTCGTAGCTTGAGGTAACATTTAGAACATTTAATTGTCTAATAAAAACAATTTATTTTATTAAGCTAGCCTTTTAGTTTCTGAGACTTTCAGGTGGGTATCTTTATGTGACCCTAATTCATTGCTCTCTAGTGTAGGTATTTAGAAGCCCCAAGATATTTTTGAAACATTCCCTTAACTACGTAAGTTAAGTGAACTATTCAAAAAGCCTTAAAAACTGCAAAGCTTTACTGACACTGGTTCTGACTCTATTTAGGTAGGTAGGTAAACTAATTAGTACGTTCGAAAATCCTTTACAATATTTTTTTTATTATTTAGTTTGCTGTTCTGGTTTTTTTTTAATAACAAATACATCTTTATTTGTTTATGTTAATTCGTTGTTATTTCAATAATAACATAACATCACGCCTTGTTTACCCGAAGAATTGAGCAGAGGTGTTCCTATATCGACATTTCGCTAGTTATGTTTTAAGTCCCATGTAATAGCGGGCGAGCCTCTTGCCATTAACCGGGCACAAATCCAGACTCCGGGCTGCCGAAAAATTCCAGACAGAAAAACCCAATAAAATTTACTGACCTGAGAATTGAACTATGCTCAGCAGTAGCGCTTGCGACCACTAGACCAACAAGGCAGTCATTTCAAATAATACCTACGTCACTACGTGCAAGAATTTGATGAAAATAATTTTCCATACAAAACACACACACATCCCACATCATACACACTACACACACAAACTACTACCACTGATACTTACACATCAGCCTGATCCAATAGGTGAGTAGGTAGGTAGGTACATATCTACCTACCTATACTTAGTAGATACAGACTATGCAGTAAGTTGGTAGATGTCACATGTCTTCGAATTTTTCGTTCTAGGACATGCCGGTTTCCTCACGATGTTTTCCTTCACCTTATTGAGGGCAGTGGTGATGAAATATTTACACATAGCAAAGCGCCTGTCTAAGTTCGAACCTACGACCTCGTAAGTCGCAGCCGTTATCACTGAGCCACCACTGCTCTCACTGTTCTCTACTCGAGTACAATTGGTTCAATGCTAAAAACCCTTCACCCTTGCGCAGAACGGTCCGATGCTAACTCACCGATTTCACGCCTCTGTAAAATCTAACTTAGACCCAGCGGTTTAGACTGTGCTTTGTCTGTCAGTGAATGAATTCAAGAATTTTATAAAGTAGATACCTAGGTACCTAGTAGGTAGTGTTATAAAAAAATCAAATGCGAAATAAAGCCAAACCGGTTTACAAATACTAATAACGGATTGGCTGTCAAAAAGCAACTTCAGGGTAACAAACTGGTTTTCTTCACGAAAGACGTAAGTAGTATACAGGATGTTAGGCAGACGGTTGAACATAAGAAAATGGTAGTAGTAGTAGTAGTAGTATCTTTATTCATAACATCATAATTGTGTCGAACACATAGATAATAAATATGTCCTTGAAACTAGATTAATTTAAATTCTAATATAAATAAAATCATTACATTGTCATAATTATCACAATTACCAAAAATATAAAATATTAATAATAATAAGATTCTCATAATTTAAATAATAAAATAATGTCAAAATTATTATAATTGCAAATTCCTACTCAAAATACATACAAATTAGAGATCACCGACTGAGTATAAACACTTTTCTAAATGTGAATCCGCGTGGGGCCGTCTGCTACGTGTTTAGGCCCAAAACCACACCCAGGCCACACGGATTGTTTAATTTAATGACTTGTTTTTTATTTGAAATTCGTCTTTACGTCCCCACCAAACGTCCAGACCTCAAACATCTGAAATTCCATTTAATAATGACAAGACTGGCAACATTTTTTTTATTTTCATTAAGAATAATTGTAGAATCTTATAAAATTCGTATTTGACGCAGATGATAGCTAGAAAATTAAATATGAGCGCTTAAACTACAAACAAATAAAAAAAATACCGAAAGCCTGACTTTGACCGGCGTTTAAAAAAAACTAAGAGTGAACGAACGAACGAACATCTATGGTTCATGCCCGTTCTAACGGTATGCAAAATGCACAATTTCTTATAAAACAACTAGAGTAATTCGTCAATGTTACATAGCTACACGGGCCTTTTTTCACGGAACTCTTCAAAATTGTCAAAATGGTTTATTAGTGTGAGGTGAGACAGAATTCTACTATTGCGTAAAGTGCATAGCTTAGTAATTACATGTAAAGTTGTTAAAATGTGGATTCAAATAAGTTATCTACAAGGATTCACAAAGAAAACACTCAAGATGATAATCAATTTTTATCATTTATTTGTAAGTAGCAGCATCTCCAATTTCATTATTAAAAATGCTGCATTTATCTATCGATTTATTAACTCGTCCTCGACTGGGAACCTCGGTTGCTTATACCAGGTCTTTGGCTCTACCCCACACGTAGAAGTCGATCGGGGTGAGGTCTGGTGACCGCGGAGGCCAGGGAATCGGACCACTCCGACCGATCCAGCACGCGTAGCGTACGCGCGTACGCATCTCTTTCTATACAAAGTGACATTTCGTTTCTCCATTTTTGACATCGTACCGTAGAATTCCTTCCGCAATCTGTCATTTTGTCTTTCGTTTCTAACGATCTTTGTCTAGGTCCTTTTTTGTGTAGACTATTTCGGAAGAAAATTTTCTATTATCACACTGACAACCTAACAATTGTCTAGGGTTGTGAAGATAATTTCACTTTGTAATCGCCATGCTAAAGACAGTAGAATATTTTCTACTCGACGGCCGCAAAGTAAAGTAAAGTAAAGGTACGATTATCTACAAAATCATGATTTTATAAAAGAGCGTTTTGAACGCAAAACTGTGATAATTAATAGAATAACAAATCTTCTATTTTACTTCATTTATTTAATAGGGCATTACCAAGGAAGTGGTTAAGGCCAATAATACTGCATTTTTTTTTTCCCCAAAATACAGGTGTTCGTCACTTTGTGAAAAATTGGTGTGGTAAAATTGAGAACGAAGCAGAAAAAAAAACCCATGATAAAACAAAGACCTCTGAGGCGAATCATGTAAAAAAGTGAATTTCGTAAAAAGTGCAATTGACTCTTTCTACGTTGTTGTCGTCTTAGTAGACGTTACGCACGGACGTAAAAATATCGCGGCGATTTTTTTTCGCGCACTGGATTTTCAATGCTCTGCTTAGCGCCGAGAGTGCAAAATCCAACAGTGTGTTTTTTCGACGCGCTAGAATGTACTCCGTTATTGTTAAGTTGGATTCTCAACGCTCGGCTCAACAACAAGAGTTCAAAATCCAGTGCGCAATAAAATCCTGCCGCGATTTTATTACGCCCGTGGGAACGGGGACTTACTGTCTACACGGACACGTCATCTTTGTCTATCCTTCCGTCGACAAAATCCCTTTCTATGCTGGCCATGCTACGCGTGCAGGAGTTAGGAAAAGCGTTATCCAAATGTTCCCTCACATTAAAATTTAAGCTCCAAACTTACTTGAATTCACCTTATATTATATTTTATTACGCCCGTGGGAACGGGGACTTACTGTCTACACGGACACGTCATCTTTGTCTATCCTTCCGTCGACAAAATCCCTTTCTATGCTGGCCATGCTACGCGTGCAGGAGTTAGGAAAAGCGTTATCCAAATGTTCCCTCACATTAAAATTTAAGCTCCAAACTTACTTGAATTCACCTTATATTTTTAACAATTTAACATGTAATTATTACGTCACTCCTTAAACCATTTTGACAATCTTGCATGTATGTAACTTTGATTATATTATAATGAAAGGTATGTAATTAATTTCACTTTTCGTAAATGTAGAGTTCCAGTTGTTTTAAAATAAATTGTACTTTATTGCATACCATTGGCGAACACGATTGTGTAAATGCGATATTTAGAACAGGCATGAATCAAAGATGTTTTCCTAGAATTAAAACTGCTTTATTTTTTCTTTAATGCATTTCAAATACGGGCCTTCAGATTTAAAAAAAAATAAATTATTTTTAAATGACTTCAAAAAAAGAGGTTTCTCAATTCGACCGTATTATATTTTTTTTACTTTTTTTTTTAAGTGTGTTCGCGGATAACTTCGTCGTTTATTAACCGATTTTAATGATTCTTTTTTTGTTGTAAAGGAGATATCCCAAGGGTGGTACCATGATAAGGAAACCAGGATCTGATTATGGCATCCCCCAGAGAAATCGAGGGGAAGATTTGGATATTTTTTTATAGTAATTCGTACATTTGCTCCCGGAAAGCACCATTCGGTGAAGTGAAACTGATGAGGAAGGCCAAAGATGGCCATCGGAACTACTCAATAATCCGTATTTCACGGATTGCGATTTGATTATTACTAAGCAATTTATACTCGTCACAATACATATCTTGAAGTGAGGTTCCAGTTCTCCTGGTTCCTTACTGGGAGAACTCTTCAGCAATTAACGTCCTTGTATCGGGAAAAGCAATATTTTATAAAAGGTGATGAGCAGTTGACATTAGGCTATTTTAACATAGATAAATTACAGACTGACCCACTAAAAAGTGAAAAATAAAAAACTTTTTTACAAAAAAAAAAAAAACGACTTCCAAAATAATGCTACAAAGTGAAAAATAACTTTAATTTCGGAAGTCGGTGGCAAAAAGCTAAAATACAGATCCAAAGTCACCGACTTTCGAAATTAAAGTTATTTTTCACTTTGTAGTATTTTGTTGGAAGTCGTTTGTTTTTTTGAAAAATGTTTTTTATTAGTTTAGGGGCTCGTATATAATTTTCTAGCAATCATCTGCGTCAAATATGAATTTTATAAGATTCTACATTAATTATCTGTCTAAAGGCGTAGCAAATGGCCCCACGCACAGAAAAGATCACGGATCCGTAATTTTCATATGTTCAACCGTCTTCTGCCTAACACCCTGTATACCTACCTAAAAGTTTAAATAATTTGATGACGTAAGTAGCTGCGTAGGTGTATCACAGGTTTGTTTTGTTAGAATAAATATCGATTGTCGATAGGTATGTGAAGTTATTTCAGGTAAGTACATATTTGGGTTTACCTTATTGCAAAATTCGAAACACGGACTAATTAGGTAAGGAGATACCTACTTACATACCTTATTCTTTTGCCACAAAAAAAGTATAAATCAGAGGTTTTTCTCGATGCAACTTATAATTTGAATGGGTTCAACATTAAAGCGTTTAAAAAAAATAAAAGAAGACGTATGGACATCTCCAATGGTATTACAGCAAGCTTACCTATTAAGTACCAATAAGAAAATCAAACTTGGCTATCGGCCATCTTCTTTCTCGCTACCCTTAACTGCCCTCTAAATGAAATGGACTAAAAAACAAACTAGATACCTACAGCATAGCAGCAGAAAAATAATCCAAAACTTGTTTTTAAAAACCAACAATATTCAGTAATAATTGTTTTGCTAGCCGGTTTGGTTTTTAAAGTTAATGCATTAAACTTGATTTGCTTTGTTTTATTCCTCATGTGGAAGATTTTTGGGTACCTATGTTTCTGTTTTTGTTGCTTTTTACGGTTTTACTCACATGTCATGTCACGCCAACTGGCCGCATGATGAGTCATAAAAATAAAAATAATAGCTTCCTTCACTTTCAGTAAACTAGTCGGTAGTTGGGAACTTTAAACGTATTATAAACCCCCGTTCGGACGGGCGTAATAAAATCCCGCCGCGATTTTATTACGCCCGTGGGAACGTGGGCTTACACGTTACGCAGCGCGCGCGCGCGTTTTCGCTGCGCAGTGTAGCGGAAATAAATAGAATAGTACATTTTGATACAAGTGGAGAATTTTTGTTATTGCATTCGGGGCAGAATTAACACCCGAGCCGTAGGCGAGGTTGTTTTTGAGCCGAGAACTGCAATAACAAATGTCCACGTGTATCAAACGACGTTTTTAAATACACTTTTGAAGAAATAAAATAAAATAACGAAAAATATTTTAGTCATGCATGAATTATTAGGAAACTATGATTTTAATTTTCTTTTTTTTCCGCGCTTTGCTTTCGCCAGGTTGAAGGAGAAGCAAAGGTATAAAGCCGATAAACAGCAGCCTAATATGAAAAATAGAAAATTCAAATATTTTTGAGTAAAACACAAATAAATATTAATTTGTTCATAAACGTTTTTTTTTATTCTAATAATCAAGGTTTTTGAAGATATTCTATTTATAAACATTATTTAAATATTAAAAAATAATACGGTTTTGAGTTTAGAACACAGATAAATGTTAATTTGTTCATAAATGTTTTTTTTTTATTGATGGTTTTTGATGATATTCTATTTATAAACATTATTTAAATATTCAAAAAATATTAACGCCGTAAAGACACATATCTCTTTGCCGAGTGGAATATATTGCATTGTGAACCTAATCGTAGTGCGATATGAACCAGTTTTCGAGGAAGTGTATTGAAAAAGGTATTCTCGCCACTTTTAAAAATTTATAATTTTGAATTGATATCAAAGTACAATTACAAAAAGTTAAAAAGGAACAATAATAATTAAAAGATCATGATTTTGAACTACCGTTCTCGGATTGGTTGATTAGAAATCTTTTTTTCAATAAATTTCCTGATTATTAAGTTATTTTTAGTAAAAAAGAAGGCTCTATGAGGAAAACTGAGGCACGAGTTTTTTATATAAATTAGGTCAATTAATCAAAGAAATAGATATTAATATTCTTAAATAGTCGAACACACTGTAGACTTAATTTGCAAGGAACGAAATTACTAATAAGGAATAGAATTATCTGGTTAAATTCTGATGCGAAGCGCATACGAAAAATACTGGATCACTCCACCAGACGAAGTAGCGTTGGTCGTATCTTCCAGGGCCAGTAGGGTCGGGCCTAAAATCTGGCTTGATACTCTCCTAAACCTGCGCCACCGCGCGGCGCCGGAGTTACCGTGTGAACAGTCCATCCGAAAATTAACATAATATGATACGCTGAGACAGACTCGTGTTTCTGGTTTTCCGTACCGTATCGCACAACACGAGGAATAACTTAATACGGATAACTTACCTGTCTCTTTAGGAAAAGTACAAGCTAAAAAAAGAACCCAAAAATAATAAACAACACTACTCTAGGTCAAAGGGAAGTACCCTACAGGTTTTGATTTACTTGCGAGTAAGTATCAAAATATGTCGCTTAGATGACCGTATTTTTTATTGAGTTGACTTAGAAGCTTGATTTTTTTAGAACTCCAAGGGACCATAGATCTATGTATTTGATATTCATTTCGACTTGATACCTCCATGCGTTCTTGAGAAGAAGGGTCTTGACAGATTGAGAGACTTAAAATACTTTTTTATGTAGGTAATAGAATTACAAATTAATATTTTTTGGACTTTTTCCTTTATTTGTGCTGGCCTTGCTTATTGCTAAATTTCATGATTCTAGGACAACGGGAAGTACCCTATAGGTACCTATTGATTTACTTGCGAGTAAGTATCACTTTGTATTTGATATTAATTTCAACTTGATACCTCCACGCGTTCCTGAGAAAATGGGTCTTGACAGACTGACAGACAGATAGACAACGTCTTTCTGATTGGTCAATGTCACAAACTCATAATGGCATGCCAGCTACTTGCATAGTCCTGTACCAGCTACAGGCATGTGTATGTCGGCCCAGACGCCTGTCACTTTGCATGTCTATTTACTTTAAAAATCAGTGTTGTGTCATACTCGTCATTCACCATCAGCAAATATTATAACACCATTTGTGGTCGGTTTTTCATCGTCAAAGTCAGTTGGAAAGACGACTGACTTTGACGATGAAAAACCGACCACATTTCCGTATGAATGGACAAATAAACCTAACATATAGCGCTCCTTGGAGCTGGAGATGCACCTGAAAATAATCCTGCCGGAGCCCATGGGTAGGTGCCTGCTGCCCCCCCCCCCCCCCCCCCGGAAATATCCTCACTTAGGTACTAGACTTTAGTATGTACTCGTACCTATGTATTTCACATTTCCCTAACCGAATGGTAAAGGTCACTTAGGAACACCGTGTAATGTGTCCCTATGTGGGTATTTCATTCTTTGAATACCTCCATGACTCTATGCTTGATGGGCATGATACAATCGCAGCTTATTACAGTCAAGTGGCTTAAGTTAATTGCGTTACGACGTTGTAGGGTACTTATCTACTTGTCTGTAATTTAAGTAAGACAAAGAGTTAGAAAGAACCCTACTCTGGCGTCATTTCGCCATGTAGGTGAGAGTGCGGACCACCCAGTACCGCC
Organism: Cosmia pyralina; assembly: GCA_946251885.1. Taxonomy (NCBI): domain Eukaryota; kingdom Metazoa; phylum Arthropoda; class Insecta; order Lepidoptera; family Noctuidae; genus Cosmia; species Cosmia pyralina. Next base: position 12,000,675 of record OX276353.1, read on the forward strand.
GTGACTCCAAGGTATACCTGGTAGGTTCCTACTGTACCTACATCTCTGACCAAACCTTCGGGGAATACAGGCATGTTACCTTTATGATTTTTTCCAAAATGTGATCTTTGCTTTTTCAAAGAGATAGAAGAACACAAAGCTTCTACAAGGTAAAACCCATCTCAGATTTTATTCATTCGGGCAATGTCACCGATTATCAATGCTACATTTGGTAGAAATTATCTTGGGCCAAGGTTATCGACATCACAAAGTTGCTGCAGTACGCAACCTCTTCATAAATATTCTCTTAGTATCTATTGGCTACACCATGTTCATAAAGAAACTTTAAAAAGTCCATATAAGCAAGTAATCTTAATGAAGATCGCCTTTTTTATAATAATAATACAGGGTGTTTGGTGCATCGTTTGCCAAATTGAATTGGCCGAAAGAAGAGGTCATTTGCTATCGCTTCAGGCTCAAGTACTCATTTTTGGCCACACCGGTTTTTTTATTACAACTTTCTAATTTTTATTTTGAAAAAATCCAAAACTCAGCATTAAAGCTTAAATTAAAAAAAAGTTTTAAGTGTAGTCGTCAAATTTCATTTTTATTTACATATGTACTGTTGTATGGCTCTATCAAATTTAAAATTACTTGCCAGTTACATCTAGTTTTTTTTTAATAAATCACAAAGTTTTTGGAAAAATAAAAAATGAACTTAAAACTCAACTTTAAATAGCTATAAAAAAAAAACTAAAAGCGATCGGGATCTTCGAATTATTTTAAAAAGTTCTCTAGTCTATCCCCTTTCCAACGGTATGCAATGTGTTAAAAAACTCTTTTAATATCTTTAATAATTAGCTAAATGTGTAGTCGAGACACATCAGGCTGATATTGGATATTACGTTTAAAACACTAGTTTTCGCATAAATTACATGCTATTAGTAGATAGATACTGTTATCTCACGTCTTACGTAGTCTCTTATCTCGTTCTTACATAGGGAACTTTCCTCGAAATTGAAAAAAAAATACATTATTACAAAAATAATCATTTATTAATAAGTAATTTAATTACATACTAATCTTACAAGTCTTGTTCAAACTGTCTACCACTATTGCGTATGCACGCGCGACATCTTCGTCTTATCTCAACTGTAGTGGTGCGTAAACGCATTTCTGCTTTGATCGTCATGAAAGCCGCCTCAATGCGTTGGACTAAATCATCTCTTGTCTCAACTTCCGTGGCGTAGACGAGTTCTTTGGCCCGTCCCCAGACGTAAAAATCCAACGGAGTTAAGTCTGGAGAACGTGGAGGCCAAGGAATAGAGCCATCCCTCCCAATCCATGAGTCCGGGAATGCATCATTCAAGTACTCCCTGACGGTTATTCTCCAATGAGCGGGACAACCGTCATGTTGGAAAACAAAAGACCTGTCTTCACTGAAAATTGGCAAATCAGCTAATAATAAGGGCAACTCTGTTTGCAGAAATTCTAATTCTTGTAAGATTAGTATGTAATTAAATTACTTATTAATAAATGATTATTTTTGTAATAATGTATTTTTTTTTCAATTTCGAGGAAAGTTCCCTATGTAAGAACGAGATAAGAGACTACGTAAGACGTGAGATAACAGTATCTATCTACTAATAGCATGTAATTTATGCGAAAACTAGTGTTTTAAACGTAATATCCAATATCAGCCTGATGTGTCTCGACTACACATTTAGCTAATTATTAAAGATATTAAAAGAGTTTTTTAACACATTACATACCGTTGGAAAGGGGATAGACTAGAGAACTTTTTAAAATAATTCGAAGATCCCGATCGCTTTTAGTTTTTTTTTTATAGCTATTTAAAGTTGAGTTTTAAGTTCATTTTTTATTTTTCCAAAAACTTTGTGATTTATTAAAAAAAAACTAGATGTAACTGGCAAGTAATTTTAAATTTGATAGAGCCATACAACAGTACATATGTAAATAAAAATGAAATTTGACGACTACACTTAAAACTTTTTTTTAATTTAAGCTTTAATGCTGAGTTTTGGATTTTTTCAAAATAAAAATTAGAAAGTTGTAATAAAAAAACCGGTGTGGCCAAAAATGAGTACTTGAGCCTGAAGCGATAGCAAATGACCTCTTCTTTCGGCCAATTCAATTTGGCAAACGATGCACCAAACACCCTGTATAATAAAAAACGCCAATTTGATGTTAATGCCAAAAAGCAAAACATGTCCATCAGACTGTTTTCCTTTTTCGTTAAATCGCCATATTTCACAACTTGTAATCCACGGGACCACGGAACCGGTTATATACCTACATTGTGTCGACTGGTCTCTAATCAGTAGCAGGCGCACTGTGAATAGTTCGATGGCGGCTCGGAAGTTAGCTGCAAGTGCGGGTTTATTACGATTCAAAAAAAATCTTAGTTCTCAAATAAAAAAAAAACTTATACGAGCAAAATTATTGTCGACTTGATAGTACATGCACCTGCACGGTCTGCACTCGCAGCTACACTCCTACCACCTTCTCTGTGAAATGGCGAAAATTGGAACTACGGCCGTCATGTTGAAATGTCATTCGATTGTGCCGACGCATGTCATTCGATTGTGTTGACGCATCGACGGTGCCGTCCTCTTTCAGTTCACAGATAAGTTGGTAGGACTGTACTTATATACCTACACCTTGGTATAGTTCAAAGCAAACTTAATGGCGGCTCGGAAGTTAGCTGGTTACAGTCCTTCCAACTTATCTGTGAACTGAAAGAGGACGGCACCGTCGATGCGTCGCGTCGGCACAATCGAATGGCATTTCAACATGACGGCCGTAGTTCCAATTTTCGCCATTTCACAGATAAGTTGGTAGGAGTTTACTGTAGAGGTTTGTTGCTTTGGTCAAACCTCGACAATGTTATACTGGCTGACATTCAATCATTCAAATATTGATTGTATTCTAGAAAGAAAAACGAAAGGATGACAGATATATAGAATCTGGTAGGGCTCCGCGTAGAACCATTTTAGTTAAGGAGTGTGAATTATAACTTTTTTTTTTATGACTGAATTCTCGCAGTTAACCATTGGAGGTCGAGACTGCTTAACCGATCTTTTCCTGTGGGTGCTTTAAGCAAGGTTAAAGCCTCCGTCCAGGGCTTACAAACTAAGGTTGCCAGCTAAACGGTTAGTTTTGGATAGGTGAAAAAATTCACGGTAGTAATATACAGGGTTAGTTTTCAATGACCAGCCTAATTTTCACAGGGTGTTCGATCCATGATTATGAACAACTTTCACTATGGGACCAACTTCGAGTAGGTATTGAACTTTTGTATGAAACAGCTGTTTTTTTTTCGTGATTTTAAATGTATTCCCATAGTAAAAGTTCACGGGTAGAACGCCCTGTAAAAATTTGGCTGGTCATTGAAAACTAACCCTGTATACACCGTGTTCCTCACGTTATCCATAAACTTTGGCAAATGCTTCTATAGCTTTTACAAACCAAATCTAACATAGGAAGTAATGCTTAAAAAGGCTTCGTTACAAAGATATTTGTAATTTAATTTAATGAAATTTATTTGAGCTATGCAATAAGAAAGGGTCTTAATTTGATGATAAATCTATCAAATGCTGTATTTGCATTTCATTTACACGTACGAGAGGAACCCGAGAGTTAGCGACGAAGTACAATCATTTTTGATAAAGCGACGAAGTACGATAATTTTTGATAACGAATCTATCAAAGACATTAAACTGGTCTCTATGGATACCTAAGTTGTTATTTGTCATGCATGGTTTCTACTGTTTGTTGTTTATTGAACTTGCTTTTGGGTTTCCGATTAATTTAATGAATCATTTTGATTACTTACAACATTCACTATGCCGTACGAGTATTCGGCTCAACACCAAGCTGATATTCACTTCGTCTACGGTTTCTGTGACGGTAATTCTACAGCGGCTGTACGAGAGTACCACCGGCGATTCCCTGGTCGGCGCGTGCCTGATATACGAACATTTATTAAGATACACATGAGAGTTTGTGAGATCGGGATTAGAACACGCCGCCCTGAACGAGCAATCAATTTGAGCGTCGCTCAAGAAAACATAATAATAAATCTTATTATTCATGATCCTACACTCGACGAGACGCGTTGGGAGAATCGTCGGATGTATCCCATAAGCTAGTGTGGATACTGTGGAAAAGATATAGTTTGCATGCCCTTTTTTTTTTTTTTTTTTTTTTTTTTTTTTTTTTTTTTTTTTTTTTTTATCGTGTGGAAATCCTCATGGATGTCCTCCACCCTGGGGCAGGAGGAGGGGTCTGTCAGACTCTTACTGACTAAAACCACACAGTGTTCTGCTGCTACCTTTAGCCGGGGTGCTGGAGTGCTTGCGCATTTCGTCACGCTCCCCCGGCTAGGTGTCGGCCCGCATGAATTCATGCGGACCCCGTCACCCTCAGCGGCCTTATACGGCCGCAATCCTTCCAGAGAGGCGCGCGCGGAACACGGCGCGCCGCCGTCTCGGGCCTTTCACTGTTCAGGCAACAGACTCCCCCAGTCTCTTGCCTGCAGGCCTCACCTTAAGGCGGCTGGAGATCATTTCGCGACCTCCGCCACCCGGTGCGTCTGCTACGGATTGGAAGGGAAGTTGTATCCTCCCTCTCCCTTTCCGCCGCCTCCTTCGCGACCATCACTTCCTCGCAAAAGGAGGCGACGGCGTCCCACGCGCTCTCACCTCCGACCATGGACTGGACCATGCCCGGAAGCGAGAGAGAGTCCGCAGCACCAACCGCCGCGACGAGGTCACGACGCTGCACTGCCCAAGCAGAGCATTCCTCAAGAGTGTGCTGCGCCGTGTCGTCGAGGCAGCTGCAGTGGTGACAACAAGGTGTTGGTTCCCGGCCTATGCGGCACAGGTACTTTCCGAAGCACCCATGTCCGGATAGCACCTGTGTCAACCGGAAAGTAAGAGCGCCATGCCGTCTCTCCAGCCACTCCCTCACAACGGGTCTTACCGCCGCTATGGTATCGTGCCCTGCGCTGGGTTGCGCAAGTCGCTGCTCCCATTCCACCACTAGGGTCTGGCGGAGCTCAGCCCTGTACACCTCGACATGACGAGGCATCAGGTGTTCGCCCCGCTCCAACGCGTTCCGGCGCCACCGGTATAGTGACGCTAGGTTTTTGGCGTCAAGATCCCAGGGTGGTGATCCGGCCAAGAGGCTTGCCGCCTCGAAGGAGATCGTACGGTATCCTCTTATCACCCTGACGGCCATTGCTCTCTGAGGTCTTTTCAGTATTGCAATGTTGCGGACCGTCAGGTTGTCCGCCCATACAGGCGCTCCATAGAGCGCCATGGACCGTACGATCCCGACATAAAGCCTCCGGCAGGAAGTACTTGGCCCCCCCAGATTAGGCAGCAAACGCGAGAGTGCATTCGCAGTGCCCATCAATCGGGGAGCCAACCGCTGAAAATGCGGCCCGAAGTTCCACCGGCTATCAAGGACGAGTCCCAGGTACTTCATCGTCGACTTGATACCGATGTGGACACCTCCTACCATGATGCTGGATCCCGAAGGTGGCGCTTTCCGGGGCCCGTGGAAACAAATGGCTTCCGACTTATGCAATGCCACCTGGAGACCCAGTCGCCGGATCCTGCCCACAACTTGCGCAACACCAGCTGTCGCTGTAGTAGTCGCCTGCTGGAGCGTCTTCCCCCGTGCCATTACCAGCGTGTCATCGGCGTAACAGATGACGCTGACGCCATGGAGAAGCGCACCACGCAGCACCCAGTCGTATCCGATGTTCCACAGGAGTGGCCCCAAAACCGAACCCTGTGGAACACCGCACGACATCTGTCGCCGACCCCATCCTTCTCGACCCGGGTAGATGACATATCTGTCCATCAGATAAGCCCCGATAATGCGGCGGAGGTAGTTTGGCACCCCATGATACCGGAGTGCCTCCCTAATGCAACTCCAGGGCAAGGTATTGAAGGCATTGGCAATGTCTAAAGACACTGCCAAGACGACCTCACCCTGGGCCACTGCTTCCTCCGCCAGGACCCTCACGCGCATGATCGCGTCTATTGTAGAGCGCCCCCGACGGAAACCAAACTGGTTATCTGCCAGATCCGGACCCTCTCTTGCCATGTGCTGGATAAGGCGGTCTGCAATAATTCTCTCGAAGAGTTTGCCCACCTCATCCAACAACACAATGGGCCGGTAAGCGGATGGTGAGTCCGCAGGACGCCCTTCCTTTTTCAACAGGACCAGCTTTCCAGCCTTCCACTGGCGTGGAAACTGGCCCCTCTCCAAACATGCGCTCAAGAGTCCTACTAATCGGGGCCAGAGATCCCTAATGGCCAGAACCCATGCACGGCCAGGAATACCATCAGGTCCTGGAGCAGTGTTTTTGGCCTGAAGCCTTTGTACTGCCGCTTTCAGTTCTACCTGGGTCACTTCAGGCACGTCGTCGTCGTCATTTTCTGCGTTGGGCACCATATCAGGCGGAACCATACGCGGTGGTGTGTGCTCTCCTTGTGAGGGGAATAATGTGCTCACCACTCTCTCCAGCAGTTGCGGCTGAAGGCTACGGGACAGAGGGGGCGCCCACGAGCGAAGTTTGCCCCTAACCAAACGGTAAGGACGCCCCCATGGATCACGTTCTAGAATAGCCAGCAATTCATCATGGGCTTGGGCCCTTGCCCGCTTTATTTCCTGCTGAAGAGCCTTCTTCGCCATTCTGTACACCGCGTATAATTCCGCCTCTCTTACCAGTGCTTCTGGTGTTCGTCGGCGCCTTCGTCGGTGCCTGGTGTACGGGCGTCGCGCCGCCACGCATGCGATGCGCAACTGCGCAATGTCTTGCGACCACCAATACACCTGGCGCCTGGCAGATGGAGACTGAACGCGGGGCATCGCAGCATCACAGATCTGTGTCATGGCCTCCCGGAACCATTCTGCCTCCTCGTCAATATCGACAGGCCTGACTGGTGAGTCCAACCAGGCCTGTACAATTGAGGCCACCAGAAGGGCTTCCCGGTTCAGTCGTTTGAGCGCCCATCGCGAGCCATCCTCAACCCCGGCTGGAGCCGCTTGCACCGGGCCACTCGAGGTCTGGGCAGAGATGTCAAACCGGATGTATCTATGATCCGACAGCGTCTCCACCTCCTCCAATACACGCCAGTCCTGAACACGGCGTGCGACAGCGGGACTAGCAAACGATAAGTCCACTATAGACCCACCCCACTGCCGCACACATGTCTGAACGGATCCCCGGTTTAGGAGCAGTAAGCTTGACTCCACCGCCCACTCCTCCAATAACCTACCCCGTGCATCTGTTGCTGGGGATCCCCAAGTCGTGGACTTGGCGTTAAAGTCACCCATGACAAGGACGGGGTGAGGACGGCTTCGACTGATGAATGTGCCCAATTCCGTGATGAAGCTCTCAAAGTCGGCGAGAGGTCGGTTGGGTGAGAAATAAATCCCCACGACCATGATACCTTCGACTAAGGCCGCTACAAAGCCCCGCCCCCGGGTGACGGACTCAAGGGGTGGACTGCCAGCGGCTGGCCTCGAGATAAGCGCCACCAGACCATCAATGTCACTCACCCAGTCATCCCTGGGAGCAACAAAGTATGGTTCGGCGATGATAGCAACGTTAATCAACCACTCCGCCATGCTCTGGAGCAAAAGGTCCTGAGCCCTGGCGCAATGGTTGATATTGGCTTGTAGAAGACGAAGGTTTAGGGCCATTACTAGGTGTCCATAACTATCGCCTCCCCCTCAGCCCTTTCTTGGGCTGTATTGCCAACGGGCGGTGGGTGAGCTGACTTCGAGGGGCCAATTTTCCCATTCGAGTCAGCTTTTTTATCCCTCGTGCATGCCTTGCTGCCCGTCTGGTGGTCAGCTGACCTGTTCAATGCCGCACACACTACACAGTGCGGCGCGGCATCGCAAGATCTGGCCTTATGACCGGGCTGACCACAGCGGAAACAAAGACCGCAGCAATCGACCTCTGCGGTGCATCGTACTCCCACGTGACCTTCTCTCATGCACCTGTAGCACCTGAGGGGCTTATTTGCCAGAAGCCTGACCCGTGCAAAATCCCAGCCTACCACCAGTCTGGGACCATCTTTTAATTTTCGAGCTGCCGCGACGGGACAGCTGACCAGTACTGTTCGTAGACCAGAAAATCCCGGACGAATTGTTCCCACCTTAACTTGGTCTAGCGGGCATTCTCCGGCCTTTGCAACAGCAGCTGCGACCACTTCAGAGGTTACAGAGTCATCCAGGTCCATTATACGCAGATCTGCGCACTTGACAGGCCTAGACACTTTGACGTCCTCTGCGTCGAGGGACGCCTTTAGCTTCTCAGCAAAGGCGTCCGCTTGAGGGCCGCTGTTGACACCAGGGATCTCCAGTTTGATGGCTCCGGTAGCAGCGTACTTAAACCGGATGCCCGTTATACCGACATCGCTAAGCTGAAATTGGGATTTTGCTTTCAGGATGACCTCTGCGTAAGTCAGGCCTCGCTTTTGCGCTTCCGGTTGCATCGTCAATACAACAGCCGCTGACCGAGGTGCACGAAGCCTGTCACTTTCCTTCTTCGCGGATTTGGCCTTTTTTTGGACTGCCTTTTTTGCTTTCTTGGCCTTCTGCTTGGCCCCGGCTGTCTCCCATTGGTCTTCACTAGGACTGGACGCCGCATTGCTCTTCTGAGAGGGGACTTGGGTTGAAGTTCCCGGGGTATTCGGGGCTACACTAACAGCCGTCTTCTTTCCCTTGCCCTTACCCTTTTTAGCTTCCGAGTTTATAAGAGGTACCGGGACAGGCTGGATCGCCTGGCCAGGCCGCGCTTCCGTCCTTGGGGCTGAGGTTTTTGCTGCATAAGTGGTTTTTGAAGCAGTTATGCGGTCCGCAGCAAGGGGAGGTCGCAGCTGTTTTCCCTCAAAGATGCCGAATCGGGCACTTAACTCCGCCACCTCCTGGCGGAGCTTAGCCAACTCCGACTCTTGAGACTGTGGCTGCCTCACCTCCTTACGTAGCTCCCGGTGGTACCTAGCCATTTCTGTTTTGAGCTCGTCTATTTCCTTTTGGTGCTCCGCCACTTGCACTTCCAGCCGGGTGTTTTGCGCCTGGAGCCTGGCTGTTTCCCTCGACGAGGTGCGCCGAAGGAGAGCTTCAGCAGTCTCTACAATGGAGGCAGTGGCCTCCCTTAGAGTTTTCTTATACACACCGCTGAGGCCTTTGGATACTTTCCCGACTTTTTGTATGGCTGCAACAGCATCCGTCAGCCTCTGATTGAGGTCGTTAGCTGAAAGCTCATCCACCAAGACCTCACCCGATATGACACCTGAAGCCGCAGACGACTCTGACAGACAAATTGCTTGACCAGTGGACCCCTTGTCAGCCAGTTTTGTGCTCTGTCCCTCCTCCTCTGCTATCTCTGCCGCCATTTGAAGGGCCGTTAGGTCTTTTTGTGCTTTTGCCCAACCGACGCACTTCCCTGTCGACACCGGCCTCCTTTTTCGTCCTTGTGCTGTAGCGACCTTAGGGGCTGGTACATCCTCATCGCTCAGGGCCAGGTTCGACCCCGAGGGCTTCGCTCTGGGACGCGTTCGCTTCCGCCTTTGCGTCTCACTGGCGCTCACTTCGCTCTCCACACTAATTATGCTTGATGTGAGGTCAAAGTCTGACCTCACATTCACCTCCTCCACCAATCCAATTGGTTCGTTTGGTTTGTTTTTTAAATTATTCTCCATATAGTTCCCACGAGCAGTAAGGATATAGATGTCCACCTAGGCAGAGCCTTTTTACCTAGGTAAGCCTATATACTGTAGAGTGCGGCAGGTGCTCTACAGGGGAGGCGCTAACGACTGGACTCCTTCCAGCCACTCATCCTCTCGCCGCGCCTCAAAACTTAGGATTAGGTGGTTTTTTATCTTAGAGGTATCCTTCCTCTGGACCGGGCGGTTAAGCCAAGTCCCCGACGGCGGTATTATACATACCTGCGTTCGCTGTCCGGGCAATCCGACTCAGCGAACCCGCCGAAAGTTCTCTCCTCTCGAGGAGAGAAACACCAACCGCATTGATGCGCCTGCATCGCTGCGGAATGGCCACGTCCTTTGTCGATCGAATATCGTCGACCGATCAGGAGCGACCCCTCCTTGTGTCTCTCTTAGTCAGATCTCTCACTTGGGCCTTTCCGGCATGAGTAACTCTACCGGCGAAGCCCCAAGATCATTGAGACGCGCAAGCCCCACCACGACGACAACGTGGAGACACCCTCGGTGGGGATAGTTTGCATGCCCTACCACTACAGAAAATCACCACCACCTTACCACCACCACCACCACCACCACCACCACCACCACCACCACTACCACTTATTACCACCTTAGCACTACCTTAAAGGAGAAGGTGTAGGTACTCCATACAAATTCAGAACCGTGAGCAGCTCTTAGAAAGAATATCTCAAGGCTGCTGGACAGACCAAATTAGGACTCGTTTGAATATTTGTGTCGAAAAAAACAGTATTTCCCAGTGGTCAGATTGATGGTCAGACTAGTCTTTCCAATGGGATTTTTTTTTTCCCGTTGGTCAGATTTATTTGATAGCTGGGAAAACAACAGAAAAAAAGTACAATGAAAGTAAACACTGTTTTGAATTTTAATAGGTCTAGGTTTTAATCTTTGTAACTAACCTTGATACTAATGGAGAATTGAATGTTGGTCATTTTTAGAACGCCTATAACATTGCTTTTATCTTAGGCGGTCTAAAAAATTACCAACATTCAATTCTCCATTAGTTAACATCATTTGTGAATACATAATGAATTCGTCTCTCATGGCATTTTCCCTTGTCCGTTTATTTGTTATTTTAGTAAAATCACTTTTCAGTAAAATTCTCAGTAAGTTGATTATCCCGGGTCCTTTTCGTGTCATTTTTTTATTTAGTTCTTTATGCCAACTTTCTAAACAGTTAGTAGTTCTGTGCCTCTGCCCAAAAACAGACCAAGTTTGTTTAAAATTAGACTTCTCTAGCCACTGCTTTTAAAATATTTTTAAATTTTTGTATATTGTCCGAATCAGGAGCATCATTAATTATAATTGCCTGCCTTCGTCCACTAAATGTGGCGGAAGTAACGGCAGAATTCCCGAAAGTGAAATTATGCGTTTTGATGTTTTTGATTTTGTCAATTTTAATTTTTTTGCTTGCTTCCACACATTATGGGAGAAATGAAAATAGCAACCTTTTACTTCCGCACCAGGGTATACTTTCTTTAACGCATTAGAAGCAGCAACTTCAAAATCCAGGGTAAACTGTTTTGGTTCCATATAAGGCAGTTGTGATCGTAGCATGCTAAAAAGACTGATGTAGCTTTGTTCCGATTTATGGGACATCAATACATAAACTAATGGTGGTAATTTGTGGTTTCAATGCTACTTCCGATATCACTGTGGATGCTATATAACTGCGAAAATGATGTAAAGGCCACGCTCTTAAATGTTCCGTCACAAAAGAAATGTTTTACCCGTTTTAAATATTCTTTCGATTGCGGCGTGCAAAAAACAATTATACGTGTTTCTTGGTCAGTAAAATCCGCCAAAATGAAGTTTTGAAATTCTTCAGGGATTTCAACGTCAATAGGGTTGTTGTGAAATAGTTTGGTAACTTTAGCGGCTTTATTTCGTTGACGGTACACCGCACTTTTAATAGATTGAAAAGACGGTATATTCGTTAAGTTTGAGCCGGAATCTTTTAATTTTGTGACACACTCTTTATAAATTGTTGGCACTGGTTGAAACTCCTTGCAAGCTTGTTCCCGCATGTTATGTAATGAAACTTCTATGTCATTCTTGCCAACATCTTGAACGCAGGTGTGATTTTTTGACTTAATAAGTTGATTGCGGTTCTGAAAAACATAGACACTTACTAGCAGCAAGCAGTACACACTTACCTACTAGCACATACTCGGGCATTGAGATGGACATGAGTTTGTCAATAAAGTCATCAAGGTGTGACCAAGGATCGTGAACGTACAGCCGCCGTGGACGCACGATCGAACAAAAACATGGTGAACACGAACATCGAACACTTTAAATATTCAACAGGGTCCTGAGTTTCTTCAGATAATCCGTGTTCGATGTTCGTGTTCACCATGTTTTGTTCGCTCGTGCGTACACGGGTTACTGCGAACTAAATAACAGAACTTTACTCGTCACAGATCCCAAGCATCGCATTCTTTTGAACTGACCGCAAAGCCAAAATTCGTTTCCGTTTGTGTACGTTTTGTTTATATAAAATTGATACCCATTGTGTAGCAAGACAACCCCACCCTTTCTATTTATAAAATTAAGATCCATTTAGACCGAGCACATTCAAAGAGCATAATAACTAATAGCATATTACTCCACTTATTATATTATAGTAGAGACAAACAGGAAAATTTTGTTATAAACCAAGAAACAACTTGCAAAGAAATTCAACCAGTGTCAACAAACTCAATAATGTCACAAATAAAACCTATTTAATAATTTTATAACCTCTTCGTATTCAACAGTACTTTACTAAATTACGAGCTGATCTGACCAACGGGAAAAAACAAAATCCCGTTGGAAAGACTAGTCTGACCGTCAATCTGACCACTGGGAAAAACTCGAAAAAAAGGTGGTCATTTCGATAACTTTTTACATTAAATTTATTTTTTGCCTTTTCGAGTTTATTTTTTATTTAACGTAATCATACGTAAGTATCATACTCCTCGAGAAGTTAGGAGGTTACTAGGACTAAAATGTACCTACCTACTAAATTTTATTCAATAGTTGAGATTGAATGTTTGTTACTTAAGCCGAAACGGCAGATGTGGTAGGTAGCCTACTCCCCTTCCCGTCGTTGGAGGTCTACAGAAAAAGAGGAAAAATAAGGACTATAGAAAAGTTTTGCGAAGGCTGCATATCGTGGGCAGAGGTTATCATGATTTGGTTATGGAATTTCTTTTTTTATTCCTCAATAAAAAATGTCACAATTCGAAATACGTACCAACCTGCTTGGTAGCCTTAGGTATACGTTCTCTTTAGATAAGTACGGCGTTTGATTGACAGTGCTACTAATCAGAAGTCTGTGGGAAGAAAAAGGAACGAGATGAAAAACCTCAGAAGAGTTATTCTTCTGAGTGAAAAACCAAAGAAACTTAGTTTTGACAAGTTTCAGCCCGCCAAATCTTATGAGCTTTCATTACGAATACGAATTTGCCAATTCGGATAAAGAGTCATGCATATCGGGTGATTTACGTCAAGGTATTTAGTTTGAATGAAAATTAAAAAAAATTAAAAAATAAGAATTCGATAATGGGTCCATAATGAAAAAAGCTTATTTCCATGGTCTGCACATATGGTCGAAGTTTATGTATTTCGTCCGGAACACGGTGTATAACGAAGTTAAAAAGAAAACTATCACAGCAAAGTAGGCTTTTCAAGTTTACGAGTAATAGTCAACCAACTTATATTTGCAGTTGGAATGTATGGGAGAACATGTTTTTCAACTACAGTGTTAAGTTTGGTCTTGGATAAATTTATCCCAACTACGGAACCCTTCATTGAGCGTGGTCCGACACGCACTTGGCCAGTTTTTTATTTTTAAACCTTTTGGTTCACCTGGATGGTTCTTAGCTAAACTAATTAGGACCTGGGGGACGGGACGGGACGGGACAATTTCTGCCTACCGGGTCCGCTAGTTATATTAGATCTTTACCTATGAAATTGCCGTTCTGCAATACTGGCCATTTCAAATCAAAATAATTTTTGTTTGGCTAAGAATTCTAATTTCAAATTAATTTTATTTTAAAAACATGGATTTTTTTTTCCAAAAGTTTTTATTTGTTTATTGATTAGTGTTACATTTTCATCGCATTTCAATCTTTTTCGTCATCATGGATACGTTAAAAATTCGAGTAATTATGGAATATGAGTACCGTCGTGGCAGCAACGCGGCACAAACGGCACGCAACATCAACGACGTTTACGGAGCTAACACTACAAACCAACGCACCACTTGTTATTGGTTTGCTCGCTTCCGTTCTGGAAATTTCGACCTGAAAAATGAACCTCGCGGTCGTCCGAAGACTTTGGTCGACAATGACGAATTAAAGGCGATTGTGGAAGCTGATGATACACAATCTACGGCTGAATTAGCAGCAGCTTTCGACGTTAGCGTCAAAACAATATTGGTCCATTTGCGTCAAATTGGCAAGGTAAAAAAGCTTGACCATGGGTGCCCCACGAACTCAATGATCGCCAGCGCGAAGTACGCGTCGAGACGTGCCTTGCACTGCTCAACAGACACACAAATGAAGGAACTTTGAACCGCATTGTTACCTGCGATGAAAAATGGATTCTGTTTGATAACCGCAAGCGCTCAGCAAGTTGGTTGGATCCTGGTTCAGCACCTAAACAATGCCCTAAACGAAAACTTACCCCTAGAAAAGTGATGGTCACTGTTTGGTGGTCTAGCGCCGGTGTGATTCATCACAGCTTCTTACCAAACGCATTACTTCAGATGTGTACTGTGAAGAACTGAACACAATGATGGAGAAGCTGGCACATCTCCAACCAGCATTGGTCAATCGCTCGTCTCCGCTGCTCCTGCACGACAACGCGCGACCTCATACTGCACAGCAGACTGTCTCCAAGTTGCAAGAACTGGGAACTCACCAGACCTTGCCCCTACAGACTACTACTTTTTCCAGAATTTGGATAACTTCTTGGCGGGAAAAAAATTCAATACCCGAGAGGCAGTACAAAATGCCTTTGAAGAATTTGTTGCCTCCCGTCCAGCTGATTTCTTTAAGAAGGGCATCAATAAACTGCCACTGCGTTGGCAAAGATGCATTGATTGCATGGGTGATTACTTCGATTAATACAAATAAAAAATGCATGAAAAAAATTCGTTTAAATTTTTTCATACAAAACGGCAATTTCATAGGTAAAGACCTATTATTTAGATTGTAATTATTTTTCATAGATATTTTTGTCATGGTTTACAAAATTTATTGTTTGACTAATCGATAGATTGAAAAATTTTGTGAAGTTACTGGTATTAATGTATATTTTTTTTGTAGATCATTACCAGTGCATCATCAAAAAAGAGGACGAAACTTGGGATTGGCACGTTAATTTGCCTAGCCTTTTCCTAACTATGTTGGGGTCGGCTTCCAGTCTAACCGGATGCAGCTGAATACCAGTATTTTACATGGAGCGACTGCCTATCTGACCTCCACAACCCAATAACTGGGTAATACGATACCCCTTGGTAAGACTGAGAGTTTCAGGCTTCTGACGACCCGTAACGACTGTCAAAGATCCACGAATGGCAGCAGGATTGGCACGTATCAGGCAAATTCTTGCAGAACGTAATTCTAATCAAACTGCTACAGCTTTGCTTCAAGAACATGTAAGATTTTACTTTCGATCACCGCTAAAAGTACATAAAGAAGTATTTACGAGTACATTCTTATTTTCTGGAAAACCTCAAATCCCAGATAGGGCAACAGTACGACATTGAAAGGGAGTCTATTTTGCAGGCGGAAAGCGCCTTGTGGTGGCTGGAGCTATAAAGATGCCTTTTGACGGCCTCAAATTTTAGCAAAGTCTGCAAGCGAGGGAGTACTACTTATAGGTTCTGCAGATCTAGTAAAAAATTTGCTGTATAAATATTCAATTGACAACATGGAAATCATGGCAAACGAGAAAATGCATTGACTCTGCTGGAAAAACAAGGAACCTTGTTTTTGAACATAGCGGTCTGTTTCTAAATTTTACATTCCTAGACCCAGTAGTTTCGACTGTGCGTTGATGTGTGAGTCAGTCAGTTTCTTCTTTTATTTATACAGATTTACAGTAATTGAGTAGCAAATCTTTAATTGTATTTCTCCTTTTATTTAGGTCACGGTGTAATTTATGAACTTCGTTAATTTATAATCTAACTCGTGAGATTGTAAACTGTCGATAAATTGTAACTGTACCATACTGCTTACAATATAACGTATTAATTTTCAGTACCTAGTTCTCGTTCTAGTATCTATCCATGTCAAACCGTCAAATTGTGAACATACAAATGAATGCGACGGAACGCACCTTGCACGCTGATTGGTTGAACGTCATGTGTCCCGCGCCGCAATCTCTGTCATTCGTTCGTTTGTCTCAGAAAATAAACAAACAGATATTTTGTGGTTTTTAATAGTTTTTGTGATTAAAATAACTAAAAGTTATAATAGGTCTTTACCTATGAAATTGCAGTTTTGTATGAAAAAATTTATACGAATTTTTTTCATGTATTTTTTATTTGTATTAATCGAAGTAATCACCCATGCAATCAATGCATCTTTGCCAACGCAGTGGCAGTTTATTGATGCCCTTCTTAAAGAAATCAGCTGGACGGGAGGCAACAAATTCTTCAAAGGCATTTTGTACTGCCTCTCGGGTATTGAATTTTTTTCCCGCCAAGAAGTTATCCAAATTCTGGAATAAGTAGTAGTCTGTAGGCGCAAGGTCTGGTGAGTAGGGCGGATGACGGAGAGCTTCCAACCCCAGTTCTTGCAACTTGGAGACCGTCTGCTGTGCAGTATGAGATCGCGCGTTGTCGTGCAGGAGCAGCGGAGACGAGCGATTGACCAATGCTGGTTGGAGATGTGCCAGCTTCTCCATCATTGTGTTCAGTTCTTCACAGTACACATCTGAAGTAATGCTCACCCCGTTTGGTAAGAAGCTGTGATGAATCACACCGGCGCTAGACCACCAAACAGTGACCATCACTTTTCTAAGGGTAAGTTTTCGTTTAGCGCATTGTTTAGGTGCTGAACCAGGATCCAACCAACTTGCTGAGCGCTTGCGGTTATCAAACAGAATCCATTTTTCATCGCAGGTAACAATGCGGTTCAAAATTCCTTCATTTGTGTGTCTGTTGAGCAGTGCAAGGCACGTCTCGACGCGTACTTCGCGCTGGCGATCATTGAGTTCGTGGGGCACCCATTTGTCAAGCTTTTTTACCTAGCCAATTTGACGCAAATGGACCAATATTGTTTTGACGCTAACGTCGAAAGCTGCTGCTAATTCAGCCGTAGATTGTGTATCATCAGCTTCCACAATCGCCTTTAATTCGTCATTGTCGACCAAAGTCTTCGGACGACCGCGAGGTTCATTTTTCAGGTCGAAATTTCCAGAACGGAAGCGAGCAAACCAATAACAAGTGGTGCGTTGGTTTGTAGTGTTAGCTCCGTAAACGTCGTTGATGTTGCGTGCCGCTTGTGCCGCGTTGCTGCCACGATGGTACTCATATTCCATAATTACTCGAATTTTTAACGTATCCATGATGACGAAAAAGATTGAAATGCGATGAAAATGTAACACTAATCAATAAACAAATGACTACTTTTGGAAAAAAAAATCCATGTTTTTAAAATAAAATTACTTTGAAATTAGAATTCTTAGCCAAACAAAAATTATTTTGATTTGAAATGGCTAGTACTGCAGAACGGCAATTTCATAGGTAAAGACCTAATATTAAAGTTACATTTAATAGTAAAATTAAACTACGATTAAACAAACAAGTGAAGTTTCAGCAATAAATAACATAACCTAAGTTATACTACACGAAACGTACCTAGTTATTGATCTCAAACAATTAAATGAGTCCATTTCCTTCATTTGACTCCTGTTTGTTTTCTCTTATGGACACAGATCGAGCTACCGCTAAGGCCGACTAATCAGAGACGGTTCACAATTTTACGAGTGATAAATTCGGACAGATTGTGAACTTTGTCGGTAAGTGCAGGATTTGTTTACAATTTGACGGTTTGACATGGATAGATTATACCTAAACTATCGCAAATTAATATGTTACATTGTAAGCAGTAGGTATGTTACAGGCACAATTTAATTTTCCTATATTTATAGACTAGCTGCGCCCCGCGGTTTCACCCGCGTAGACCGGAATAAAAAGCAGCCTATGTTTTAATCCAGGGTAACCAGGATCCCAGGTTAACCACTCTAACACCCCCTTCATCACTTCCCCTTCCTCTCCCCTCACCTGGAGGTCCACCTCCACCTCACCAAACCCTGGGATCCAGGGTAGTTTTGAAAAACTATTAATGACAAACTTTATTACTTAGGCAAGTATCTGTGCCAAGTTAACCAAATGAATATGATTTTTTATATAAACTGTATTCGCTGTTTTCATGCCCACAGGAGTGGAATTTTAAAGAATCGTTTCGGATGTTTCCATAACTTGACTGAAAGATTATTTACACCAATTTTCGATTTAATCAAGCCCCGCTGTAAAATCCTGCCCTGAAAAATTTTGTTCCCCTTTTCACCCCATTATGGGTAGATTTTCGAAAAATCCACATTTGTCTTAATTTTTAGGGTTCCGTACCTCAAAAGGAAAAAAACGGAACCGTTATAGGATCACTCGTGTGTCTGTCTGTACGTCTGTCACAGCCAATTTACTCCGAATCTACAGGGCCGATTTAGTTGAATTTTGATACACATATGAATTTCTGTGACCCCAATACGAACGGGTAAAGTAAATAAATGAATTTTGAATATGGGGGTCAGTTTTGGGGGGCAAATAAGAAAATTAAAAAAAAAATGTTTTGCAAACTATACCGTGTGACATATCAAATGAAAGGGCTTACTATGAGGGTATCAATTTTTTTTTTTTTTTTATAATTTTTAAATAAATTGTTTTGAAGTTATTTAAGAAAAAAGACGAAAATTGACCATTCCCCTCCCCCTTAAGTCCGAAACTACTGAGCTAAAAATTTTGAAAAAAATATAGAAATTAGATCTTTACCTGCAGAGTACAGGGAATCCTATAGGAAGTCTGTGGTCTTAAAGTAACATGGTAAATCTTTCAATATTGTTAGTACGAACTTACATTCACAGTTGGAATGTATGGGAGAACATGTTTTTCAACTAAAATGTTATGTTTGTTCTTGGGATAAATTCATCCCAATTACGGAACCCTTCATTGTGTGTGGTCCGACACGCACTTGGCTGGTTTTTGGTCTCAAGTATAAAAATACTGAGTTAATCGCGGCGCGACATCGAACGGAACGCGTATGGCATTTTTATACTCGTGATAACTTCGAAATTAAATGTCCGATTCGAATGAATTAAAAAAGTATTTTATCGCTACATAAATACCCTTGATGATAAAACTATTTATTTGAGTAAAAATTAATACTACGATACGAATGCAGCCAACTTTTGTTTCTACCGGGCGGCGATCTAATTAAATTTTAGAACACAAAAGCTTCTATTGTGACTTAACTATGATAGTTAGATATATTGCCTTGCGGAGTTTTTTGAAGGTAATAATGAGTACATTAATCATGTAGTAAATACTTTTTATGTATCATTGAATAGTTTTCTCAGCGCACGCCAAATAATGAATTTTATAGGCAAACTTTTGCTACTTTGGGTTACATTATTGCAATTTTCTTAAGGATCTCTAAATTTTTTGAAAATAAATTATAGCCTATGTTACTTCCTGATAATTTAGCTTTCTGTTGGTAAAAAAATAATTCAAATCGGTCCAGTAGTTTCGGAGCCTATTCGGTACAAACAAACAAACAAAAAAATCTTTCCTCTATAATATTAGTACCTAAAATTACAGGAAAACTGGTAAGAAATCTGTGGTCTTAAAATAACATGGTAAATCTCTCAATAATATGCGTACAAACTTACATTTGCAGTTGGAATGTATGGGAGAACATGTTTTTCAATACAACTACGAAACACGCAATTTACCGGTTTTTTTATAGTACAGGTTCAGTCCCATTAAAGTACAAACTCACTAAGTTTATCTTAGTCATCATTGACATCGATGAAGGAAAACATTTAATTACTTATTTATGCATACTACCTACTCGTATTTATGTAAAACGTTTCTCTCTCATGAACCTAAATGCATCTAACACTAAGGGCTGTCATATAGTCATATAACTATATAACAGTCATATAACTCTTGTCTGAAGAATAAATATTTCAAATTGACAGCTTTTGTATAGAAAATATGTCAAACTGTCATATTTATTCTTCAGATAAGAATCTAACTATTGAAAAATCAGCCCTAAATAGACGGAAGATGGAAACATGCCATTTGTACAATGACTAGGACCTATACTTTGAAGTGTTAATACCTATGCTTTATGAGTGTGCATTAAAATAAATAGTATCATCATTTTAAATATTAATAAGCAGTATGTTTACAGGTTTTATCTGGTTAAGACAAATATGGCCTGCCAGGCGTAGTTGACTGCATTGACTGCACGCATGCGGCAATGGTGAAACCGAGAGAACATGAGGAGCATTTCTTTAATAGGTAACATTTTCACTCCATAAATGTTCAAGCTGTAAGTACCATGTGCCAAATTTCATTCAAATCCCTTCAGCCGAGCGTGAAAGTAAACAAACAAACTCACTTTCGCTTAAATAATATTAGTTAGGAATAAAGTTAGCCTTGTGAATTCACTCATAGTACATGAGAATAAGTCTGTCAATAATAATTTATTTATTTTATAAGGACAAAAACAAGTGCGCTCTTGCATACATCTTCATATTGATTAAGAAACCGACCATACTATCGGCCGATAGAAAGTCTAGTCTGCGGGGGCTCTTAGCCTGCGTCATCCCACTGCTGGGCAAAGGCCTCTCCCCATGACTTCCAAGAATGGAGTTGGATATGTTGCTATGTGTTTCTAGCAACATACTCGCGTACTAAAGCACACAGTTCTACAACTGCATCCTTTATCTCACCGAGCACTTCATTTTTCCTGGTTTCGAGTACCAGCCTTTGCTCTTCCACCTCAACAATTCGACTTCTTGCCGAGTCGCCAGCGACGTGTCGCCGAACTCGTGGATGTGCACGACGAGAATTTAATGCTGTAAACAAAAGAAATATATGTTTTGTCAGTTTTAAGTAATTTTCTGAAACGTGATTTATGCAATCTCTTTTCTACTGAATGATAATAAAAAAAGCAAAACGATAAGCCCTAAAAAAAAAGCGAAAGCGATAAGGCCGCCCATTGTATATTTTGTAGTTTGTGTCTTTTTTTTTTTGTTATGTATTTTTGTGGTGTACAATAAAGTATATATAAATAAATAAATAATAATATTTACTTCGCTGACTTTGCACAGTTGGCAACTTCGGAGTTGCCAATGCAACTCGACTCGGAAGTCCACTGAAGCACTGGAGTGAGCTGAGAAAGCTCTAGTGGCTTAGTGGACATTGAGGGTTTCTCCTAGGAGAGTGGCTCGGCAGGTCTGGCAGCATGAGTGGGTGACATGGCTGCTGGCTCTCTTACAGGTGGTCCCTGTGCAACAAAAACTGGATGTCATTGAAGGATAAAACAAAAACAATATAAATGTGTACCTGAAATTTTATTATTATTTAATAAAAAAAAAGTCACAGCAAAGAATATTGTTATTTTTGTTTTTAACATTGAAACAAGCTTAATATCCTAAAAATTTTAAATATAATTATTACTTACCGATGGAAATGCTGGCACTATTGCCTGTTTCCGGCTCTCCAAAACCTTCTCCCATAATTGAAATTATCTGCAATTACATTTGGGAGAGGGTTGGTGCTTCTGATGGGCCTCCACCTGTGGCACGTGCTGACCATCTACCAGCTCCAGCGGCTTTTTTAGCCAGATGCTTTCTACCAGACCACACCTAACATTTGGTTATCGGTTAGTTGGATAATTTTAATTGCAGAAGAAACTATATAAACCACTATACTGTAAGTACTCCTACAGATAGGTATTTGGAGGATGACTGATTATCATTGTATGGACATTACTGATAGCTAGACCATAAAATTATATTAATATTGATAAGTAACGTATTAAACTCACCCTTTGCCACTGCTCCACGATCTTTGTGCAACTTCCCATCGAATTGAGGGAGTTGCACAGGTTTTCCCTTAACCGTGTGGAACGAAGTCTCCCGTCGGCACCGCTCAACAACCTACGAGCGAACTCTACATGCTCACGCATAAATTCCGTCCCGTTCTGATGAAATGAAGCCGAAATCATTAGGAAGTAGGGTTCGCTCCAACGTATCGGACTACTGTCGGACGGGCCCGTTGCTTTAATGATGGTGTTAGGGAGTACACCCCCTGACACGGATCCAAAAAACCCAAAAAAATAATAATTTCGCGGGCTACCACAGCGCCAAGGTAGCCCACGAAATACAAAATTTTGCGGGCGTGTGAAGGGGTGTCGCGCGGGGGAGCCGGGTGTGTGGGTGAGTATCATATTTATTTATAGAATTATACTCATAAAAATCATCAATACAACTCTCTAAGTTATATACACTATTGAATGACTATTTCATGAAATCATGAGATTTGAGGCCAGTTCTAACTTAAGGAGTTGTTCTGCTGATTCTTATGATTATAATTCTGTAAAGTCATATTAGTTACGGCCGCGAATCATATTTTAATCAACATACAACCTGACACTGACCTGCAAATTGCAAAAAACGTAAGAAAATTTGAATTTCGCGGGCCTAAGGTAGCCCGCGAAATTCAAATTTTCTTACGTTTACAGTCGTTCCGCCGGCAGATATCAGCCTGTCAGTTAATCGCTATAGATCGCAGACTCACAATTCCTTCTAAGGTTTTGGACTGACGACCAATGCCAACCTATGCGATCCCAGAGTGTGTGGCTTAATGACGGCGCAAGCCTGCGACGACAGGTATCGGTGGACATGCTCTGTGGGCCGGACAGTCCGTGATCTCAAGGCCAAATCGAGTAAGGGCCCCCACACATTTACAGTCCGCTGGCAGTCCGCCACCCGGCTGGTTTTGTTTGTACTGTTTTTGACAGTTTTTTATGAATGACTGCCTGCCAGCGGACTGTGTAATGTGTGGGGCCCTAAGGCTGTCTGTCCACCGGAGCGGAGCGAGGCTGCGGAGAGGAGAAACGGGAGAAATATTAACCAATAGAATCTAAATTCTGGAGTGGAGATAAGATACTATTGGTTAATATTCTCCGTTTCTCCGCTCCGCAGCCTCGCTCCGCTCCGGTGGACAGGCAGCCTTAAGCAGGTAATCGGCCGGTGGCAGTGTTGCCAATTTAGCAACTTTTCTAATTTGTTTACCACTTTAAAACTATAATATACTAATTCACTACAATGTTATCTTAACCAGTGAAAATTAAAAAAAACACACCTTTATAGCGTAACACTATCACATTGTGAACTGACACCGAACCGCTATTGAGGCCACTGCCGCGCCGGCAGGCGATATTGAGGAGTGAAACTGCCGGCTGCCACCTGCTAATGCGTGAACCCAGAGCCAATATCAACCGTTGCCGGCAGGCAATAATCACTGTAGTGCGTGGTTTAAGCAGGCCCTGTACAGGCAGGCCGCCTGTTGGGGCGAGAGACTGCAGGCCAACTGTGTAATGTGTGAGGTTCTTTAAGGGCTGATTTTTTTTCAATAGGTTGATAACTTTTAGCTAAAGAATAAATTAATGTGATAGTTTGACATATTTTCTATAGAAAAGCTGTCAAACCTCCATATTTATTCCTCTGATAAAAAATATCTGACTATTGAACTATCAAAACCACCAAAGTTATCAATTCTGCATGTACAGTCCTACCAACTTATCTGTGAACTTTTAGGAATTGAAACTCGATCCTGTTGTATTACATTTGTATTTATACCACAGCACAATATCCAAACGACGACAGTAACATTATATCTATACAGGGTGTCCAAGAACCTGGCGTCCAACTGGATTCCCACGATGCCCCAAGTTCTAACAGTACTCAGAAAAATATTTTAAAAAATCCACCCCATGTACTTACAGAATTATACTGATTTCAAAAAAAAAGGGGAAATGAGCACCCTGTGACATACTTTTGAATGCTGTGACTGCTAATGCTGATAATTTCGATATTTCTTGGAGGTTTTGTAATCTAGGGTATTGCTGTGTCTAAATAGAATGTAAAAATAATGTACTTATTGTACCATTTTAAAATAAAATATTATTTTAACTAAAGGTGATATGGAAAACTATTGAATTTCGCAACTTTGACCGACTGTAGTGTAAAAAAAATGTACCAAAATAGTATGGCAAGTGACGTCAAATTTTGACGCGTTTATTCCTCTTTTTAAAAAGGTATAATACTTACACATTAATTTGAAAAAAAAAATTTTTGATAATATTTTTACTCAACAACCCAATTTTTACGATGTCTAACAGAATTCTTAGAAAGAAAAATTTACGACGAATTGAATCTAACCTCTAAAGAATTACTATTGTATGCTCATAAAAATAACAACAGGCCTCTCAAAAAACAGGTTAGACCGTAAGGGACGGTATGTGCATGCATCTCACCATAGTGATTCGTTATTACAACAGGAGGGAGCAAGACAGAAACTATCTTTGCGATTTGCTGGTTCTTCTTTATGGTACCCCATTATTCAGGTAAGAGTGAGGGAGAAAAAGGTTAGAGGTGCGAGTGAGATAGATAGTGACGCTATCTGGGATCGTGCTATTTAGGATAACAGTACGGTCAGTACGCGTCACTGCCTCCTGCCGTTACTACGCACCTCTCTCTTATTGTTACCATTGATCACGTACTACGATTTAAAGCTTTGTTTATTGGACTCGATTACTCTTTGTGCTCTGGACTTTGAAACGAACTCTTTACGACGACCTTTGCCTGTGTTTGGACAGTTTGTGTTTTGTGTGTGCTACCATGGCGACCTACACTCCGCAAGAATACGCAAATATGCACTACATTTATGGAGAATGTAGAGGTAATGGACGAGCTGCAGCGAGACTTTACAGAGAAAGGTATCCGAGGGCTACGCGATATCCCGACCATCGAGTTTTCATTAATGTGCACAGATCACTATGTGACGGGCGGTTCCCCAATCAAGTAGCTGGTGAAGGACGACCCGTAAATGACTTCATACGCGATGAAGTTTTAGAGGCGGTGTCGGCAAATCCAAGCATCTCTGTGCGAGGAATAGAAGCTGATACGGGGATACCGAAGAGCACAGCACACAGTATTCTCCAAAAAGAAGAATATCATCCGTACCACGTACAGCGAGTGCAAAGTCTTTTACCTCGAGACTATCCGAGCCGAGTCGCGTTTTGTGAAACAATCCTGCAAAAACATCGAGAAGACGAAAACTTTATCGACAAAATTTTGTGGTCAGATGAATCAACATTTAAGAAGGATGGCTACATGAACCTACACAACTTGCACGAGTGGCATGTGGAAAATCCGCACTTGATGCGAGAAGATAGATCCCAGTACCGGTTCAAAGTGAACATGTGGACCGGTATTCTCTGTGGGAATATTATTGGTCCATTTGAGATGCCCGAGAATTTGACTGGCGAATCATATTTAAATTTTCTTCAAAATGATTTGCCAAACTTACTAGAAGAGACCCCACCAGATATGTGGTTCCAACACGACGGCTGTCCAGCACATTTTCGCGTATCCGTTAGAGAGTTTTTGGACGAGCAATACCCAAACAGGTGGATTGGGCGATCAGGAACAATCCCGTGGCCAGCCCGCTCACCTGACTTAAATCCGCTGGATTTTTTTTTCTGGGGAACTATGAAGGAGCTCGTTTATGCGAAGCCCATTAATGACATCGCTGACCTTCGTGAGAAGATAACACAAGCAGTGCAGGTGATACGTCAAAAAAGTTACTCGCGAAACATAAAGCGGTCCTTTTTAAGGAGAGTGAGAGCTTGTATTGCCGCGGGTGGTCAACATTTTGAACATTTATTGTAATAAAATATCTTTAAACTAACATTCTTTGCTTTTATTCTACTGGGAACCCATCTACCTGTGTGTATTTCCTTCTTGCTCACTCTTGGAACCGAAGTAAATAATAGTAGTAACATAACAGTTTCTAAGATAAGAAAGGGTCCGACAGTTACCGTTAGTAGGTAGGCACTTCGTAAAAATTGGGTTGTTGAGTAAAAATATTATCAAATTTTTTTTTTTCAAATTAATGTGTAAGTATTATACCTTTTTAAAAAGAGGAATAAACGCGTCAAAATTTGACGTCACTTGCCATACTATTTTGGTACATTTTTTTTACACTACAGTCGGTCAAAGTTGCGAAATTCAATAGTTTTCCATATCACCTTTAGTTAAAATAATATTTTATTTTAAAATGGTACAATAAGTACTTTATTTTTACATTCTATTTAGACACAGCAATACCCTAGATTACAAAACCTCCAAGAAATATCGAAATTATCAGCATTAGCAGTCACAGCATTCAAAAGTATGTCACAGGGTGCTCATTTCCCCTTTTTTTTTGAAATCAGTATAATTCTGTAAGTACATGGGGTGGATTTTTAAAAATATTTTTCTGAGTACTGTTAGAACTTGGGGCATCGTGGGAATCCAGTTGGACGCCAGGTTCTTGGACACCCTGTATACATAAACACAGGATAGGAATCTAGTTGAATTATCACATGGAGATCATTATAATATTTTACATTCAGATGATTCAGATTCAAAATTATAGTCACTTGTTTTCTATAATGCAACATAGACAAACCCTCTAGACCAACTAGTGTTGTCAGTGAACTAAATAGTGGGAACCATAGATATTAGTTTGGTTCGCCACAAACTGAAAGAGGACGGCACCGTCAATGCGTCGACACAATCGAATGACATTTCAACATGACGGCCGTAGTTCCAATTTTCGCCATTTCACAAATAAGTTGGTAGGAGTGTAATGAACAATCATAAAAATGACAGCTGAAGTTGGGTGGGACTTAATTAAAATATACAAGTTAACACTAAATTATTTAAACTATGTACAAGTATATACTAGTAATAATAAAAAAAGGGGAAAGAGCTCATAGGGCATCAAAATATTCATCCGCATCGCTGTCAGTGGGAATAGTGCTCAAAAGGCTGGCAGCATTGCCACGTTGGATGGCAATGCTAATTCTTTGAGCTAAAAATAGGCCAGCCCTCTGGTCCCGTGTGGAGTCTACCAACCGCTTGGCGATGTCCCGAAATACTTGATGAGCACTCGGACCCCAAGGCCCTAGTGTTTCAACCCCAAACGGCTCAAACATATAGCTCCCAAGAAGGTTGTTATATTTGCGCCGTTTGAGGTTTTCTGCACCTGCAGCAGCCGCTCCAACACAGCACGCCGTGCTAGGAAGATGGGATGGCGCGAGGGTGTCAACACAGGTTGCATCCTACACCAAAGGCCTACCCAACTTCCAAGGCATTATAGTCATTCCGTCTGGTCTCTTCCCATCGTCGCGTGCCAGTGGGACTTGATTGACTGTTTATTGACATTGACAGTCACAGACGCTCACGTTCCAGTGCTGCCACTGCCGGTACCTACTGCATGTACTTTTGGTTTGTTTTTGTTTCAAGGGAGAACGAAAGAAACCTACATGTCATTTCGTATTAGTTAGAAGAGTATAGCAATAGCACCATGCTATAATTTTGATTATCCGAGTATTGACATGATGTCTTTTGACATTTTGACGGACTATAATACTTGCGGCTGGCCCTGGCTGACTGCTGTCTTGTTGAGTTTAGAACCACGTGTTTTGATTCACAATTTAAAGAAATAAGTTTAAAAATGGGTATAATACAAAGAGTGAAGTAAGGAAACCTTATTCAGAAACAGTTTTGTTCGTTTATGAGACTAACAACTAACACAACTTATCTAATTTACAGGAAACCTACAACAAGGAAGGGTAAAAAGGTTTTGCAATCAAAGGAGCCAAAACCTATTGAAGGGCCCAAACAAGCGCTTTTCCTTCAGGGTCGTAACCCTTCAGAGCGCACACGGAAACTACTAAAAGATATTTATGATTTGAAGAAACCTGATGCAGCTTACCTCAGCCGTAAAAACGACTTTATTCCTTTTGAAGATGGGACGCTCATTGAGAAGTAAGTATTGAAGATCACAGTTAGCAATTTCTCAGGTTTATTTATAACCTAATTGTTAGTCTTAACTTGGTTAACATTTAGCAACAAGCTATGTTATTTCTGTTAAACTGGTGATTCGTTTTTGTTTTTAAGTCAGTCATTGACTGCAACTGCGGAGTTGCGGACACACTATGACCGCAAACAATAAATTTTCTATTGTGTCTTGTCTGGCAGTCAGCATGTTAATAAATTGATGAAACCATGAAAGGTGTTTGTTTATGTGTATGTATGTCTGATTAACTCACGCATTAGTATCCTGAATTACTTGACTATATTAAGTACTCAAACAAATATGGGTGATGATCTTCTGTCACACCACAGACTTCGATGTTACCGGTCATGTGCTAATAATAATTTAATCTTTAAATAGTTTATTGATATAATTAATTGGTGAGTTATATAATAATTAAATCTTTATGACTAATTACAGACTATGCTACAAGAAAGAAGCAGCATTATTTGGAGTTGGAACCAACTCAAAGAAGAGGCCTCACAATATCGTACTTGGCCGTACATTTGACTATGGCATCCTGGACATGATAGAACTCGGTGCAGACACCTATAAAGCCATGTCAGAATTCCACAATATGAAAGTGCTGACTGGCATAAAACCTTGCTTGGTTTTCAATGGGCCAGCATGGGACTTGAACCAAGATTTGAAGAGATTAAAATCACTTTTCACTGATTTCTTTTATAGAGAAAAGGTATGCCTTAAACTTATTTGCACTTTAATATATTGTTTTCAGAATGAAATATTAATTTGGAATCAGTATGATGAATAAATTG
Source organism: Cosmia pyralina (assembly GCA_946251885.1). Taxonomy (NCBI): domain Eukaryota; kingdom Metazoa; phylum Arthropoda; class Insecta; order Lepidoptera; family Noctuidae; genus Cosmia; species Cosmia pyralina. Next base: position 12,029,441 of record OX276353.1, read on the forward strand.
TTTTATTCATAAACTTTAATTGCCAGACATGGACAGTCAACAGAAACCTGTTGCGCACCAATTAGCAGACACAATAGAAATTTTATTGTTATCCGCACATATGGTGTGCAGTCAACATTTTAAGAGTTAAAATAAAATGAAGCCATACATGCAATTATGGGCAAATTAAATTACATCAAAATTTTCATAAATGGAGTTTTAAAATTCAAATAATTAAGGTACTCTGCACTCTGCAGAATCAATGAAAGCTTTGAACCAATACCACATTTTATTTATTTATGTATTTATAGCATGTAATCAGAGTTATAGTTGTGTTACAATTGTTTAGTTTCAGTTCTGAATCTCTGCGTGCCCTTTTAGCAAAGGCCTCCTCCAACCCCTTCCAATTCTCTCTGTTACTTGCTTGTATGTCTAGTCCATGTCTTTCCTGCCAACCTCACCAAGTCATCCTGCCATCTTTTCAAGGGTTTTCCTTTCTTTCTCTTCTTCTCCCTAGGGTACCATAGGTTCACTTTTTTGTTCTATTTCTCTTCTCCCCTGACAGCGTGGCCGGCCTATCTCCATTATAATCTGCTTAGTTTCAATAATACATCTTGTGGTTTTGTTGCCTTCTAAATCATACAGTGATTGGTTCTTTCTTTTCCCCGTCATACTCCTTTCCATGCTACGGTGACATGTTTGAAGTTTTGTCTGTTGGGTTTTGGTCAAGGCCCATTATGTTTGGCATCCGTAAGTTAGTATGGTGTATTCCCGTTCATCCCCTCGACTTCGTCCCCCTCGGGGGACGAACGGGAATGCGTTATTTATTTTCCCGATGGTCCCCCTAATTTTTTTGGGGGGGACGAACGGGAATAATTTATTAATTCTTTTTTTAGTTCTATTGCTCCCACCAAATAAAAGAAGACTGGTGGTTTTAATTGGTAAAAAAACAAATTTGAAATAAAATCAGAAATAGGAGGATGCTGGTGTTGAAATGTCTTCTTTAACAGAGATGCTTATTTTCTTGTCTTTCATTATTTCCTTGTAAGACCAGTATTTCTTCCACGCATGTATTTGTGTCTATCTCTGTGCTGCATATGTTATTTGCTGTCATTATTTCTCCTAGAATCTTCTATAAAATCTATTGTGATTTTATTTACTGTGATTGTTTCCTTTGCTCTGTTGGTCATTGCTTTAGTTTTTGATGTGTTCATATTTTGAGACCCAATACTTCATAACCACTGAGTAATCATTCAATCATCTAAATGTGTCCTGTAATGTCAATTTCAGGTAGAAACAATCAGACTGCAGGGATTGGAGCATGTCATCAGTTTCACGGCCACTGAAGGTGGCAACATATACTTCAGATCATACAGAATACAGCTGAAGAAGAGTGGTCAAAGAACACCTAGGATTGAATTGGAGGAAATAGGTATGTGGTATTGCATTATGCTATATGTGAAAAGTTTTATATGATGCCTGTAGTATACACTACAGGCATCATATAAAACTTTTCACATATTAGCACTGCTAATTATACAATTAGCAGTACTCATTATATTCATTACTGACGTCATGTGTGTACTGTGGGTACATTTAGATCCCTTTGAGGAATACAGGCATTATATTGTGTTACATAGAGGTGCATAATGAAAGTGATGGTTGTGGAGTTTATATCATGAGTTTACTATATGAAATCAATAGTTGCCATTGCCACCCATAGGAAGTACATGGAAAATCTATTGAAACACAATATTAAATCCTCTGAGATGTTACAGAAAGCTGTGCCCAACACTAGTAAAGAAAAAATATTAAGGGGGAAGCGCCAGGACAGCCCGCGAAATTCAATTTTTTTTACGTTTTTTGCAATTTGTAAGACAGTCTTAGGTTGTATGTTGATTAAAGTATGATTCGCTACCTATCGTAACAAATATGTATTTACAGAATTATAATCATTTGAATCAGCAATACAACTCCTTAAATTTGTACAATCCTCAAATGTCATGATTTCATGAAATAGTCATTCAACAGGATTACCTGGTCTTAAAGAGTTGTGTTGATGACTTTAATGATTATAATTCTGTAAATACAAACTTGTTACGGTCGCGAATCATATTTTGGTCAACATACAACCTAATACTGACTTGCAATTTGCAAAAAACGTAAGAAATTTTGAATTTCGCGGGCTACCCTGGCGCTTTCGCTTTAAGGATGACCTGCTGTGGTAGCCCGCGAAATTCAAATTTTCTACACGTTTGTTATTGTCGCGAATCATATTTTCATCAAGATACAACTTGACACTGATCTGCAAATTGCAAAAAACACAAGAAAATTATAATTTCGCGGGCTACCACAGCGGATCAAAAATGTTATATAATACATCAAAAAATCTTTTCATTTTCAGGTCCTTCAATAGATTTCAAGCTAAGAAGAACTAGACTGGGATCAGAAGATTTGTTCAAGGAGGCTTGCAGAGTTCCCAGGGAACTCAAACCAATTACAAAGAAGAATATATCCAGAGATGCCTTCGGCTCCAAGATGGGTCGCGTGCACATGGGCAAACAGGACATCAACAGACTACAGACTCGCAAGATGAAGGGATTGAAGAAGACCCCGGAGGAGAAAAAGAAGTTCCTTGTAAAGAGGAAGAAGGAAAGACAAGCGGCGAGACAAGCACAGAATGTTGCTGCAGAATAAAGATACTTGATTACTATTCCATCGATGTTTTTTTTCTTTGTATGCCATATTTACCTCTTAGTACCGTCAAGTGCAAATCCATGATAACTAATAGGTCTTTACCTATGAAATTGCCGTTTTGTATGAAAAAATTAAACGAATTTTTTTCATGCATTTTTTATTTGTATTAATCGAAGTAATCACCTGTGCAATCAATGCATCTTTGCCAACGCAGTGGCAGTTTATTGATGCCCTTCTTAAAGAAATCAGCTGGACGGGAGGCAACAAATTCTTCAAAGGCATTTTGTACTGCCTCTCAGGTATTGAATTTTTTTCCCGCCAAGAAGTTATCCAAATTCTGGAAAAAGTAGTAATCTGTAGGCGCAAGGTCTGGTGAGTAGGGCGGATGACGGAGAGCTTCCAACCCCAGTTCTTGCAACTTGGAGACCGTCTGCTGTGCAGTATGAGGTCGCGCGTTATCGTGCAGGAGCAGCGGAGACGAGCGATTGACCAATGCTGGTTGGAGAGTACACATCTGAAGTAATGCTCACCCCGTTTGGTAAGAAGCTGTGATGAATCACACCGGCGCTAGACCACCAAACAGTGACCATCACTTTTCTAGGGGTAAGTTTTCGTTTAGGGCATTGTTTAGGTGCTGAACCAGGATCCAACCAACTTGCTGAGCGCTTGCGGTTATCAAACAGAATCCATTTTTCATCGCAGGTAACAATGTGGTTCAAAATTCCTTCATTTGTGTGTCTGTTGAGCAGTGCAAGGCACGTCTCGACGCGTACTTCGCGCTGGCGATCATTGAGTTCGTGGGGCACCCATTTGTCAAGCTTTTTTACCTTGCCAATTTGACGCAAATGGACCAATATTGTTTTGACGCTAACGTCGAAAGCTGCTGCTAATTCAGCCGTAGATTGTGTATCATCAGCTTCCACAATCGCCTTTAATTCGTCATTGTCGACAAAAGTCTTCGGACGACCGCGAGGTTCATTTTTCAGGTCGAAATTTCCAGAACGGAAGCGAGCAAACCAATAACAAGTGGTGCGTTGGTTTGTAGTGTTAGCTCCGTAAACGTCGTTGATGTTGTGTGCCGCTTGTGCCGCGTTGCTGCTACGACGGTACTCATATTCCATAATTACTCGAATTTTTAACGTATCCATGATGACGAAAAAGATTGAAATGCGATGAAAATGTAACACTAATCAATAAACAAATGACTACTTTTGGAAAAAAAAAATCCATGTTTTTAAAATAAAATTAATTTGAAATTAGACTTCTTAGCCAAACAAAAATTATTTTGATTTGAAATGGCCAGTACTGCAGAACGGCAATTTCATAGGTAAAGACCTAATATTTGACATTGACAGCGCCTTTATGTCGTAGCACTAAGGACGGTTTCCATAGTTCGCAGACGTGTGGTTGACTCGAAAAACCATTGTAGTCAATGTTCATAAGCATGTAGAAAAATCAATGGCCTAGCTATAAGGCTGAAGTCATAGATGTCTGGAGCCGACCATCAACATCAGCGCATCACCATCATCGTCATCAACACTTCCTCAACCTTTCTAGCTAGCAGCATCCACGGCTTCCCCACCTTCCTTACTTCCTTCGTACCCTCAGCGTCATGAGAGAGGTCACTAAGCAGAGACACACTTAATTCTCTCTTGGACTGACGGATGCAGTAGGGGAAGTACGTACAAAATGACATACAGTTTTGGTTTTGGGTCATAACTCTTTATTATTAAATCACAGCACATTCATATTGTACACCAGTAATCTTTGGTTTTATACCTATGAATTATCATAGATATTTAGAAGATAAACAAACTAGAAAAAATAAAAAAAATTGTTTAACTGAGATCAACGAAAATCCATTTTGCCCATAGTATATGGACAAAATGGCATATCACATATGGACTAAATGACATACACGCCAAAGTTATAAAATTAAAGGCAAAGCTCGCAAATGAACCGCTTGGTTCGTTTAGGAACGTCCGCGCAAGAAGCGTGGGCCCAATGCGAACAACTTAAACACCGCAACCAGTCTTCTCCAGGTCTTGACCGGGAAAAAAGATCGTTGCAATATAAGCAAACGCAATCCTCTTCGTCATCTTGAGTGTTGTTTGGCAAATTTTCTTCTTCACTGTCTTCTTCGAATAAGGTTTTGGTAACGGTTCGTCTCCTCTTCTCTGGAGGAGCTTTAGGCTCATTATTTGACTTGATCGCGTTCATGTTTGGAGTAGAAGTCAAAATCAAAGCGGTTTGTCGTTTCTTTGGCTTACGTTTTCCTTGACCACTTATGTAACGTCCTTTCGGGACAGGAGATAAATCCTCAATAGGCACTGCTAGAGTATAGGAGGAAGGACGTTCTTTACTACCAACAGATGGGCGATTTTGATTTGGACCAGATAAATTATGGTCTTGATCAGTGTTTGCTGTTGAATTGTTAGCTTGTTCAGTAGAGTCGGTTGTTTGAACTGTATCATTTTTGTCAGGTGTTACGGCACGGAATATTTGCTGCTGATGTGGAGTTTGTGTAGATTCAGAAGCTTGAAGATGGTTCGTTACGGGAAGTGAAATTGAATTGTCTAACTGCTGTGTAGAGGGTCCAGCTACGGGAACTGGACTAGGAGCTATTTGCTGATGACATTGCACATTGGAGGCGTCTTCCAGTGGTATGTTTGTAGTCTCCGCAGGTTCATACATATAATCGGGAAATATTTCAGGATTTAGAGGCCAAATGCCAGTGTTTTTAAATCCGTTACAACCATTTTGCACTGTAGCTGCCTTACCATAAGCTTCCTTGAACAGGCCAGCAATCTGAAACTGTGTAACGACACGTCCTGGGTGTTGTTTTAGCCATTTGGATGTCTCTTGGTTAAAATAAGTCTATAAGGGCCCGAAAAATGAGACATCTAAAGGCTGCATGCGATGAGTGCAATGTGGAGGTAGACACAAAATAATAATGCCGTTTTGTTTCGCGTATTCTAAAGTTTCAATCCCTTTATGACTTGCATGCCCGTCGACAATCAATATAACTTTATCGTCAATGGAAGATTTAACAAAATTTTGGAGGTGCTTAAGCCATTTCAGAAATAAATCTGTTGTCATCCATCCTGATGGTTGAGCTACACCTAAAGTGCCAGGAGGTGCTTCATCTACCAGTTCATTTTTCATATTTTTCCTCGAAAATATCATCATCGGCGGAACAAACGTACCAACAGCATTAACACAACAAACAACAGTGGTGTTGGTTCCACGTTCTGCGCTAGTTATTACGCCAACTTGCTTCCTGCCAGCAGTAGCCAATATCTTTTGGGGTTTTTGTACAGTAGACAGGCCTGATTCGTCAGCATTATAAATTCGATGTGGCCCAATGTTTTCAGATTCCAGCAGATTTCCGTATATCTCGAAAAACTTTTTGACTTGTGGCCGATTAAAAGCCTGAGCACGAGCGGCTGAAGTAGCTTCTGGTTTGCGTAGAGAAATATCTTTATTTCGTCTTAAAAATCCTTCTAACCATTCTTGTCCAGCTTTCTGTTTTTGTGGGTTAAATCTATGAGCGAAACCGTTTCTTTCAGCCATATTAAAAGCTAATTCTTGAACAGAAGCTCGCGTCAGTCCAAACAAACGAGATTCAAGTAATTTCAAATGCTCAACTAATTTTCTTTCCACATCAGGAGGAAAAGTAGCTTTCCAAGATCCTAGACCCTTTGCACTGGACTCCAAAGTTTTGTTACTATTCGAAGCATGTCTTCTGAGAGTTGCTTGTGGCACTCCAAAAGTTTTAGACGCCAAGAGCCAGCCCATTTTATTACTGAGCACTGCTTCTATAGCTTTACGCATTGATTCCTCACTCCAGGATTGGCGATCAGTTTTACGGTTATAATTACGCGGCATTTTGGTATATCTGTAAAGAAATTAACATCGTTGAATAAAGGTACAATTAGCTCATTGAGTTCTTATGGACAAAACGACATACCTATGTCATTTTGTCCGTTACCTATGTATGTCATTTTGTCCATATAGCGTTATAAAAAATCAAAATTCAATAATAAATTCAAAATGAATATTATTTACGGAAAAAGTTATTTAAATGTAACAATAAGTACTTAACGGGTGCAATAAATGTACACGCAAATTAAAATCATGAACAATATAACATTAATACATAAAACTCACTCCAATAAAAGAAAAACTCGTAACTTACCAATGTTTGTCGTCAGCCATGACACCCGAACGAAAGACTGGCGCGAGTTCACGATTTGACAGGTTGGTATGAGCCGGTAGGGTCACGTGATGTATTTGTCTACGGCGGGCTAGAAGCGGCAGAATTTGAAATATGATGCCTGTGTCATTTTGTCCGTGTATGTCATTTTGTACGTACTTCCCCTACTCCTCTCTTATAGAGCATACACATTATCTCCTCAACATTCTGGAGAACACCGCAAAATAGTTCTGAATTTACCGGGGACTAGGCGGCAAATGGTTGCGAACTTGCGACATACGTACCTACATGAACTTGCGGCTTGGCAAGAATCATCGCAGAGGTAGACTGGCCCAAGACTACCTATCTACCTCTGATCTCGGACGGGAGTGATGTAAAGTGCGTTTCACGTAAGAATTCCCTTCGCCGTAATGTTGATACCAAATTGCTTGTCATTGAAGAATTGCATGCAAAAACTTCCACCAATGAAAAGCAATGGTGCCAACCAACATTACGGCGAAGAGAATTCTTACGTGAGACGCATTCTAGCGACTCGTATACCTAACCCAGGGTTAGGTACATGAAAGATTAGGTACACACGGCTACACATCAAGCTATAAATTTCCAATTTACACTGACCTCTCATTGTAAAAATCCTATACATTGCGAAATCAGCTTATACTGGAAATGTATAGATAGCTTGATCTGTAGCCGTGCGTAGGTGAGCTTGATCTGTAGCCGTGCGTAGGTGCAGTTAGCGAGAAAAGTCGATTAACACTGCTACATTTAACATCTAAATTGAAACAAAAATATTCGAAACATTGTACCTATTTCAGCATTTCACCTAATAGCTGAGAACTAATGTTCAGTTAATTTTACTTTCTGTTCCGATTTTAATTGAATAAGATTTAAAAAACTATAAAATATGGTACCTAGTCAGCTTTTACCGCTACCTGCACGTAGAAAGCCAGCAACAAAAGTCGATTAACACTTGCATTTTTTTAAAATCTTAATTATTAAGCGAAATATTGAAGTCAAATCAATACTCAATAGGTACTCAATCATTTATTGCATTCCACAATGTGGAACACAATGTGTGTGTGTGTGTGAATGTGGATGTGTGTGTGTGTTCGTGTGTGTGGTGTGATGTGTGTGTGTGTGATGTGTGTGTGTGTGTGTGTGTGTGTGTGTGTGTGGTTACATTCTTAGGTGGTAAGTAGACATTTGTTGTAACAATCGTGGACCCTGTCGGGCACAGCAAAAGAAAAGTTTGAAGGAAGTGGACATAATTATACATGCAAAACCAACAAAACAGAACAGAACAAAATAACAGAAGTACTTAAAATTTTAAGAACATTAACTAAAAAAAAAGGTTTATCGAATCATTTTTTGATAATTTAGATGATGTCAAAAAGTCGACTTGTATTGTTGACCGTACATACCACATGCTGCAGATCATGACTCCAATGTTGTCACACAATCCAATGTTACCTACTGCTTGCGCGTAGCAAGCGTTGGTAACTGCAATATTTGCATTTAGTCAGGTGAGAAAAAATTAGGAGATACCTACGTATTAGATGATAAGAGATGATAACACATGCATGCATAGGTAAGTACTCAAAGCAAGCATATATTATTTTTTTGCATTCGTACGATTTTCAAAAAGTTTCTTTCTTACTGGGAATCGGCCCCCACTAACGCGAAATAAGAAGTCATCAGACTCTTTGATACTTAAAACCAATTCAAGTACCTACCTAAGTAGGTCGAAAACCTTTTACATTAACGATTGCGGAAGTAACTACTTACTACCTAATTACCTACCTACCTGGTACAAGCTCTTAAGGCGAGTAGTGCTGCCAACTAGCGCCACCATGCAGAAAAAATTAATAAGTCTGGAGATATGGAACATTTTGAAATTTCCTAATGCTCACATTTTTAGCTTGATGAGGTAGATATACCTATTTGATACAAAAATTTACTTATTACTTTATTCTTAATGGTGGCGCTAGTTGGCAGCACTACTCGCCTTAAATAGTTAGGTACCTTATACCTACCCGCATTTGTTTTAATTTGCTATTTCATAAATTAAAAGAGGGAAATGGTGATTTACGACAGTTTATGTAATTGTGATAAACTTGAAAGATAACTAAGTATTATTAAGGTTTGGATAAAGTTAAAATTACTACTGTTAGTAGGTCTGTCGTTTGGGGCTCGTGGCTAAGTAATATCAGCCGCATGGATCGATCGATCAGGCTTGCCGCGGTTGGTTTGTCGTGTATCGGTGACCATCTTTACATACCGAGACAACTCCGTGCTTCTGAAAGCACGTTAAGCCGTTGGCCCCGGCTGTCATTCGTGGATCTTAACAGTCGTTGCAGGTCGTCTGAAACCCGAAAGTCTGACAACCAGTCTTACCAAGGGGGATCGTATTAGGTAAGTACCCAGTAACACAACCCAATTGTGGAGGTCAGATACGCAGTTGCTCCACGTAAAATACTGGTACCTATTCACTTGTATATCCGGGTAGACTGGAAGCCGCTCCCACATAGTTTGGAAAAGGCTAGGTAAATGATGAGTCTACCGTTTCCATAGATATTTATATTTCTATGACCATTTCCCATTTCCTTCCCTTTAAATTCGATATACCTACTCGAGTTTAGGAAGATACAGAAGCGTAGGAAAAACATGGCTTTGTGTTGATCTCGCTAAGTGTTCTACTGATAAGGCGAGCGAGTAGGTACTACATACCTATGCGTAGGTATGCACTCAAGCTAATTTCCATACGCAATGTTTGTAAACTGTATTACGGTACTTAGGGTAATAATATTTGCCATGCATTATGGCGAAGTTAGTCACATTAGCGCTGTTATTCAGTAGTTATGGCATGTGTGTTACTCGTACCAACTTAAAATTCACATAAAAAAAATCTTGTTACTCCAAATTCTCAACTTCTTTCTCTGAGGTTTTGCTAAACATTTCCCACGCTTTCACAAGTACCTACCTATAATTAATTTCACCAGTCAGTTTGAATTCCCATAAATGTATCAGAGGGTGAGTATGAAATCATCAACCGGGTACAAATCCAAACTCCGGATACGTCCATATTGAAAACCTAAATGTCACTGCCCGACCTGAGAATCGAACCCATGCTCAGCTCTCGCTCTTGCGATCACTAGATCAATGAGCCAGAGCCAGTCAAGTAGTACCTAAGTAAGTGGTAAACAGGTGGGTATGAAGGTAGGTACATTGGTATAGGTATCTACTTACTTAAATATGTACCTATACGTGAGAAGAACTCTAAGCAGAGTCGTTTTAAGTGAACAACTTACTAACTTGTATAACATGATTACAATTACACAGTAGGTACCTAATTAACGAGTGATATGCCAATACAGTATTAAATTACTTCAGTAAGTACCTAGCATAACAAGGTGTAAAAGAAAATAACTTTAGGTAGTGTTTTAGGCCATCGAACTGAATAAGGTTTACTATGGGACCAAAACCGCGAAAAAACAAAACTGCTGTTTGTGCTTGGATAATGAGGGCCTAATCAGTAGAAATACTAGAAAAACAAAACGTTTGGAAGGCGATTACCACTTGACTAAGCCTTCTCATCTGCTTCGCCAACTCGGTTGCTACGAGTGATGGTACGACTAAGGGCTGATTTTTCAATAGGTTGATAATTTTTATGTGAAGAATAAATGTGACAGTTTGACATATTTTCCACACAAAAGCTGTCAAACCACCATATTTATTCCTCTGATAAAAATTATCTGACTATTGAACAATCAGCCCTAAGTATTGTAGAGTACATTTCTTTCCAAATCACGAAATCAATAATAGGGCTATCCTATATATCCTAGGTAATGTTTGAAAAACATCTACCTACCAAAGATAAATCTACCGACACACATAGAAGCATTGCTGAAGTAACCCGAAGGAAATGCCCGACGTTTTTCTTTTGCGACGTCGCAACGCTTTTACTAGTAGGCACGTATGTGTGTCGGTCCTATGTACTCGTACTTACCTATATAGGGTGACTGGTAATTAGTGACCGATACTTAAACACATGCTTGTGCTCATGATAACAAACAACTTTTAATATGGCACCAAAACTGAAATCGCGAAAAAAAATCAGCTGCTCCCTACATTTTGACGAGTTATGCGAACATGAATGTAAGGGACAGCTGATTTATTTTTCGCGATTTCAGGTTTGGTCCCATAGCAAAAGTTGTTTGTTATCATGAGTAGGTATACTCATGTGTTTAAATATCGGTCACTAATTACCAGTCACCCTATATACTTATGTAGTTATTTAGTTATCTATTTATACAAATGTTTTTTTTTTTAGGTAGGAACCTACCTCTACCTACATTAAATTGCTTATCTCAACCAGAAGTGTTTTAATAATGTGAATAGGAAATGAACAAAAAGGTTGCTGTCAAAGCAATGACCCTTACGCCCTTTAATCTACAATAATCGGTTGTATTGTAAGGTTGGGGAAAAAGTCTTTTCGCATTAAAGTATGTATGAACTTAAAATAAAATCTCTTTGGCTATACTATTTGTATCTGGCTGGTTTTGGTATCATTGAAAGTTTAAAATTTAAAGAACATAATTCCAAATTCAAAATGGGAAAATGTGTGATTTTCATTTGTTTTTCGTACTGTCAAGATGAGTAAATATAATGAAGAAATTCGATACATTTTAAAATTTTACTACAAAAAAGGTAAAAATGCAACGCAAGCCGCGAAAAAAATTTGCTATGTTTATGGACCCAATGCAGTGTCTGTGAGAGTAGCACAAATTTGGTTTAAGCGTTTTCAATCCGGAAATTTTGATGTCAAAGATGCACGTCGCTCTGGTCGCCCTATTACGGATAAAATGGATGGCATTTTTGAAAAAGTGGAGCAAGATCGGCATATCAGTAGTTACGACGTAGCTGAAGAACTGGTAATTGACCACAAAACAGTTTTGGCGCATTTGAAAAAAACTGGGTACACAAAAAAGCTCGATATTTGGGTACCTCACGAGCTCACTGAAAGAAGCCTAATGAACCGTGTACTTATTTGTGATTCTTTATTACGGCGTAATGAAACCGAACCATTTTTGAAGAAGCTGATAACTGGTGATGAAAAGTGGATCACGTACGACAAGAACGTGCGAAAAAGGTCGTGGTCAAAGGCCGGTCAGGCTTCACAGACTGTGGCGAAACCCGGGTTAACTCGCAACAAGGTGATGCTGTGTGTGTGGTGGGATTGGTTCATTTTGAGCTGTTACCACCAGGCAGGACCATTGATTCTGAACTCTACTGCGAACAACTGATGAGATTAAAGCATGAAGTTGAGAGAAAGCGGCCGGAATTAATCAACAGAAGGGGTGTGGTTTTTCATCATGGTAACGCTAGACCTCACACATCTTTAGCCACTCAGCAAAAATTAAGAGAGTTTGGCTGGGAGGTGTTAATGCATCCGCCGTATAGTCCTGACCTTGCACCTTCAGATTTCCACCTGTTTCGGTCTCTTCAGAATTCTTTAGGCAGTGTCAGGTTAACATCACGAGAGGACTGCCAAAACCACTTGTCGCGGTATTTTGATCAGAAGTCCCAAAATTTCTATAGTAATGGGATCATGTCTCTACCTACAAGATGGCAAAAAGTTATCGAACAAAATGGTACCTACATACTGTAGAAAAATGTAAATAATGTATATTAAAAAACGTTTTCAATTTTCTTAAAAAATGCGAAGAAACTTTTTCCCCAACCTATTAAGTTTAGTCTTTATGTAGTTCTGTGCAAATTGGAAAGGGTTTTTGTTAAAAGCTGGATATGTTAACCTTTTGAACGTCAAACAGTGATTGTTAATTTCCGTTGTTTATCAATGTCGTATTTTGTACGGTGGATTGATCACGTTGCCGTCGATTCAATATGAGTCATGTCATGACTGAGTATCTACTTACTTATTTCGTTTTTTAATGTGGAGCACGAAAGTTGAACGTTCCTAAACCGTCTTAACTCACGGTGAATTTCACCCTTTTCTTTTTGGCCTTATCTAGCTAAACTAACCAGGGGCGTAGCTACCTTCACATCAGCCGTCCTATTTATTTATTTATTAAAGGCTTACCAACTAAACACATACACAGCATTAACCCAGCGTCTTAGTCATAATATAGATCTCGCATGTATCTAAATTATAGGAAAGCACGACACTATAAATGATACGGGGACCCCAAGCTACTGGGAGGCCCCCGATGTGTGTTAGAAAAATTCATAAAATATTTAATTGATATGAAGCCCATAATAAATGAATACTTACTTAATGAAAATTATGATTTACATAGTAGGTATTTTTAATATTTTAATAGGCGGGCCAATTCTCAAGGTCTTGCATTCATGAAGTAAAATCACATAAGTAGAACATCTAACCTATCCGAGTCAAGATGCTATACATTTCGTTAAAAAAAACAATATCCTCCTTTTGAGCTTCGCCGCAGTCGGTTAAAAAGGGTCACCCCATTTTTTGATACAGGGAGGGCCCCGGACCTCTTTCGGATAACTACGACACTGTGACCTTAACATGGATAGAGTACCTATAGTGCAGCTAGCTCGAGCGTTCCATAGTTCTCCTATTTATATCAATAAATCAACTCGGCCCATCGCAGTGCACGGCTGAAACTCGCCTAAATTTCACCATAGCACCCGGTTGTCCACTTTCCGTATTCAGTCTGTCCCATCTTTGGATTTGGGATTTGGTTTTCAGCAGAGGCGGATTAAATGTCGAGAGCGCCCTAAGCAAGCACCTCATCGGCGCCCCTCTGGTCTGGCAGCCGAATAATTATTATAAATTTTAACTTGTACTTATAGGTATAAATAATTAGTTGCGTCGCACGGTTTCACCCGTGTGATGATCCATCCCGTGGAGATTCCGGGATAAAATGTGCAAATCTGGGTCTCCAGCTATCTACATACCAAGTTTCATCACAATCAGTTCAGTAGTTTTTCCACTGAAAAATCTGTGAAGTTCCACTGATTTATTTTAAGAGAGTACATCTCTATAGAATTAACTAATCTTTTATATTTTATTTTATGTTAATTATTCTCTTGGTGTGCTTGGTTATTAACTTGCGTGCGCGCGCCACCTTGTAACCTCGCGCCCCTAGGCACGTGCCTAGTTTTCCTTAGGGATAATACGCCACTGGTTTTCGGTCCATCTAGCCGATTCTAGCTATTTAGGTACTTTCTTTTAAAACCATAGTTTTCAAATAAACATTTAGGTTCTTGGTAAAACACGTCTAGGTTGTTTTTTAGATTCCTCAAAACAGCAACGAGGTATTTTAACGAGGCTGTTTAGCAAATTAAGGAGGCATTCTTAATTGGGCACAGAGTGGCAGGCAAAGACCTAAAAGAACTTTGATATAATGTGGGTACAACCTAGGCTAGGTACTTCAAAAGAAAGCATTTTGATCAATTGTAGGGATGTAGAGCCGATACCTATTGTAGAGGTTTCATGCTTTGCTCAAACCTAAGCATGAAGCTGGCTGACATTCTTTAATTCAAACATCGAATTACTCTTAGAGAAAAACGAAGGTCGTTTTTCTTGAAGGGTGAGAGTCAGATTCTAGCTAGGGCTCCGCTTAGGCAGTGTTAATCTTTAAGTCTGTATCTGATCTAAATATATAAAAGAAAAAACTGACTGACTGACTGACTGACTGACTGACATATAAACACACAGCCCAAACCGCTGGGTCTAGAGATTCCAAATTTGGCAAGTAGTTTCCTTATGAAGTCTAGGGGTGCACTAAGAAAGGATTTTCAAAATTCACCCTCTGAGGGGGTGAAACGGGGGTCCAAAGTTTGTATGAAAAATCTTATTCCTTGAGTTAATAGACTTGAAACTTGGCACGAATATTTATCTAAGTAATGTTTTTCATTTTTAGTTTTCCTAAGAGGGATTGGGGGGTGTCAAAGTTTGTCTCGAGTAATTTTAACGCGCGGCCGATTAACTCGATGTTCAGTATTTATACTTGAGATCAAAAATAAAGAATAACGTGTATCAGAGTTTTTGAAAATCACTCCCCTAAGGGATTGAAAAAGGGTAGTAAAGTTTACAGGGCAGGTTTACTGCGGGGATTGATTAACTCGAAATTTGGTGTAAATAATCTTTCAGTCAAGTTACGGAAATATCCCAAACGGTTTTTTCAAATCCACCTCTGTGGGGGTGAAAACAGGGAATATAGTTTATATGAAAAATATTATTCATTTGGTTAATTAACTTGAAACTGGGAACAAGTACTTGCCTAAGCAAGTAATAAAGTTTGTCATTAATAGAGTTTCCCCCAGAGGGAAGGTAGAGGGGGAGGGGGGGAAGGAGAGGGGGTGGTGAAGAGGGAAAGAGAGAAGGGTGCTAGTATTGAGGGAGGAGGAGAGGGATAGGCGGGTGTAATGAGGGGGATGGAGGTGAAGAGGGGGCGAGTGGGGGACGGGAGGAGTTGGTGAGGGTAGAGGGGGAGGAGAAACTAGTGAAGGGGGTGTGAGAGGGGGAGGGGAGGTTAGCGGGAAGGGGATGTGGTGAGGGGGGTAAGAGGGAGAGGGTGTGAGAAGGTTGAGGGGATGAGAGGGGTGAGAGGGGGTGGGAAGGAGAGAGGGTGTTAGAGGAAGCGGGGAGGGTGAGAGGGGGGTCATATGGGGGCCTTTACACCTTAAAGTTGCTTTTTGTATAGCACTGATTCATTGAAGAGGTGAGAGGGGGTGAGAGGGTGGGGAAGAGTTGGCGAGTGTAGAGGGTAAGAGTTGGCGAGGATAGAGGGGGTGAGGAAACGGTGAAGGGGGTGAAAGGAGGAGGGGGAGGTTAGCGGGAAAAGGATGTGGTGCGGGGGTGAGAGGGAGAGAGGAGGGGGAGGGGGAGGGGGAGGGGTGAGACGGAGCGGTGAGGGGGATGATAGGGGAAGGTGAGAGGGGTGGGAAGGGGAAGGAAGGGAAGGGGGTGAGAGGGGTTTAGAGGGAGGGGAGGAGGGGTGAAAGGGGGTTAGAGGGAGCGGAGGAGGGGTGAGAGGGGGTTAGAGGAAGAGGGGCAGTTGTGAGAGGGGGAGGTGACGAGTACCTTTACACCTTAAAGTTGCTTTTTGTATAGCATTGATTCATTGAAGAAACATAACCCGACAGAAATGACCGAAAAATAGAAAATCGGAAACTCGGAACGGTACAAAAAACTGGAGTGAATACCAGTCGTGCGTCGGAGCTGACACACACACTTTTTTTGTTTGTTTGAATGCGCTAATCTCTGGAACTACCAGGCGGACTTTAATAATAATTATTTTTGCATTTGATAGCCCAATTCTTAAGGAAGGCTATAGGCATATTTAACGTCACTCTAGGACTCTTAGGTGCCGAGCAAAAAGAAAAAAAGTCAGAGAGAACGCTAAGCGAAAACGAAATAATAGCGTGGGTAATGCGATGCGACGGGGTGGGTCGGGGGAACAAGAAATTTCAGCAGCAAGGAATTTCAGAATTTTGGCAGAAGCTATTTCAATGTACAATAAGAAAAGTCCTGACTGACTGACTGACTCATCAACGCCCAGCCCAAACCCTTGAACCTATAAAGCTGAAATTTTGCACAGAGGTTCCCTTTATTATGTAGACGGGTTTTTGTTCCCGTGGGATTTTTTCCGACATCCACGCGGGCGAAGCCGCGGGAACAAGCTAGTTATCAATATAGCGATAGCGATAGCTTATTTAAAGTAGTAGTTGTTTCCCCCTGTAAAGCTAAACTTTACAGTACCTACCTACTTATAACAGTAACAACAACGACGTGGACCATTCGTTTGTTATTTCAGCTGTAACAAGACTGAAAAACCACAACACGAACTAGGAATCTCCTATTTGTTACTCATAGGAATGGCATTTATTTTGTTGTGATGTAATTTGTTGTTAAACGTTACCACATGATGTGGTTGTAGGAAACCGCTGTAGGTAAGCAGGTTGTATTCTCTGAATGAACACTAGTCACAACTAGTCATCAAGCCGCTTTACCTATACAACTTGTGGATATTTTGAATTAAACATTCCTCTAACGTTTTTGCCTATTACATAATATTATGTACAAATATTATTAGTGGTTTGTTATGTATGTAGGTAGCACGGGTGTCAATTTACATACATAAACTCATTATCTGGTGTTTGTAAAAAGGTAAATATGCATGTTTTTTGTCATCAAGTACCTATTTAGTTTAGTTTATGTTTACATCAATGATCTTACTAGTGATCAATCTCAATCTGCCCAACTATGTTGGGGTCGGCTTCCAGTCTAACCGTATGCAGCATTTAACATGGAGCAACTGCCTAACTGACCGCCACAACCCAGTAACTGGGTAATACGATACCCCTTTGAAAGACTGGTTGTCAGACTTTCGGGCTTCTGACGCCGCGTAACTACTGTCAAAGATCCACGACTGACAGCCGGGACCAACGGCTTAACGTGCTATTCGAGGCACGGAGAAGTGGCTGTTTTTACTTAGCCACGAGCTCCTCTTATCTTATTAGTGATCTATCTTTTTAATGATATCAGTCGTAAGCTCAATTAGGCCCTTAGCACATCTCCGCCGCGAAACCATAGCAGCGAAACCGCAGTAGTTTATTTCAAATGACTCGCATGATGTTCCGGTACACGAGTAGCGTAGCATCTGCGAAACATCATGCGGTTTCGCTGTTTTGTTTCGCGGCGGAGATGTGCTAAGGCCCTTAAGGTTTAACTTGTAGTGAAAATGAAAGCTTAATGATAACTTAATGTTATCTAGGTCGGTAGGTAGGTATCTACCTATATACTCGTATTAGTCGTGCATTCATGAAGGCCGTGTCTGTACCTTATCTAGAAGTACAAATTAGGAACTGTTCCTACGTGTGTTCGACGTCCTTGTCAAGTGGCAAGCCTGTGTGACACACGGCACGCCGAAAGCTGCAACAGCTTAAAGTGGACACACTGGCTAAAGAAATGCCAAACAAGCCTTGGGGCCATTTTCTCGAACGAAAATTATTTTGACAAATTGTGATTGGCTGTTGACAAATCATTCAACATATTGGGAAGAAAACTGTCATGCGGGCTCTACACTCGCAACCTTTCGCATTTACGTTCGTGCATTTGACTAAAATAGACGTGTAGAATCGACGACAATGGATAGAATCCTTAACTTTTTTTCTGTATGTTCTATAGCTGAACAATAATAGGGAGTCCCTGTTCTTCTTTAGATCTGGCACAGGAATTTCCATGATTGTACTAATTCTCATCCATGCGTCATGTAGGTATCTTATTTTTATTTTTATGACCTTCACGTCGGGCTTGTCAAAGCACGGGTTCTGCTTGATAACACACAAGGAACACTAATTCGCATTCGTTACTCCACTCGATGCTCATATTTTGTTACGTCCGTTTGTCACTGCGACTCAAACACAACTACGAACATACCGCGAGTGTGGATGCGTTCGCGTTCACGCCTCATAAACCCATTGACGCGGACCAAAAAACCGCCACCGGACGGGGAACGCCGCGAAGCGCGATCGCGATGCCGCGAAACCATCCACACTCGCGGTTCGCGGCCTTCGCGGACTTTCGCGGCGCGAGTGTAGAGCCCGCATCAAATTAGTTCCGCGTAGATGGCGATAAGTGTTTGTTACTTTCACTCAGCTGCCAATGGAGTTCCTAGCTGAAAGCTTTGCCGCGAGATGGCGCTAAGTGTTTTTGCTTATCGCCGATTGGCCGCTTTGTTTTCACGATGACTTTGACAAGTAACAAACACAGCGCTTCCTCGCGGCGTAGCTTCCGGTAAACAACACCATTACAGCAGTTTACGGGCGCTTGACAATTTGTCACATTAATTTTGCAATAATTCTCGTTCGAGAAAGTTCACAAGTTAGTAGCTCTAAAGAATAAATAAAAGGCATTTGCATATGTCGGTGCATAAACAATTCAGAGATTTATGAAATAGGTTTTACATCCAGCATCCTAATTGCTTAACACAGTATCAATCGGAATCTGAATCATTTTGAAGCAAATTGCTAATCCATTGCTTCATAAGTTAGAAAAATTTGTCTGCTCAACAACGTAAATAATGCAATGAATGTTGTTGAAAAAATGAAACCGAATCCGATTGATAGTGTGTTACGCAATTGCTCCGCAGGATTATCCGATAAGATGGGTCAGTATTCAGTCAGGATGGAGAAACTGTTGCCCACGTTGATTTAAATCGCCCGTGTACCAGCGCCTTTACAAATATTACCACCTACGACGTCTGATCCGCGTCTACCTACTCATTAACACAGATAATTTAATTGATAATACAATTACGACTTTAGGAGTTCGTGATA
Organism: Cosmia pyralina; assembly: GCA_946251885.1. Taxonomy (NCBI): domain Eukaryota; kingdom Metazoa; phylum Arthropoda; class Insecta; order Lepidoptera; family Noctuidae; genus Cosmia; species Cosmia pyralina. Next base: position 12,048,666 of record OX276353.1, read on the forward strand.
ACCTTAGGTAATTACCCGCCACAATGTGATTCAGTGTGATGTAGGTACTTTGTAGACAAAATTACTGCAACCTATAAAATACAATGAAAATACCAATAGGTACCATTGTTTGCGGTTTTTATCATACAATAGTAAGTTTTCCAGTGGTGTTTCACCTGTTTATTGGCACGCTTCATAGCATGATTAAATAGTTCAAAATAAAGCGAAGCAACTAGCAAGGAGATAATCATTGATGGTTCTAAATGATTAAATTATGTACAGTCAACAAAAGAGATATCTATGCAGGGTATACTAACATATTTGTATGTGAATTGCTTCATGTTCAATTTGGTGACAATATACCATTTTGTGTTGGTGTGTTATAAATTTATAATGTATTGCAAAAACAAAGTAATAATATAAAATTGAACATGAAGCAATTCACATACAAATATGTTACTCTACCCTGCCTAGATATCTCTTTTGTTGACTGTACCTGTCTATATTTATGGCCATTTTATTTCAAATCAAATCAAAATCAAATAATCTATTCTATTCTATTTCGATTTTAATTGCTAATCAATTTTAAGATAAATTATGGCTGTTAAAGAATTCATGGTGGCTATAACTTTGGTTCAACATTAAACAAAAAAGGCAATAAATCTATGTCACATGTTTATTTAAAGTAGATGATTGAAATTTGATAATGGAAATACCAGCTCTGTTTTATTTTGCTTTTGCCCAGAAGTACGACAAAATTGGCTAACAATAGCCTATTCCGATCTTATTCCGAGTAAAGCCTCTCAATTTCTACTACTTACGTATTTTTGTGACCCTTTTCATTTTTGCAGTTTTTCACAGAGTCGGAAAATCGGAAAGTTTTCTGCCGTGTCAAGGTCCTTTTGTAGTGCACTGGTGCCTGCTTAGGTACATATGCCCACGGTTTGTTCGTGAAAGACATGTCCTGTCTGCCAAAGTAAGAATAAGTAGATTGAAGAAGTAGGTAGGATATTTGTAGACATTATGATAATATTGGATGTCGCCGTATAAAATTAAATAAGTACCTTTATCTACAGATCTAGGTACCTACTTGTGTAGTTTTCCTGACGACAATAAATAATTTATCTATTGATAAATCTTTCTGAACACGTATAAATGCAGGTTACCTACCTTACCTTACTAGTGTGATTAATATTAGACGGGATGAGAGTGGGTTTGTTCATCATAATTATTTCAAAGGATTTTCCACTATGAAATTAATAAGCATACCTCTGAACTCCTCACACACTCTTCGGACACCGGGACACGGGCCTTTTTTCTGTGAGAGGCAGTGGGCCTCAATCCACCACCGGGTGGGTTGGTAAGATGTCATAATTATGTCTTGGACTGGTCAAGTTAATTAAAAATTAGGTAATAAGCCTATTTTGGCATAAATAGAAAATAGAAACCAGATTATAAATAAATAAATGAAATGGTTGTAACTAGGGGTGCATCCGATACCGATACCGATGCCGATATAGGTATCGGCGATACCTATTTCGGGTTTGCCCTTGCCGATATATTGTATCGCCATCGGCGATATTTTTAGTGCCGGTACACACGTCTACACATCAAGCTATACATTTCCAGTTGACACTGACCTCTCATTGTAAGAAAATCCTATACAATGCGAGATCAGCTTATACTGGAAATGTATAGCTTCATCTGTAGCAGTGCGTACAACGATATTTTTCAACTTTCGCGCTTCAAAAAAGTAATGTAAACGCGCGGGCTGTTTCGTCTATTTCATTGCAAACGAGGCACGAGCAATGACGCACCCAAACTAACGAAACCAAACCAAACCCAAACCAATCTAAACTTGAAAAAAATTGCGCAGAAATACATACTTAAGTTTCCAAATGAGTTCTATCGCATCTGAGTGACTATTTTTCACCGCACGCGCAGGTCTCATTCAAACAGTCTAGCGAAATAGCCTACCTCTGCAAAACTTGACAATACGTTTTAAAGAAAAATCTTATTAATATTAATTTAATAATTACTAACACTATTAACCTTAATTATTAATTTTAATAATAACTAATAAACTCATTCCAAGTCTGTATTTTTTATATTTCAATAAGCGTATCGGCGGCATAGGTAGGTATCGGTATCGCCGATATTTTTGTAAGAGAATCGGTATCGGTATCGTATCGGCAAAAAGGCGTATCGATGCGTCCCTTGTTGTAACTTGTAACATCAATAGTCACATGATCTTTACTTTGATCCGACGGTCGTTCGATACACCATTTAAATGCAAAAAAAAGAAAGCTGTCCAAACATTGTGAACAAAGATCTATGTTTATGTTTTGACGAATTCTTCCTTCCTGTTTCCTTATTGATATTATAATTATTTACCTACAATTTAACACATAACATTGTTTCATAATTATTTAAGTAAGTATGCCATAATAATAAAAGCCTGCTAAAGCTCCGAGTTGTTACATTTATTTTATAGCTTTTTCAGCGAAGTCGTTTAAAATATATTTTTATTTTATTAACTTAAGAAAACTTACAGCTAGATTATGGATAGGATGACATTAGTGAAAGAAGGCCTATTACAAGTTTTCACTGACAAAATTAGGATAGAACAAGAGACAGTAGACAGGTAAGAAAAAGTAAGAAGTAAAAGAACTCGGAGTGAAAAAATAGAACATGAGAAGTGTCAGTGATATTCGAAAAAGCGGTTACATAGTGTTTTTTTTAGTTTACTGACACTGGTGGTAAATAGATCAAGATTATCACACTCTGACACATCGAGTTGTATGATCTGCTAGCTCTTATCGTACAGTCCTGCAAAAAAGTCTAGAAACGGAACTAATTTTTAATCTTTGCCAATGTTTTCTCAGTCCGTGTTTTATCAGGCAACAAATGTGCAAGACAACGATTAGATTGATTTAAAATTAATAATACTATCTAAAGTTCTGTCAGAAAAATGGTTTTTAAAATTTAAATTTTATAATGTATGGCTAGTGGTGCCCCCATTTTTTCTACTCTTTTGTGTCGAGCTATATAAGAGTTTTGTCTGTATATACACCGTACAGAGGGAACATACAGAGAACGATGATTCCTAAACGTAAAGGATGGTACACGTAGTCCTAACTAATAACTAATATCTACCTACTTCCGATCAAGACATAAGTTAAAGATATCAAACAGTATTCCCATGATTATTATTAAACAGATTGACCCCCGGAATTATATTTATAACTAAAACTTATAGGTATACTTATAATAGTTATGTAAATACAAAGAATCTCTGCATATTTAAGAGTAAAACCAGATAAAACAACAAGCGATCTACGCAATCTGATCTCGTTTATGAGATCGATTAATTAATGGTAACGTAACATGTAATTAATGTGTCTGTGTACGAGCTATGGGCACAGGACCTGTTTGAAGAAAATGTATTGGCTACATGAACTATGTTCCTTTAGTAGGTAACCGATTGTTTTTATATCGCTTACATGATAAAGTGATGATAAATTATTTTTTGTTTAATTGCCATTTTGGTATTTAATTACTTATGTAGATTTGTAATTAAGAAAACCTACAAGTTGCTGCTGTTTTTTATAAAATACTAGCTTTTGCCAGCGGCTTCACCCGCGTGGATGTCGGAAAATATCCCACGGGAACGTACTACCGGGAATTCCTTCCTTTATTCCTTGTCTTTATAAAGGGAACCTCTGTGCAAAATTTCAGCTTTCTAGGTCTAATGGTTTGGGCTGGGCGTTGATGAGTCAGTCAATCAGTCAGTCAGTCAGGACTTCTCTTTTTATTTATGACTAGCTGCTGCCCGCGACTACGTCCGCGTGAAATTTCTTATTCCCCCGACCCACCCCGTCGCAACGCATTGCCTGCCCGCGCTATTACTTCGTTTTCGCTTAGCGTTCTTTCTGACTTTTTTTCTTTTAGTTCGCCACGTAACGGTCCTAGAGTGATGTCAAATATGCCTACTTATAGCTATCCTTTAGATTTGGGCTATAAAACGCAAAAAGATTTTTTTAAAGTTCGACTGGTAGTTCCAGAGATTAGCTCGTTCGTTCACCGCATCCCCTTGCCGCTAACCTCTCCCTCCCCCTCTCACCCACTCTCACACCCCCTTAACCACATCCCATTTCCCCTCTCTTTCTCACCACCCCGTCCCCTCCCCCTCACCCCTCACTTACCCTTCCTCTCCTCACCAACCCCTGTCCCTATCCTGCTCCCCTCTCCTTCCTCACCACCCATCCCCCTCACCCATCCCCTCCCTCTCTCTTTCACCCATCCCCTCCCCTCCCCCCTCCCCCTCAGACCCTCCTATCCAGGGTAGTTTAGGCAAAAATCTGTGCCAAGTTTCAAGTTAATTAACCAAATGAATAAGATTGTTCATATAAACTGTATTCCCTGCTTTCATGCCCACAGGAGTGGTATTTTAAAAAATCGTTTCGGATGTTTCCATAACTAGACTTAAAGATTATTTTTACCAATTTTCGAGTTAATCAAGCCCCGCAGTAAAATCCTACCCTGAAAAATTTAGTACCCTTTTCACCCACTTATGGGTAGATTTTCGAAAAACTCTGATACATTTTATTCTTAATTTTTGGTACCAAGTTTCGAGGTAATCGCGACGCGGCAGCGCGTCGTCGAACGGAACGCGTATGGCTTTTTATTTTCGTGATACTTCGAAATTAATTGTCCGATTCGAATGAATTAAAAAGTATTTTACAGCTACATAAATACGCTTGATGATAAAACTATTTATTTGAATAAGAATTAATACTCCGATAGGAATGTAACCAACTTTTGTTTCTACCGGCGATATTATTAAAATAAATATATATTATAAATTTTAGAACACAAAAGCTGCTATTGTGACTAAATATATTAATAGATATATTGCCTCGCGGACTTTTTTGAAGGTAATAATGAGTACTTCTTTTTTTGTATCATCAATAGTTTTCTCAGCGCACGCCAAATAATGAATTTTATAGGCAAAATTTTGCTACTTTGGGTTACATTATTGCAATTTTCTTAAGGATCTCTAAATTTTTTGAAAATAAATTATAGCCTAATGTTACTTCCTGTTAAATTTGATTTCTACTGGTGAAAAACTGGTTACAATCGGTCCAGTAGTTTCGGAGCCTATTCGGTACAAACAAACAAACAAACAAACAACCAAAAAAATCTTTTCTCTTTATAATATTATTAAGTATATTAAGTATAAGTATAGATAGATAGATTAACCACGGACTAGAAAAAAAAGAAGGACTCCGCGACACGCATATCGAATGTGAAGCACAGTAAGTATGCCGGGACCGTTTGCACAAACACGCCTCACGCACACATTTACATAATAGTATGCCGACCGGCTGCCATTACGTGACATGACGGTTTCTTTGTCAAATCAAGCACACATAGATCGGTACGGTGCGTCACTTTCGATACGCGTGGCGCGGAGTCCTTCTTGTTTTTTCTAGTATTAATAACGTTGATTATCAAAAAATTATCACGTGTTACGGTTCTCTTTATGCAACCATCATTCAACCTAGCCTAGCCTTTTTCCGACGATGTTGGGATTGGCTTCCAGTCTAACCGGGTACAGCTGAATACCAGTATTTTACATGAAGCGACAGCCTGTCTGACCTCCACAAGACCACAACCCAGTTACTGGGTATTACGATACCCCTTGGTAAGACTGGTTGTCAGACTTTCGGGTTTCTGACAACCCGTAACGGCTGTCAAAGATCCACGAATGACAGCCGGGACTTCCTAGGTACGGAGGGGTCTTGGTATGTGAAGCAAGCTACCCGTGCTGCTGTTACCTATTCCTTAGCCACAAGCGTTATCTATAATGCAACCAAGATGACATAAATAAGTTTATGCTCTTAACTTTAATTACACGCTAAATTAATATCAAATTAAAAGCTAATTTATGAATCGTTAATTTCGAATGTTATTGACTCGCCGATAGTAATGCCTTCATTGTTTAGGTTCAAGTCTCAGGTCAGGTCAGGGGCACTGCAGTTCTCAGAGTACAAAGTATTATTTGATTCTAAAACAATTATGTACTTGTCTATGCATGAATGGCGATGTTAATTGCGATTAAAATAATTTCGTTAATTGTTGACACCAACAGGTTGGGATTTACAAAGCGCTAGTGCTAAAGCAATTGATTTTTTTTTGCAATTTTAGTCCTTATTTTATAAAAAAAACCCAAAGACGGTTTGGTATTATTTGGCTGATGATTTCCTAAAAGGTTATCCTTATAAAATAAAATAGACAATCCCAGCTTGCTTGTCCTTTTCAGTTGTCGTGCATCCTCTAGAATCCCGCGTATTGCCATTGGTTATAAAACAAACATAAATTGCTTTGTATTGCCTTTTTTTTTTTTTGTGGATGGGAAATCATCAAATGACTTCTCCCGCTCTGGGCAGAGCGGGAGGGCGTGTCAGACTTTTACTGACTAAAACCCACCCATGTTCCTTCAGCTGCCCGTGCCAGGGCCACGGTATCTCTTTCGAACTACCCGCGACCCCGGCGGCATCGGCCCAATTGACCCCGTCACTGCTGACATCTCTTTGAGGCGCGCGTGGAAAACAACGCGCCGTCGACCCGGGCCTGGTCCTTACCGGACGGCGAGCTGCCCATTACTCGTCGTCCACAAGCCCGGCTTTGTATTGCCTGAAATTACAAAAATATTGCCGTCTGCATTGATAGACAAATGTAGTATTCATATACCATCACATATGCAACTCGCTGACCCTACGTTTCACGTTCCGTCAGTAATTGACATTCTTGTAGGTGCCGAAGTATTTTGGAACGTCCTAGGTTCCACATCTATTAACCTAGCTAAAAAACAACCCACATTACGTGACACTAAGTTCGAATGGATAGTATCAGGCTCAGCGGCTCTTCCATCTACGGAAAGTAAGTCATATTTGTGTAACGTTTATTTAAATGAACTCGATAATAATTTAGGAAAGTTTTGGGAGCTTGATTCCGTGTCTTCAAAGGATTCCTTATCTCGGGAAGAACGGGCTTGTGAAGAAAGTTTCCGTTTGCATACAATCCGGCTCGAAGGATCAATTTGTAATGACCTAACTCGGTCTTTAAATAAAAATCAGTGGACTGTAAAACTAACTTGCTTGTAACTTTTTCATTTTTAGAGGTCAAATACAATAATTTAGTTTTACAGTCCACTGATTTTTATTTAAAGACCGAGTTAGGTCATTACAGCCATCACGCCTCTTTGTTCACCTTTTAGAAGAACTGCTTTTGGGAATCTGTTTTTTCTTTTGCAAGAATGTGTAAGGCAGTAAATAGCTACAGCGATGTTATTGATCTCTACTTTGACTCTCTTGCTAAACAGAAAGCCATCCGCTTAAAATGTCGATTGTACACCATGTGTGTGAATAACAATAAAATTTCTATTGTGTCTGCTAATTGGCGCGCGACGGGTTTACCGAGCAACCCCTAATCCACTCCTAATTTATAAATTTTATCTTGAATTTTTACCAATGTTATCAATTTTTTTTTGTTGATAGTTTTTAATCCTGTTTTCATGTAAGTATCTTAATTTCATCTGTATGTTGTACCTACTTGCCGATGATATTTTATATGAATTTAAGTACTTATTGTTATTAATTTATCAATTTTTACAGTTTTTGTTTTTATTTAAGTAATTCTTATCAATTTTATCAACGCTATAATGTCAAAGAATATACCTTTACCTAAGTAACTGATGCACTGTTAGTTTAGTTTAAAAAAAGTACCTACTATGTGTTTGTAGGTAAGTATACCAGTGTAAGTAATCAATTGTTGGTGAACCTATTAAATAGGTGAATTTCTCACCATGGGGTCTCTTGTTAGGCAGGATTTTTATTAAAATGAGGCTTCCACATAATGCTTACGAGATTACCAATCTACTCGATGACACAAAATGAGAGTTTTGCCAATATTTCTTTATTCCTTAGCTTCAGGCTTCGTGTACGCACGAATGTGTGTTTTTAAAAAAGCATCGGGCTTCTGACCATTTCAAAGAGCATGTCAAAAAATTATAAATAATTGAAGGATTAATTACCTGAAAAAGAATTAGGGCCAATTATTCTATAGCGGAGATATAAGACTTTTTCATGTCAGCTCCATAGTAATTTTTAAAGAAAAAATAGATAAGATATGTGTAAAAGGCATTCCATCATATTATTAATACACGCATAAAGTGAAGAAATTCCAAACTCCATCATGGCAGCTGATGTTGCTGTATTAAATCTTAAATCTTTAATATTATAACTTTAGCGATTTAAAAAAAAAAAACATCGAGGTGGCCATTTCGAGGAGTATGTCAAAAAATTGTAAATAATTTGAAGGATTAATTACCTGAAAAAGAATTAGGGCCAAACATTCCATAGCGGAGATATAAGACTTTTTCATGCCATCTCCATAGTAATTTTTAAAGAAAAAATTCTGTGTGCGTTGCTTGCAATGCTATTCCATAATATTGATATTTTTAGGCTTGTATTTAGTCTTCCAAAGTAATTACAAGTCACAAAAGTGGACATTTGTGAAAAAAGTATTATATGTCTATGAAAGTCCATTTTCAGCCTACAGTGCGGCGGCTGACTCTCACATGATGATTAATGAATATTAAAGCTACTTACTGGAAATTAAATTTATTCGGTACCTATATAATTAGTCGCAAAAATCGAGCAGTACCTCCCGTACTGTTACTGAGCTGTGATCGTTGCTTTATTATTTAACTCTGTATCAATGCGGTGTACATGCGGTTCCGGCGCGGCTCCGGCGCAGCTCCGGTGCGGCGGCATGGTGCGGCGCCAGTGTGGTTTTCATTCGTATACACAAACATGCGCTCTGGCGCCGGGGCGGCTCCGGCGTCGTGTACATGAAGCCTCATTACAAAGCGATAATCGGGACGTCCATGTTTAGCAGTAAATCTTTCGGTCATCATAAAATGCTCGCAGATAACTACTTAGGAATGTAACAAACAATTTATTCTTTAAATAGATTAACAAAAAAGTCCCTATTTATGTTAAATACCTATATGCAAAGCCCATGTCGTTTAGGTACCTAATGGTCGCAATATGAATGCTAAATCAAACGTTTGACATTCAAAAATACCTTTATGTATCCACTTCAGATATTTAGGATAATTTTATGCGTGATATAAAGGTGACAGGAATGGAAACCATGTGTTTATTGAGGTTTTGAATACAATCTATTTATTTAAATAACATCGTTTATGAAACAATGACCCTATAAATAAATCTATTATAATTCGAAGACATGTGACATCTACCAAACTGCACTGGCCCCGCGTGGTGGATTACGGTCCCTCTCACTGAGAGGAGGCCTGTGTCCCAGCAGTGGGAACGTTACAAACTGATTATACATGCAAGTAATTAGTCATAAAAACAGCTGTGCCCGATGGTATTTCACTTCGACAAAATGACGAACTTTCATGCCTTATTTCACACATCAAAGGGACGCATTTTCAAAAAACCTTCCTTAGAGTGCTCTGGTCGTTGTCTGTCAGTGAATTTAAAATTTTTATTAAGTAGATAGGTTGCCTGATGTAAAATACTGGTACTCAGAGCTGCATCCTGTTAGACTGGAAGTCGACGCCAACGTAGTTGGGTAAAGGCTAGGCATATTGATTGATTGAATTGTTGCCTGATATACTGTTATCAGCCTTTCTTGTGGATCCATTTTTTTTTTTTTTTGGATATTTTTTTATTCTTGTGGATCCATTTTTTTTTTGTTTTTTTTTTTTGATTTTTTTTTTTTTTTTTTGAAATGGATGCACACCTGTGCACACCATGTGTTCACCATGTTCTTCACTTCTACATAGTTTACTATTACATACACCTATTACGAGAGTAGATACGATTGTTCTTGACTTTTTGACGATATCATTACCTATTCGATTGACGTTTGCAGGCTAAGTTATAAAGAAATTATAACAATGGAAAAAGTGGTTTTCCTCATGATTCCTGGTGAATTCCCACTAAACAGTACCTTCGGTTAAGGCTGTCGAATTATCAACTTATTCTTCCTTCTAAGTCATTCAACCACAGCTATTAGATGTTACCTATTTGTAGAAAAGGGAAATTAGTGAAAACTAAGGTGGATTATTTTTCCTGAGAAGTAGCCATTTTCCTACAATAGAACTTGTACCAGAAATTTTCTCGTACTCATTCGCTGATTTACATTGTAGGCTTGGGGCAATTTAGATCCAACTATTTTTAATCTTGCGTTTGTTGTGCACTACCTATAAATAAGTACGTAACTTATCGCATAATCTAGACTGCAGACTGACTGATGCAAACTTATTAAAAACTGGTCACAAATCACAATATAAAATTGTTTACAACATATTGGAGTTCCTCGTTCTACGTCTGTTACTTGACGGAAAGTTATAAAACTGGAACGTAAGATATGTTAAAACGAGGTGGAACTTGTCCTTTTACTACTTGTTCCTCCAATATGATTCATATTGGCTCTAAAAAAAAGATAAATTGATAACTTTTTCTCTACTACTCGTACCTCCATCCAACCTTTGGAGATAAGTTGGGATTGGTCATTTGGCCAGTCTAACAAGAGGGCCTAGACAAGTGGCAAACGTTTTCGAAACGTTACGTAAAGGCTCCCACAGACAGGCGCGACGAGACACTGGTGGAAAATTTTCTATGAAAACTTCATGGAAATTATTGTAGCGGAGTCGCGTCGCCCGTCGCACATCATAGGGGAAATCCAAAAGCAGAGGGTGGAAACACTGATTATTTGTTTTTACTTTTTTGACAGCAGGCAATCTGTCACATTGGCATGATTTGGCGACTAAGGGCGAAGTTCACCGAAAGATTAAAAAAAAAAAAAAGAAAACGGCTGATTACCTAATCAGTTCTTTCCTTAGGAAATTTGACAAGAACCAACTGTTTACAAATAAAAATATATTAAAATTGAAAAAAAAAAAAAAAAAAACTGTTTACATAACTAACCGGTGCTTTGAATATTGGTCGAACACAGACCTATAAGGATGATGACATCACTCGAGCCGCCATTACTGTGTGCCCCGTTTTGACTACGAAAATTAAATTGAAAATATTCATGTTTTAAGGAAAATAGAACACAAGGAACATTTTTAATCGGTTTCCTAAGAACTGTCAACTAGTTATTCGATTCTTTATGGTTTCTGCTTTGTCATTAAGTCGTTCGAGTAGTTGATGACAAACGGTAGATACTTAGTTACCTACTACAGAACTTGGTGTCCTGGGATTTGATCCCCGGTTCGAGCAAAGCGATATCGGGTTTATCCCGTGGGTTTATCCATTACGAAACTCTCTTTAGCAGCTCTCAAGTCTGCATTTGACGTAGGATAATAACAGTAGACTCGCTTCCTGTTACCGGGATGCTGCCTACCCCTCATTTTTAGGGTTCCGAACCCGAAAGGTCCAAACATAGCCCTATTGCTGTCACTCACGTGTCCGTCTGTCCATCGTCTGTCACACAGGCTTTACAGCCAAACCGTTGCAGCTACAGTCTTCAAATTTTCACAGTGTAAGCACCTTGTTGATCCAAAGCCATAATTTTTTTTATACAGCTAAAGGGGGGCGCGAAAAAAATTTTGGAGTATTGTTGTTTAAGTAGATAAATACTGTTTTTTTTTTGTTTTAAAAAATATTGGAAAAGAAAGGAATGAGTCACCTTTTTTAAAAAAATTGTTCCGAAGAATTTTTTAACTTCCCATTGATCTATGAATTTGAAATTTGGTGATAATGTTTATAATTACGTTTATTTTACTGACAAATACTAATATATTGATAAATCAGATTTGGTACGGAACCCTAAAATGTGTGAAGTCCAACACGCACTTGGCCGGTTTTTTTATGTTTCATGTGCGTCCTGACTACAGTGTGCTATTTAATATAATATATATATATATATTTTAATATGTATGGTATTTTTCTATGGGCCTGTGTCGCCTGAAATAAATTGTATTATTATATATTTTATTTTTTTATTTAGGGGAAATGCACCTTCAAAACCACACTATCGCGTGAAACTAACTGCATGTTAACGCAACACTAAGTACCTACCAACTTAGTACTACCAAAGTACCAACCTACCAATCTTAACGATTGTGAAGAATCGGACGATTAGGTTTTAAAAATAAAATCTAGCGTTGAGCAAAACCTAATATAAGAAACTTATAATGTATATGAAATTACCAGCTGTGTACGTGTGTTGGGTAATAATTATTGTAACACGTTGCGAATGTAATTTCTTAAATTGTACATGAACCTAATTTTCCAGATTATTGAAGTAACATGAATGATCTTCTTATCGATTATATTACTAGCCAGAACGAATCGTAAACGATTTCGTCATAACTTATTTAAGGTGAGTAGTGCCGCCAACTAGCGCCACCATTGAGAAAAAAATCATGTCTGGAGATATGGTACATTTTGAAATTTCCTATGCTCACATTTTTAGTTAGATGAGGTAGGTCAGGTGAGGTCAAAAATTCTACCTCATCTGACTAAAAATGTGAGCATAGGATTTTTCAAAATGTTGCATTTCTCCAGAATTTTGACTTTTTTCTCAATGATGACGCTAGTTGGCAGCTTGATTGAGCACAGGATTAAGTACTATGGACAAAACTTAAGCATGCTCACTTAAGAAAATATTCCTGTGAGAGCGCAGCTAGTGACAAACGAACATGTGCAATCGAGACGTGAGCCGTGCTATGCGATTATCACCTTTGAGGTGATCATGCGGAACTTTCGCCCATAGTACCTGCAGCTGTCGTCGCTGTGCTGTCTGGTCGTTTACTTTTATAATACTCTTGCTCTACATTAGTGCCCAAGCTGATGATCTATTAAATTGTAACCATTAATATTTTTAATTAATATTATAGTCAAATCGAGAGGTCAGTGGTAAATTGTAATGGAAATTTAAAAAATTCAGTTGCATTGAGCTATGGTCCTTCTACCTCAGCTCTTGCACGAGCACTAGGTACACTTTAATAATTACCGTCTACATATTGAACTATTTACGATTACCGTAATATAAATAAGTTCATTAAAGTGTTGTTTTCAGACTTGAAAATTACTTCCTTAAGCCCTTTACTTTTAGTGTCATTCACCTTTGACTATAGGTACCTACAGTTACCTATGTAGTTAGGTATATTGTTTTGTGTTTATAAGCAGGTTTACGCGCTGCTATGCAGTTAACAAATTGCGAAAGATGTTAAATATTGACCGCTCCCACTTGTAGATAGTTGATTAGTAATTTAGATTAATTTGAGAATTGCATGCAATCCTTTGAATGTCTAACGATATCTATCTTGTTCAGCTTACTAATGAATGATTGATTTATTTTTGTAAGAACTAATTTATTGGTTTTAATTTAGTGCTAAAATATTGGTAAATAGCCGATAACAATGTCTTTTCTCGCCGCTGTAATCAATAACAATAAACAATGTGTGTAGTGGAAGCTGCGAAGGCGCCGCTAGCCGCTGCCGCTATTCTCGTGCCGTCCGCGAGGTGTTATACCCTTGACCGGATGCCGGCGTTGCGCTCAGTCGCGGCGCGGCTCTGCTCGTATTCTCGCGTCTGCACCGCCGCACTATAAAGCTGCTCTCCCTCGCTCCCGCCACACTTCGCACCTCGAGCCATGCGCCTCCGCCCCACGGATGAAGCATCGGACGTGCACAACGTCAACTATCATTATTTTTAAAAAGTGCTTAATTTACTCCAAGAAGTTGTAATGAAATAATTGACACCTGTGCTAGTGAACTATTGTCAACATGAAGTCCAGGAAGAATTCATCAGACCCCCAGCCGGAGCTGCAGGAACTGCTCCAGAAGCCTCACAGCCTGACGCTGATCGCTGACGGCAAACGCGCAACAAGTACGTTCTTATTTTCATAGCTTTCAGTCAATGTTTTAAAGTAATAAGAGTGACGTCTCAATAGCGTCCGTTCCGCTGAATGGACGTATGTAGTAAATCGCGCATAACAATTACCTACCTAGTCATTATTGACAAAAATTTAAATTAATATTTTAAGTGTTATTCGAAGTGAGGAACACATCCTTCAACAATAACAAAAGGCTAACTTCGATGATTTCATTACATTTATGTATTTAATTTGCACCTGCAAAGCCTGTTATGAGAGGACTTGATCTAAGAGAGGAAGTAAATAAACTTGTCCTTGCAAATAAAAGCAAAAGTTGAACCTAACAATGTCTTTAGTGGGACGTCATTGAGCTCAATGTTTGTCCAGTGTCATCTTGTGTGCGATATTGAGATTAGGCCTCAATTTACTAAATACATAAATGTGATATTTAATAACATGCTTATTTTATGCGTGATTTTAATCGTGTAGTTTAATTTGAATACGATAATTTCCGGTATTATTTCAACATTGATATTCGCGAATTATATCATAAATTATATCTGCTAATTATACATTTTCAGAAATTATGAGTATATTATTAGGGAATAGATATTAATTAGTTCACAGTCGCACGTCACTGATGGCATTTCCGTGCCGAATACAATAAAATAAGAATATGAGAAGATAAAAAGATATACAACTAGGTACCTATTAATTATTGCATAACATTTTTATATTAGATATATGAAAATCTATGCCTGTTATGTATTTATGTTATTTTTATGTCACATAATGCGTGGTATCCGAGCAATGATAACATCATTAATAAATACTTACATCATTGTTAAATGTAATTAAAACATCTGGTTAACTGTCCATATAATTAGTTTAATTACAGTTTATTAAAAAAACTACAAAATGTCGCTAAAATGTGATACGAACGTTTCATACTCGTTCAGGACTAGGGATGAAAATTACCGAATGTTTCCGAAACTTACTAGGAAAGTTTCCAATATTGCCGGCAATATTGGTCAATATTGCCGCAAAGTTGCCAAAATTCCCAGATTACATAGGTACCTAGGTTTTTTCAACTGTCATTTTTCATGTTTATGCGCTCATGAGGTTTTACGCAATGGTGTAATTATACGTGACTAGGGATGAAAATTACCGAATGTTTCCGAAACTTACTAGGAAAGTTTCCAATATTGCCGGCAATATTGGTCAATATTGCCGCAAAGTTGCCAAAATTCCCAGATTACATAGGTACCTAGGTTTTTTCTCATGAGATTTTACGTAATGGTGTAATTATACGTATTACTTGTAAGCCTATAAGGTATATTGTTAATTATACGTAATTTATAATTATCCATGCAAATATGTGAAGATAAAGTTAAACTAGGACACTGGTAACTTTATGATAGCTGAACCCATAGTTTTTTGAGAATTTCACTTTTAAATTTTATAAACAAATTCAGATGGTATTGATACCGAATGAAATAAATATAAGTCATACAACTGTGTAGTGTTCTTTTGTAATTTTGACATACAGATATGTATACATATACATGTGTACCTATACTTTCTTAAATACAAGTGTGGTTTCATATAAGAAAGTAGAAGAAAAACAAAATGATGATTTCTCTAAAATAGTTATGGTTTCATCACCAATGAAGTATCGTGGATAGCCTGTTTCTTTTCTTTAGTTTATTAGTAAGAAAATAAATGCAAAAACTAAAATTTTCGGTTGGATAATGTAGGTAAGTATAAAAACTAGCACCCTGCAATCCGCAATTTTATCCTACTATGCAATTCATCATTCTCCTGCCCTTATCCCATTCTATTTGGGGTTGGCGCAACATGTCCTTTTTTTCCATACTTCTCTATTATTCGTCATCTCGGTAGTCACCCCCTTTCTAGCCCTATCATCTTTCACACAATCCATCCATCGTTTCTTTGGTCTTCCCCTACTCTTATAACCATCGATATTCATACTCAAAACTATCCTCACGACATTTTCCTCACTCCTCCGCATCACATGACAACCGATTTCCGCACAACTTTTCAGTCACCGGTGCCACTTTCAGACTTCCTCTTATGTACTCATTTCTTATTCTATCCATTCGTGTAACACCACACATCCCTCTTAGCATTCTCATATCCTACTATGCAATTATATAAAGTAAAACTTTTTTACAAAAAAATACAACCGACTTCCAAAAACAACACTACAAAGTGAAAAATAACGTTAATTTCAGAAGTCGGTGTCTAGTTAAATGTATTTTCGTTTTTTGCCACCGACTTCCGAAATTAAAGTTATTTTTCACTTTGTAGTGTTGTTTTTGGAAGTCGGTTGTATTTTTTTGTAAAAAAGTTTTTATTTTTCACTTTTTAGTTGTGGTACCTACCCCACACAAATTCTAATACCACTACCTGCAAAACAAACTAGAACATCATCCATATAAAAGTGGGGAAAAAATACGTATTATTGAAGCTAACTCAAAAACCACCAAAGCAAAGTTAATCAATTTTATATGGGACCAACTGTGATGTATACCCTCTCGAATAAAACAAAAAAAAAAAACAAATCGGTCTAGCCATCTTCGAGTAATCGGGTTCCGACGAATTGAGAACCTCCTCCTTTTTGAAGTCGGTTAAAAATACGTTATCTATATACAGGTTTCTTGCCAATGTTGCCGGCAAGTTTGGAAACATTCGCGGCAGTTTTGGCAACTTTCGCAATATTGCCGGCAATTTACATGCCTATTCAGGACCGCGCGGAAGCGGCCGTAGCAAATCGTCATGAAATTCAGACAACGTAAATACAAAGTGTGGGTATATCAAGAATTTGCATTTTTATCATATTACCTACTTAGTAATTCTTTAACTTGTCCTTACATAAAAACACCTTTTTCAACCATAAATCGATTTAATTATCGTAAAGGAACACAACATGGTCATAATCAATGGGAAAAATATATTGATTGCTTTGATGATTCTACAATTCAGGGGGTAGGCCTTCAGATGTCTATATTCTGATAGTAAAATAAGGCTTTCTGCCGTGATGTGTGTTAAAATCTACATTTGAATCAATAACGGCTGAGTGCTGATATTTAGGTTTGTGATGACTAGACTAGAAGTATAATAATTCATCATCATCAGCCTACAGCAGTCCACTGCTGGACATAGGCCTCTCCTATCGCACGCCATTCAACTCGATGTTCGGCAACTCTCATCCAGCTGCTACCAGCCACCCTGCGAAGATCGTCCTACCTTACGTTTGCCGATTCGCGGTCTCCACTCAAGAACTCGTCTACCCCAACGGTCATCGGGTCTACGGCTAATATGCCCGGCCCATTGCCACCTCAGCTTGCTTATTCTGTGAGCTATGTCGACAACTTTGGTTCTCTGTCCGATCACCTCGTTGCGGATTTGATCTCTCAATGAGACTCAAACAGATGGGGGGCGTAGGCAGTAGGCTTAGAAATAGTGAACGGAACCCTTACATCAATAGTTTTGTATTTTTAAAATTCCTATAAAACCAAATGTATACCTATGGATTTTCCATATTTTATGTGTTATTTGACAATATTGTCTACTGCTGTACTAAAACTGGAACACGATTACTTAAAAATTGATTGTTGCAAAAAAAATCTAAAGTGGCACCGTCTATTTTCTGTTTTATACCATTAAACGTAAACAGTTTCTTATTGTGCAGTAAAATTTGCTTTAAATCGAAGGTATTTATATATGTTAAGAACTTACTAAGCTAAAAATGTATATAGCGAAGCGCGTTTAAATTTGCGCGTGAGAGTCTTCTACCTAGCGCGTTAACCTAGACAGCCATAACGCCATTTCACTTACACACCGAGCTAAACCACGCTTTGACATCCTCTTAAATGACAGATTTACCTAGAAATGTTGCTTACCTACTCTGTTGAAGGACACTGAACGGGACACAATAGAAGTTTTATTGTTATTACGCCTATAGATGGGCGTTTAGTGTCCTCAAGTGAACTAAAACTGACATTTCTTCCCAACTTACATCGGGGAATGTGGTTTTCGGGGGCCGTCTTTAGTGGCATTTATTGTTCGATGGTCAGAAAATACTATTGTCAAATGGTTTTATCCTATTTTTATTTGAATAATTTTAACCTGTTTTGAAAAGTTCGTATCGTAATACCTATTTGCCATTTGATTTGTTTGAATTTTCCCCTAGTACGGTTAAACTCGAAATGTGCGTTCAATTATTTATTGTATTAAATAAAGTGTGGCGATGTAGGTATTATTCAGTAGATCAATAACCTGTATAGGTCCAACTTGAGGGCTGATTCTCGAGCCGAGCTCAGGCTATTCACCCAAATAACCAGTTATTCAACTTATTCCTCTTTAATGAGGTCTTTCCTCTGCCCTTATTCTGGTGATTTATTGTAGAGTGTAATATTTAGGTAGGAATTCAAATCGAAAGACGATTGAACGCGATGGTCGGTTTATTGTATCGCTTTTAAATAATGTAGAGATGCAGATTTGTGGCTAATTGGCTTCAGTTTCAAGGCCTTTTGTAACCGTAGAAAGAAGCTCCCTTTCTATGGCTGTGGCCTAACCCATTCTCTTCTCTATATTTACGCAGCAAAAAAACATCGGACAATTTTTTCTAGCAGAATTTTGAATACGAGGATTTAATTTCATGACATTTAAGACTTACTCTTACTTACTCCAAAGCAGCCTTTTCTCTTTTAGTTAACAAAGAAGAGCAGGCTTAAAGTTAAGCTTTCCAATTTAAGACGTATAGGTATTCAATGTTTAGCCCAGAATTCTAGTTTCGTTACCTACTTAGCCATAGAGATCTTAGAAAAGAGTTTTTCGAAGACAATAGAAGAAAGCGAGAGTTCTAAGTACTATAGATGCAACATGCAGACTATTTTCAATCGACTTAAAAAAGAAAAGGTTCCGACGAATTGAGAACCTCCTCCTTTTTGAAGTCGGTTAAAAAGGAGGAGGTTCTCCATTCGGTAGTATTTTTTTTTCTTTTATAGGATTAACAGTTTTGAAATTACTGAATAATATATCATGTTTTTATTACTATTTCGAAGACAGATTTACATATTTTTATACCTCTTTATTTTGAGTCAGTAAATTAAACAACCAATAAATCTTCAACAACAAGAAAACCGATACTCATAAATATAATTAAAAGTCAGTTTAGTCACGGGATTAGGAGTTCGTGACTAAGTAATAACAGCCGCACGGGTCGATCCATCAGGTTAAGCGATGCTTGCCGGGGTTGGTCAGTTGATGGTTGACCATCTTTACATAGTATTTTACTAACAAAATGGACTCTATTGTTGTCTGAACTAATTAAATAAATTAAATAAAATTAATTAAAAGAAATCTAGCCTGTCTTAAGTTAAGGATAAAATCTTAGTTTTGTTTGATTTGGCTAGTATTGTAGCGAGGATCAAACTCTAGGTAACATGCCAATTATATCAACTTATTTAAGAAAACTCTTAGAAGAAGTACAGGGAATCAATTCCGGTGGCGTGGAAATTATCTCCATGGTCGAAATATCAGTCGAGAAACTGCTTATCTCGGTCGAAAACGAAAAATTGCTATTCTAAAGATCTCCATTCATACATTTTTCGATCGCAAACCAGCGAGATACGAGTATTACGGCTGGTCGTAATGGAGATACGAGTACGAAATCTCCGTTGGAACAACAGTCAAAATTGACATTTGTGCCAATTCTGTTGTACACAGAACTAAACTAACTAAACTATCACTAAAATTCCTTACTTTTTGCTATGAGAATCTTAGAGCTATTCTGCAAAAAAAAAAACCTCTAAATTTAATAACAATTATGACATAACTAAAATCGAGCTTGACAATCGTGACTCTTGAGGTTTGTCATATTTTATTCACCGACATCGCCGCCGTTGCGGTCTTTTAGAGCTGGAGGGGCGCAGGGAGGGGGCAGCTTCAACGTGTTTTATATGGAATGTAGGTACCTTTTTCTTTTTGGTACCTACATGTTGAGTCATAGGGGTTTATGAGTACTATAAAGGGGGGCCAAATTTTCATTATTTTTGCGATAGGACTCACCGTTTTCGAGATATATGCAAAAGAAAAGAAAAAATACACTACTGTTTTTGCATCCGAAGTCAAGGTATCGGTGTAAATTTTAGTTCATGTCAACTAATTTTGTACCACACCTTTTCGCGATTAAACATAGTCTGATTTAATTTGACAATTAAAATTTTAGAGTGAAAACAGTCAAATTCAGAATAGCAAAATTGCCATTTTCACTAAACTAGTAACTCCGTACAATCTTAGTGCTGTCAAACTAAAATATAGTTAAGTTGTGTCACTTTAGTCAATTTCAGAATGGGAAATCGTCGTTTGACAGGAATAAACTAAGTTTTAGTGATTTTTAGTCTAGTTTAGAGGCATTTGTGACAAGAAAATCGGCACCATTATCAAACAAATTAACGTAAAACGTACATAACGACGATTTATTAAACTGTTAAAAGGGATGAAGTCTTGGCTAATTTTAACCCAGAGCTTGTGGATGAAACTGAACCTGCTGTTGCTGCACCTCGAACTCGAGCTCCATGGTGAGTCGAACCGTTTGAGACGAGTGATGCAGAATTCAAAAAGAATTTTCGCCTCTCAAAGGAATATCTGCTTTTCCGCGCGCGGTTCCATATTCACAAATGCAAAATTTTGGGGAAACTTTTTGGAAAATCCCCGGCACTTTTTAGGGTTCCGTACCTAAATGGTAAAAAGGAACCCTTATGGTGCGACTCAGTCTGTCTGTCTGTCACAGCTGGATATCTCAAGAAGTACTAATGCTATCAATTTGAAATTTGGAACAGTTTTAGATGACGTTTGCCCATCTATTTTGCAAATAAGAAAGAAATAAAACATTTTTTTTTGCAACAGGCCCTGAAAGGGGTTCTTAAAAAATCGAAGTAGGGCTAATATGTAGGGTATCAAATGATTGTGCGCTGTTTGCAAATTCTCAATTTTTTTTTCTTTTTTTTTAAGCCGCATAGGTTAGTTTAGTTTAGTTTTTAGTTTTTTTACTTTTGATTTTATTTCCGAAGTTTGTATAGAGAAAAATCTGAAATTATTCTATGTGGTAGAAGTTTATATAAAAATTACAGGGAAATGAAACAATGTATCTAAAATAGCACACTTTTTCAGAAATTGGAATGGAACCCTCGGTGCGCGAGTGCGACTCGCTCTTGACCGGTTTTTTCTTATAAGCTAATTATTACGACAGTGAGTGACAGTCAGCCCGTCACGCAAGATACGTGCGACAGCGCTGCGCTGTCATAAAAGTCGTACTTTGATAGTTTGAACAACAACACGTACCTAATATAAAGCAAAGTAGCGCTATACGTCAGAAAAAGGTCTCAAATTATGTGAAATGCGTTTCGGATCACGCTACTTTGCAATTACTATTTTCAGTAATTTAAAAAAAAAAATCACAGTTATAGAAAAACAATATAATAAAATACTCTTTGATTTCTTTTGTTTGCTTTGATTTGATAAATTAAACATTCGTCAAGAGCGAGTCGGACTCACGTAATGAGGGTTCCGTTCCGATTTCTGAAAAAGTGTGCTCAGACATCGTCATCAAAACTCGAAAACTATACGGCCTAAAAAAAACAAAAAGATGTTTGAGTATGTGCAAACAGCGCTCTTTTATATGATACCCCACATGCCCTAGTAGCTTGACTTCGAATTTTTAAGACCCCCTTGCAGTCCCTGTTACAAAAAAACCATATATATTTTTATTTCTTTCATATTTGCAAAATAGTTGGGCAAACGTCATCCAAAACTGTTCCAAATTTCAAGTTGATAGCATTAGTAGTTCTTGAGATATCCAGCTGTGACAGACAGACGGATCTTTTTACCATTTTGGTTCGGAACCCTAAAAAAGAAAAACGAGGCGTAATCGATTATAATAAAAGAGAATCGATGAAAATGGAACGTCTCCTATAAGAGATTATTTTCACCATTGTGAATCTTTCTCCATGGTCTACCAGAATACGGTTTTTAGATAGTACCTATCAAGATTTGAACCGGACATTGATGCGGAGATTTGAAACAGCGATTTATCTCCATGGTCGTGACATCTAGCTCGAGCCCGGAATTGAGGTCCTGGGCATCAATTCCGGTGGCATGGAAATTATCTCCATGGTCGAAATATCAGTCGAGAAACCGCTTATCTCGGTCGAAAACGAAAAATTGCTATTCTAACGATCTCCATTCATAAATTTTTCGATCGCAAACCAGCGAGATATTACGGCTGGTCGTAATGGAGATTTGAAACAGAGATTTATCTCCATGGTCGTGATATCTAGCTCGAGCCCGGAATTGATGCCCTGGTCATCAATTCCGGGCTCGAGCCATCACAACCATGGAGCTAAATCTCTATTTCAAATCTCCGCATTAATATCCGGTTCAAATCTCGACACTATCAAAAAACGTATTCTGGTAGACCATGGAGAAAGATTTACAACGGAGAAAATAATCTCTTCTAAGAGACGTTCCATTTTTATCGATTCACTTTGATTATAATCGATTAAGCCACGTTTTTCTTTTTTTAGTAATAATGACGTATGTTTAATTTATCAAATCAAAGCAAACACATTAAAAAGGATTATTTTAGTATATTTCTGTTTCTATAACTGTTTTTTTTTTTATAATTACTGAAAATAGTAGGTAATTGTAAAGTAGCGTGATCCGAAACGCATTTCGCATGATTTGTGTTTGTGTTCTTTTTCTGACGTATCGTATACTTTGTGTTGTTGTTGTTCAAACCAAGTTCATACAAGTACGACTTTTATAACAGCGCTGTCGCCTGTCGCACGTACAGTCCTACCAACTTATCTGTGAACTGAAAGAGGACGGCACCGTCGATGCGTCGACACAATCGAATGACATGCGTCGGCACAAACGAAGACATTTCAACATGACGGCCGTAGTTCCAATTTTCGCCATTTCACAGATAAGTTGGTAGGAGTGATTCTTGCGTGACTGTCTGAGTGACTGGCTGTCACTCACTGTCGTGATAATTAGCTTATAAAAAGTGCCGGAGATTTTACAAAAAGGTTCCCCAAACTTTTGCGTTTGTGGATATGGAACCGCGCTCGGAAAAGCTGAGATTCTTTTGAGAGGCGAAAATTCTTTTTGAATTCTGCAGCACTCATCTCAAACGGCTCGACTCACCATCGCCATGGAGCTCGAGTTCGAGGTGCAGCAACAGCAGCTTCAGCTTCATCCACAAGCTCTGGGATAAAATTAGCCAAGAATTCATCCATAATAATAGTTTAACAAATCGTCGTTATGTAAATTTTACGTTAATTTGTTTGATAATGTCAATTTTGACTGTTGTTCCAACGGAGATTTCATATGTCCATACCTTACGACCAGCCGTAATATCTCGCTGGTTTGCGATCGAAAAATTTATGAATGGAGATCGTTAGAATAGCAATTTTTCGTTTTCGACCGAGATAATCGGTTTCTCGACTGATATTTCGACCATGGAGATGATTTCCATGCCACCGGAATTGATGCCCTGGCCTCAAAAAATGTTGGTTAAACTTTTATAAAATAATTGTTCGAAATATTAAAAATTAAAACCTAAAAGCAAACTCATTTTGGGATGAGGAGGGAAAACTTCACACAGATTACTTTCGATACCTAATCGGTTCTTTTTGTTGTGAAAATCATTTTCGCTGCTTTCTTGTAACTTTTGTGACTCTGGAGCGTTATTTCACGTCGTCATTTAACGCGGGAAGAGATGCTGAGGGCGCAGTCAATGTGAACTGTCGACGCTGTCATCACGCAGCCAAGCGTAATTTGCCGATTATAGCCACGTTACAGGGCTACAGGAAATGTTGCTGAACGTCACCGAGGAAGATACAGGATACTAGAAGACAAGACCACTTTCTGCAAAATGCTGCGAGGAGGCAGCCCCAAATTACGGCTCACCAGCTAGTAGGGACTCCAGTCTCAGCACCAGGTGGTTATCAGTGACCGAACCGCCAGGAGAAGATTGCATGAAGTCAATATTCACGCTCGCAGACTGCTTAGAGTTTCAGCTCTTCGACGTGGAACGATGTGGGCTAACGCACATTTGCACTGGACCGACACTCAGTAGGCTCGTGTTCTTTTGTCTGATGAGTCGCGCTTTGGATTTCATCCCATTTCAAGAAGAGTGCGCGTTTGGCAAGTTCTTGGTAGCCAGATTCGACTCCGGAATCTTCAGGAAGTTCATCCGTACCATGGATGGAACGATTATGGTGTGGGCTGAAATTCGCCTGGGTGGAAGAACTGACCTCGTTTTAATACGAGGCAATTTAAATGCGGAACAATACTGTGACGAGATTGTGCAACCTACCATTAGGTTCCATTCCTCACCGACAGCAGTATGGCCAAGATTTTATGTTCATGCAATATAATTCACGTGCACACACAGCCAGGCTGGTGATGAATGTGCTCTACAAGAACAATGACTCTAGTATAGTGGAATGCTCGGTTCGCTGATCTCAGTCCTATACAGCATGCGTCGGATTTGCTCGGGAGAAGAGCGTTCAGTGAACTTTCCAGAAATTTGAACATGGAAGAAGTGCTTTTTGCACGTCTTTCCAGAGGAGGTATGGAGCGAAATTCCACATATGACAATACAAACCTGATACTCAGCATGCCAAACCTATGTAGAGCCGTCGCTAATAATGTCTTGGGAGGTCCAACAAATTATTAAAAAGTTGTTAGGTATGTTTTTTTTTTAATTAATGTTATCTGGTCGTTTTTTTTATCAACAATAAAAGTTACTGTCGATTTGGTACCATTTACAATTTTCATAATAAATTATTATTTATTCACTAACAACCCCTTCTATTGATATAAAATATGTTACATCAAAAGTATTAAAATAAAAATAATTAGGTACTATAAATACCCTAGTTCCATTGAAATAGTTGAGTAGTGTATGTAAAAGTACTGTTTTTAGGGTTCCGTAGTCAACAAGGAACCCTTATAGTTTCGCTATGTCCGTCCGTCTGTCCGTCGGCACCTTAGCTCAGAGACTCTTAGTACTAGAAAGCTATAATTTGGCATGGATATACTATTCATCACGCCGACAAAGTGGTAAAATAAAATCATAAAAAAAAAAAAAATTTAGGGTACTTTCTGTACATGTAAAGTGGGGATGTTTTTTTTTTCTCGTCTACCCCATGGTGTGGGGTATTGTTGGATGGGTCTTTCAAAAATATTGCGGGTTTTAAAAACAATTTTTCGATTTAGGGATCCGTTTCTGAAATATTAAGCTTTAAAATGCTAATTTTTGTTAGAGTCAAGTGTCCCCCACCCCCCCTGCCAGCTAAACGGTTAGTTTTGAATGGGTGGAAAAATTAACGGTAGTAGTTTAAATAACGAAGTTAAAAGGAAAACTATCACAGGTAAGTAGGCTTTTCAAGTTTACGAGTTCATGAAACAACAAGAAGCCCTCTTCTTAGTCCGCATTATTGTGCAACTACGCAACCCTATTATTGCGCGTGGCCCGACACGCACTTGGCTGCTTTTTAAACTTTAGAATCTAAAAAAAACCAAAACACCAAAACAAGTTTTACTAGGCCCCTTATATTAGAATATGCTACAGGTCCCGCACTGACTTAATCCGGCACTGCCTAGTTCATGCTGTACAAGAGAAGAAGAATCCATCAGGCTTTTAGTATGCGGAGGTAATCTGTCTCTGTGACTGTGTCTGTGTCTGTGTGTGTGTTTAGACTTATAACATAAACAAAAGTGTTTGTTTGAAAACGTCGTCGGCAATCAATCAACTCGACTAATGAGTCTGTTGATACAAATCTGATGCGGCGGAATCTTTAGATGTTACTTCAATTGAATGGCGATACTTAATTATGATAAATGTTTTAATTCATACATTGTTACTTACACTTTAGATGACACAAAGTTTATTTATTATGGTGCTATTTATTAATTATAGGGCTAGTCTCATCATCTGCCTAGCCTTTTCCTGACTATGTGGGGGTCAGATTACAGTATAACCAGACGCAGCTGAATATCAGTATTTTATATGGAGCGACTGCCTACCTGACCTCCACAACCCAGTTACAGAGTAATACGATACCCTTGGTAAGAGTGGTAGTCCTACTTTCGGGCTTCTGACGACCCGTAACGACTGTCAAAGATTTACGAATTACAGCCGGGACCAACGGCTTAACGTGCTTTCCGAGGCGCAGAGTGGTCTTGGTATTTAAAAACCGGCCAAGTGCGTGTCGGACCACGCACAATGAAGGGTTCCGTAGTTGGGATGAATTTATCTTAAGAACAAACTTAACATTGTAGTTGAAAAACATGTTCTCCCATACATTCCAACTTTAAATGTAAGTTTGTACTCACAATATTGATAGATTTACCATGTTATTTTAAGACCACAGACTTCTTATAGGTTTTCCTGTAATCTACAGGTGAAGATCTATTTTCTGTATTTTTTTCAAAATTTTAGGCTCAGTAGTTTCGGAGATAAGGGGGGAATGGTAAATTTTCGTCTATTTTCTTAAATAACTTTAAAACAATTTATTTTAAAATTATAAAAAATATATATTTGAGACTCTCACAGTAAGCCCTTTCATTTAATATGCCACATGGTGTAGTTTGCAAAACTTTTTTTTTTAATTTTCTTATTTGCCCCCAAAAGTGACCTCTATATTCAAATTTAATTTATTTACTTTACCCGTCCGTGTTTGGGTCACAGAAATTCATATGTGTACCAAATTTCAACTTAATCGGTCCATTAGATTCGGAGCAAACTGGCTGTGACAGACGGACAGACACACGAGTGATCCTATAAGGGTTCCGTTTTTTCCTTTTGAGGTACGGAACCCTAAAAATGTTCACCCATCCACGGACCAACCGATGCAAGCGTAACCTGATCGATCGAACCGTACTTAGCCTATAGGGGTATTTATTATTATTACTTAGCCACAAGCCCCTATAGGGGAATTTATTATTATTATTATAGGGCTAGTTGGAGTTGTTTATCTTAAAACATACGTATATTATCGGTATCTACATAAATACTAAGTACATAAACTCACGCCTTCTTCTTGTAGGGGTAGGCTGAAACTACAGAAAGCCACCTGTTACGATCCTTACATACTCCTTTTGCTTCATTTACGTTATCATAAGAAATGTATGTGCACACAGTGGCGTGCACAGAGATTTCAGACAGGGTATGCACGTCTAAAATAAAAATAAAAACTTTAACAAGCTGAAACTAGTACCTAAGTTTTTTTTTCCGGCCCGTTTGTTTTACCTGACCTCACCTACCCTAACCCTAATCTTACACTGACTCTTACCGCACGGCACCATTGGCTTCGCATGATGTTTGTTTGCGACCACAACGAATATCTAAAATATTTTAATCTGAATACCCGATAAAGGTCCAAACATTATTTTTATCTTGATTTGTAAATAAAAAGCAAGGGATAAAATACAATGTGTTTGTGTTATACACAACATGTTTGCCAGTAGGTAATAATTAGGTATCACAAAACTTTTCTATGAAAATAACGAGAGGCATTACCTTTTTTTTGAGTTAAATAAAACCCGGGTTCACACCTTCCGTTTACAATGAATTTAACTTTTTCCTCAAAATATAACGTCGAAAAGCGGCAGATTTTAATTTATTTAACACACTTCGGCAGCACAGGTCTCACAGGTATAATTTTAATTTTTTTACAAATGATTAAAATAATTACATGTAAACAGTCAATCACTTGCGCCAAGAAAAACAATCAAATCAAAACAATATGGCGAAAAAACAAACAAACATTGCAAGTCAAGCGTGTAAAAACTTTACAATTACAAAATAATACGAACTAATCTTGGTCAATCCGACTAAAAAAGTCAACCCTCTGTAATCAACAACTAAGCGGTGCTTTTACGGCTTCTCAATTTGGACGGGTTGCAAAATAAGCTGTGCTTCCAGAACTTAAACACACGCATACATTTTCACGCACACAGTCACACTATTGCTGTGTACTACACGGGTTGCGTTGTATGAAGAATAAGCACGGCGTTGTTCTGCTTATGCTCACAGGGAGCGCTGCCTGCGCGGTTGTCGCCGCTCGCTTCAAGAAATTAGTTTCAAATAAAAATAATAGATGGCGCGTAAATCGCGTTATAAATAGTGAGATAGCGAATAAGTTAGATTAATATAGTTATTACCATGATTTTTCTTGCGTTAAAGTTATTTATATTTTCGAGGGGCATGTATGTATGGGACTACAGGGTATGCAGAGCTTATTTGCATGTATGGAGTGCACACCACTGTGTGCACATAATAATTATACCTTAGGAATACTACCTACTGACATGAAACATACATGAGTACTTGCTTACAAAATGATCAGCTTTAGAAATAACTAAAAAAAACTGAGGTTTTGGAAAATCATAAATATTTTACGACTTTGTTTACGCTTATGATGTCTGTATGTAGGAGCTCGTGGCTAAGCAATAACAACCGCACGGGTCGATCCATCAGGTTAAGCTACGCTTGCCGGGGTTGGTCAGTGGATGGGTGACCATCTTTACATACCGAGACTCCTCCGTGCCTCGGAAAGCACGTTAAGCCGTTGGTCCCGGCTGTCATTCGTGGATCTTTGACAGTCGTTACGGGTCGTCAGAAGCCCGAAAGTCTGACAACCAGCTTACCAAGGGGTATCCTATTACCCAGTTACTGGGTTGTGGAGGTCAGATAGTCAGTCGCTCCATGTAAAATACTGGTATTCAGCTGCATCCGGTTAGACTGGAAACCGACCCCAACATAGTTGGGAAAAGGCTAGGCAGATTGATTGATGTTGACTGTACCTACCTTAGAGGACCCTCTACTTTCCTGTTTCTAACGTGTGTCGAAAAGGCGAATTAAGGATGCAGTTGATTCTTATAACGGCGCACATATTGTTGACATGATTATCCTACTAATATTATAAATGTGAAAGTTTGTATGTTTGGATGTTTGTTACTCAATCACGCAAAAACGGCTGAACGGATTTGGATGAAATTTGATATACAGATAGTTTATAACCTTAAGGGATTAAGACATAGGATACTTTTCATCCCGGTAGAAGGTTCTCGTGGGATAATTTCCGACATACACGCGGGCGAAGCCGCTGGCAAAAGCTAGTGTTTAATAAGTGATTCTGGTCGGTGGAGTAGATTGATTTGTAAACTAACAAATAAGAAGATTTAACTACTATCCATGATTATTATGTATACTTATTTTAGAACATTCATTTTGTATCCACAACAAGACACTGTATTTTAAAAGCAACCTCTTGTTTTACTTTAAATAATAAATTCTAAAGCATGTCTGATTACTTTTGATAAAGAATAAATAAATGCAGAGCTATGGAAAGGACCGGAACTTATGATAATTTAGATTTTATGACGTCATATAGCGTTGATTTGGACGTTATTATATATAATCATAGATAACACTGAAGTCATAATGACGTTAGCCTATGGCAGAATTTACATTATTTATCAATATTCAAGACTAGTATAATTAAATATTTTAATAATAAGTAACCTAAAAAACTTTTATCAAAACAATACCTACTTGCCTACCTAGTCTGTGTGTTTCTCTACACACCTACGTAAATCTATACATTTTATAAATTAAAGTCTATTTTCGTGCCTGATTGTGTGAGCGCGGTGTTCTTCTAAACTACGCAACGGATTTTCATGCGGTTTTCACCATCTTTTATAGAATGAATTCGGGAAGGTTAATGTGTAGGTATAATCCCAAGTAAGTAAATAATAAATAAAATAAAAGTATAAATAAAATAAAATAAATAATAAATAATCTTTATTGCATAATTGAGACAACCATACAGCAACTTTAATAATAAACAAGATAGACAAAAAAATCGTTTAAAGGTATTTTGACAACAATATTTAGGCAGATCTGCAGTTGAAGAATGTGAAGTGGTATTACTGTTTGGTTGTCCTTAGACTGATTCGCCCTATCCCCTCGTACTAGTAAAAAACTGTATCACGAGCGGATAGTCTTCCTCAACCCTAAAGACAACAGATTCCCACAAGTTCCAGTTACAGGTAACATGTTAAATAATAAGTAAGTAATAAATGCGAAAGTGTTTGTTTTTTGCTACGCTTTCACGCTAAAACGGCTGAACGGATTTGGATGAAATTTAGCACATGATGATCGGGATTAGGAGGATACTTTTATCCCGGTAGTAGTACAGTCCCGTAGGATAATTTCCGATGTCCGCGCGGGTGAAGCCGCGGGCAAAAGCTAGTACATTAATATTAATATTACATAATATTAAAGAAATCTTGATGTTTTGTCGAATCGTAAAAACCGTACCGAACCGCGACCCAGGGGCGGGTCGCTAGTGTTTAATGTTCAAGTACTTATCACTAATTTAAACGATTATTAATTTACTGTTTTTGTAACCCAAAGTACAGTAAAAGCTCCGGCACTAATTTTTAGGGTTTCGTACCAAAATGGTAAAAAAGAACCCTTATGGTGCGACTCAGTCTGTCCGTCTGTCACAGGCGGATATCTCAAGAACTACTAATGCATCAACTTGAAATTTGGAACAGTTTTAGATGACGTTTGCTCAACTATTTTGCAAATAGGAAGGAATTATTTTTTTTTTTTTTTGCAACAGGGACTGAAAATGGTCTTAAAAATTCGAAGTGGGGCTAATAGGGCATGTGGGGCATAGGCATAGGTGTAGGGCATATGAAAGAGCGCTGTTTGTACATTCTCAAACATTTTTTTACTTTTTTTAGGCCGCATAGTTTTCGACTTTGATAAAAAAAAACCGGCCAAGTGCGAGTCGGACTCGCACTTGAAGGGTTCCGTACCATATATGTTTAACAATTGCAAAGATAAGTTTGTATTTCGTAGTGATACTGTGAATTACAAGGTTAT
This sequence comes from Cosmia pyralina, assembly GCA_946251885.1. Lineage (NCBI taxonomy): Eukaryota > Metazoa > Arthropoda > Insecta > Lepidoptera > Noctuidae > Cosmia > Cosmia pyralina. The sequence continues at coordinate 12,079,570 of OX276353.1, forward strand.
TTTTGCAGTTGCAGAAAATCGCCTATATTTAAACAAAATACCATTGAATCGCCGTTTTTTGTTGATTAAATACAATATAATAATATGGTACATGATATACAGAAGTTTCAAATTCCTATTTTGTTGAATTGTTGCGATAGAGCTCCTACAAAAATGCTAGGATAATTTTTTTTTTTTCAAAATGAAAAGTTTAATTCCCCCTTTAATTTTTAATTTCACTTTATTTGTTATTTATTTATTTATACAATCTTACACTATCATAACAGGTTCACACCCAATGCGATAATGTGATTAAATGATTATCATTTATTAAGTTAATAAATCGAGAGTCACCCTTTCGAATTCCGCCAATGTACAGCAAAAAATGTCAATCCTTTGTGAGGCGCTGTTTATTAACCTTAGGGCTCTTGCAACCGGTGCGAATTTGCCTACGTTAGTGCGAGCCACTGGAACGTCGAAAAGCCGTGCCCTCGGTGCCTGCCGCAGCCTGTTGTTTGGAACGAGCAGCCTCAACGAATCTAATATACCAGGATTATTTAATTTACCACGAAACACTTCAAATATACAGGGTGTTTGGTGCATCGTTTGCCAAATTGAATTGGCCGAAAGAAGAGGTCATTTGCTATCGCTTCAGGCTCAAGTACTCATTTTTGGCCACACCGGTTTTTTTATTACAACTTTCTAATTTTTATTTTGAAAAAATCCAAAACTCAGCATTAAAGCTTAAATTAAAAAAAAGTTTTAAGTGTAGTCTTCAAATTTCATTTTTATTTACATATGTACTGTTGTATGGCTCTATCAAATTTAAAATTACTTGCAAGTAACATCTAGTTTTTTTTTAATAAATCACAAAGTTTTTGGAAAAATAAAAAATGAACTTAAAACTCAACTTTAAATAGCTATAAAAAAAAAAATAAAAGCGATCAGGATCTTCGAATTATTTTAAAAAGTTCTCTAGTCTGTCCCCTTTCCAACGGTATGTAATGTGTTAAAAAACTCTTTTAATATCTTTAATAATTAGCTAAATGTGTAGTCGAGACACATCAGGCTGATATTGGATATTACGTTTAAAACACTAGTTTTCGCATAAATTACATGCTATTAGTAGATAGATACTTACTGTTATCTCACGTCTTACGTAGTCTCTTATCTCGTTCTTACATAGGGAACTTTCCTCGAAATTGAAAAAAAAATACATTATTACAAAAATAATCATTTATTAATAAGTAATTTAATTACATACTAATCTTACAAGTCTTGTTCAAACTGTCTACCACTATTGCGTATGCACGCGCGACATCTTTGTCTTATCTCAACTGTAGTGGTGCGTAAACGCATTTCTGCTTTGATCGTCATGAAAGCCGCCTCAATGCGTTGGACTAAATCATCTCTTGTCTCAACTTCCGTGGCGTAGACGAGTTCTTTGGCCCGTCCCCAGACGTAAAAATCCAACGGAGTTAAGTCTGGAGAACGTGGAGGCCAAGGAATAGGGCCATCCCTCCCAATCCATGAGTCCGGGAATGCATCATTCAAGTACTCCCTGACGGTTATTCTCCAATGAGCGGGACAACCGTCATGTTGGAAAACAAAAGACCTGTCTTCACTGAAAATTGGCAAATCAGCTAATAATAAGGGCAACTCTGTTTGCAGAAATTCTAAGTAATTATCCCCGTTCAGGTTGTCAGGTAAGTAGTGTGGTCCAATTACATGATTTGCAATGACTCCTGCCCAAACGTTCACACTAAATCGTCTCTGGAATGACCTTTGTCGTTTTACGCGTGGGTTTTGATCTTTTGCTGTCCAGTGGTGTAAGTTATGTAAATTGAGGATTCCCTCTTTAGTAAATTTGGACTCATCCGTCCACAGAATTCTTTTTAAAAAGACCGGATTATCCACGTCTGAATGCAGTAAAAAACGACAAAACTGGACACGGTTATCAAAGTCTTGATTCTCGAGACCTACAACAAATAAAATACGCGTAAGAATGCATTACTTTCTCGCAAGATTTTTTTTTATTGTTTGTAAAAAGTACGGGCAGTACAATGTAAAAGACAATGGCCTGACCGCTGAAGGTTTATGACATCTGGCAGAGTGACGTCAAAGCCGCTACCTGCTGCTGCGTCGGGTACGCGGTAAAGCTAGAAAGGGTTCGCAATCTACGTTAGCGCCTACGGTTGTGAGTCTATTAATTTAAAAATTACGTACCTTGCACCGGAGTGTAATGGAAAGCATGTTTGTTATTTTGGCGAAGTACTCGCCATACTTTCCAGATCGAAATTCCCAGTAATGCAGCTACATTTCTTATGCTTCTAGTGGGATCTTCTTCAAACAGTGCCAGAATCTGTTCATCTACGTCAACATTATGACGCACTACAATCCCTCTTGGTTCACTAGCAGTCAAATTACCAGTCTCACGTAAGCGTCGATAAGTGTTCTGGAAAGTATGGCGGGAAGGCAATCGTCTATTGGGAAAGCGTTCCTGATAAATTCTTTGTGCTTCGCGAGCAACAGCATCGGCTCTTCCATAAGCCATCAAAATATCAGCGTATTCTTCATTAGAGAATGTAGCCATATTGTAACACAAAAAAAATCACGAAAGTTAACACAAACACCCACAAAACTCAATGAAAAGATAACAGTAACAGAAATTAACAGTAACAGAAAATAACAGTAACAGAAAATAACACAACAACAACAACAAGGGGTTAGTTTTCAGAGACAGTCAAATAACGACTAACAAACTTAACCAATTTGCGGCCAACCCAATAACAAAAAGAGACAGATAATGAATTCTACTGTGTAGGAGGGAGATAGCAGGCTTTACCTGCTTCGTATGTATTGTTTACGCGAAAACACTTATTTATCCCGAATATGCAATAGTTTGATGGTGCGTCCCGATACACAAACTTAGCGTATTAGTGAACTTACTGAAACATTTTTTAAACACATTGCATACCGTTGGAAAGGGGATAGACTAGAGAACTTTTTAAAATAATTCGAAGATCCCGATCGCTTTTAGTTTTTTTTTTATAGCTATTTAAAGTTGAGTTTTAAGTTCATTTTTTATTTTTCCAAAAACTTTGTGATTTATTAAAAAAAAACTAGATGTAACTGGCAAGTAATTTTAAATTTGATAGAGCCATACAACAGTACATATATAAATAAAAATGAAATTTGACGACTACACTTAAAACTTTTTTTTAATTTAAGCTTTAATGCTGAGTTTTGGATTTTTTCAAAATAAAAATTAGAAAGTTGTAATAAAAAAACCGGTGTGGCCAAAAATGAGTACTTGAGCCTGAAGCGATAGCAAATGACCTCTTCTTTCGGCCAATTCAATTTGGCAAACGATGCACCAAACACCCTGTATATTTCGCTAACGCTAAGTTACGCCTTACCTCCAACTTATAGTAACCAACCATCCCTATAACAAAGAGGGTCGGATACATAAGCGGATAATAAGGGTAAACTCCATACTGCATCAGATACAAATACCGGATAAATTTGTTCTGCATTTTTTCCACTGAAAAGTAACCGCCGTACTCTACATATTGCCTACGATTACCCAAGTAACTTGCAGAGAATTGCAAGAGGTCCGGAGTAAAACCCGCCAATGCAAACTTCAACAAAAGAACGTCATTATCCACACTATCGAAGGCCTTTTTTTGAGTTAATCAAGCCAAGCAGTAAAATCTTACCCATAAAAATTTAACTATCCCATTTTGGTCCCTAACAACATCCTTGCTACACTGGCGGACAAAATAGATGGACCGTTTATCAGGCACTAGGTGGGTAGACATGTGCGCGCAGATGTCCATGTCACCAATTAATTTATGTTTTAAATAATTACTAACATTTAGGCTAAGGCTGTACTAACACTATATGGTATGGTCTGAAATAAAAATTTGAATTTGAATTTAAAATTCTTCCATACAAACTTTAACATCCCTAAACCCCCTTTGAGGGGAAGTTTTGATCCGGGGATACCGCACGGTCTCCGGTGAAGCGGCGAGCCTCCTTGCCGGATTGCCGCCGTGGGATCTGGAGGCAAACGTCCGCGCGCACTTGTGGGAGTGGCGCCAGGAGGCAAAACGCCGGGGCATAACTCCGCTGCCGCGAGAAATCACGGTACAGCGGACAGAGCTCCGGCGGGATCTCATGGCGACATGGAGAGTGCGATTGTCGCAACCCAGCGCTGGACATGCCACAATTGCGGCGATAAGTCCCCTCTTTGAGGAGTGGTTGGAGAGGCGCCACGGCGTCCTCACCTTCTGCCTGACGCAGCTGCTCACCGGACACGGTTGTTTCGGGAGGTTCCTGTTCAGGATAAGGCAGGAGGAAACGCCCGGGTGTTACCCATTGTGTGGATCACCCGGAGGGCACGGTGGAGCATACAGTGGAGGTCTGCCCGGCTTGGGTGGAGCACCGCCGTGTTTTCGCAGAGGCGATCGGCGACGAAACCTGGTCCAGGCCATGGTACGGAGCGAGAGTGCATGGGAGGCCGTCACCTCCATCTGCGAAGCAGTTATTCTCGCAAAGGATAGGCAACTGTCGCGCCCTCACACCCCTAGTCGCCGCAGGAGACGCCCTGGGCGGCGGGAATCCGTAGCCGATTCTCGGCCACCGTAGGCGCGGGCTTGCGGACGGTGAGCAATGGGTAGTTCGCCGTCCGGTAAGGACCAGGCCCGGGTCGACGGCGCGTTTTGTTCCACGTGCGCCTCAAAGAGATGTCAGCAGTGATGGGGTCCGATAGGGCCGATGCCGCTGGGGTCACGGATTGTTCGAAAGAGATACCGTGGCCCTGGCACAGGCAACTGAAGGAACACGGGTGGGTTTTAGTCAGTAAAAGTCTGACACGCCCTCCCGCTCCGCCCAGAGCGGAAGAAGTCATTTGAAGATTTTCCATCCACAAAAAAAAGGGGTAGTTTTGAAAAACTAATAATGACAAACTTTATTACTCACTTTAGCAAGTATTTGTGCTAAGGTTCAAATTAATTAACCAAATTAATAAAAAATTTCATATAAACTGTATCCCTGTTTTCACGTCTACAGGGGTGGAAATTTAAAAATCGTTTGGGATGTTTCCGTAACTTGACTCAGATTATTTACACCAATTTTCGAGTTAATCAAGCCCCCCAGTAAAATTCTCCGCTGCAAAATTTATTACTATTTTTTTTTTTTTTTTTTAATTTACTACTAGGGTAAAACCCTTATGCGCAAGCACTCCAGCACCCCGGCTAAAGGTAGCAGCAGAACACTGTGTGGTTTTAGTCAGTAAAAGTCTGACAGACCCCTCCTCCTGCCCCAGGGTGGAGGACATCCATGAGGATTTCCACACGATAAAAAAAAAAAAAAAGGGTAAAACCCTTAGGGGTAGATTTTTGGAAAACTGATACACGTTAGTCTTCATTTTTGGTCTCAAGTATAAAAACTGATTTAAGAGTTAATCGGACCGCGCGTTAAAATTCCTCCATCCAAACTTTGACACCCCCCAATCCCTCTTTAGGGGGTAGTTTAGGAAAACTAAAAATGATGAACTAAGTTTCAAGTCTATTAACTCAAGGGATAAGATTTTTCATACAGACTTTCATCCCCTATTTTATCCCCTTAGGGATAGAATTTCCAAAAACCCTTCCTTAGTGGATGTTTACACTATAGGTATTAGGTATCTTTGTGCAAAATTTCAAACCTCTGGGTCCAGCGGTTTGGGCTGTGCGTTGTCAATGACTCAGTCAGGACTTTTTGTATAGATTTACCATGTTATTTTGAGACCATAGAGAGTAAATAGTTCTCTACCTATAGATTGCAGGAAAATTATAGATTTTCCTGCAAATCTATAATTTTCCCGCAATCTATAGGTAAAGAACTATTTTCTGTATTTTTAGGGTTCCGTACCTCAAAAGGAAAAAACGGAACCCTTATAGGATCACTTGTTTGTCCGTCTGTCTGTCTGTCTGTCTGTCTATCTGTCAGTCTGTCAAGACCCTTTTTCTCAGGAACGCGTAGAGGTATCAAGTTGAAATTAATATCAAATACGTAAGTCTATGGTCTCTTAGAGTCCTAAAAAACTCAAGCTTATATGTCAACGCAATAAAAACATACGGCCATTTATGCGACATATTTTGATACTCGCAAGTAAGTCAAAACCTATAGGGTACTTCCCGTTGTCCTAGAATCATGAAATTTGGCAAGAAGCAAGCTCTTATAGCACAAATAAAGGAAAAAGTCCGAAAATTGTTAATTTGTAATTCTATCATATAAAAAAAATTTCAACTCTATCAGTCTGTCATGACTCTTTTTAAGGGACGCGTAGAGATATCAAGTTGAAATTAATATCTAATACGTAAGTCTATGATCCCTTAGAGTTCTAAAAAAATCGAGCTTCTAAGTCAGCGCAATAAAAAAATACGGCCATTTTGCGACACATTTTAATACTCGCAATTGTCGCAAGTAAATCGAAACTTTTAGTGTCCTTCCCGTTGACCTAGAATAATGAAATTTGGCAAGAAGCAAGGTCTCCCAGCATAAGTAAAGTAAAAAGACCGAAAATTGTTAATTTGTAGATTTATGACATAAAATTTTTTTTTTTTTTGGGATCCACTGTTAAGTTTGTTTTTGGGATAAATTCTGTTCAACTACGGAACCCTTCATTGTGCGTGTTCCGAAACGCACTTGGCCGGTTTTTTTTTTCAAAATTTTAGGCTCAGTAGTTTCGGAGATAAGGGGGAAATTGTCAATTTTTGTCTATTTTCTTACATAACTTCAAAACAATTTATTATAAAATTATATTAAAATATATCGGAGACCCTCACAGTACGCCCTTTCATTTGATATGTCACACGGTACAGTTTGCAAAACTTTTAATTTTACTTATTTTCCCCCCAAAAGACAGACAGACACACGAGTGATCCTATAAGGGTGCCCTTTTTTCCTTTTGAGGTATGGAACCCTAAAAATGTAAAAGAAAAATACCGTTCCCCCCCTTATCTCCGATGTTTGCGTAGAGAACAAACTGAAATTATTCTGTGTGATAGAAGTTCATGTACCGAAAGATTACATGAAAAATAAAACGATGTCTCTAAATAGCACACTTTTAGAAATCGGAACGGAACCGTCGGTGCGCGAGTCCGACTCGCTATTGACCGGTTTTTTTTTCACCTATTATTGGATTTCTCGAAATGTCAGCAATTTTTTTTTTTTTACTCTTGTTTACCGGTCAAGGTCGTGAACCGGACAACGAACAAAGCGCGCGCTCTGTGATCTGATTAATGTAACTTTTGTATTAAACCTGATTACAGAAAGCCGGATTAAAGAGAAAAAGCCGGTCTATTGGACGTGTCGGATTACCGAGCGCCTACTGTATAGTGAATGCAGCGACACTATTTTTATTATTTTTATTTTCACTCATTTGCTACGCTGCGCGGCGTAGCGCTACGCTGGTCATCCTGACAAGTCAAGTTTTAGCTTCAAGCAACTGGTTTTAAAATAAGGAAAAAGCTTTGCCCGTAATTCCAACATTTTGGTGAATAACAAGCCCAGTACCCGATGGAATTTCCCATCGGCAAAAATGGTGCATACAAACTTTCATCCCCTATTTCGCTTTTACGGGATGAATTTTCAAAAATCCTTCCTTAACACTCACATTCGTTATTTAAAGAAGTCTTTTTGCAAAGTTTTTTGCTTCTAGACCCTGCAATCTAGGCTCTGCGTTGCCTGGCGATAGGGAAATTATTAAGATTTTTATTAAGTGGCCCAGAAAAAGCTTAGGTGGCGGGATGAGCTGGACGCGTACCGTGAGGGCTGGTTTGAGGTGACACGGGAAAAGAGTTCCTGGAAGGACTGAGGAAGGCCTTTGCCGAACAGTGGGACAGTATAGGCTAAGTTAGCTAGCTAGTTCCATGTTCTGCTTCCTGTGCGTGTCTCAAATAAAATATTTTCCTTTCTTTCTTTAAGTAAAAAAAAAAGAAGATAGTCCCCTACATTTGGAGGAAAGTTAAAGTTAATTTTACCTGCCTTTCACATCTTGGAGGCTTCATTCATGAAAAAAATATTGGAGTTAGAATTTATACCTATCCTGAAAAATAATACCTATATGGTATATGGTATATCTTATAGTAAGTGTATGTATGTGTATTATTGGTTTATAACCTATTTATGTGCTTGTATAGAGTCTATTTATAATTAATTAAGATATATTTTTAGTGTTCTTTATATAAGTATTCCTCTCATACTGAGCACCTGCCATCTAATCTCTTCACCACCCTTGGTTGACTGGTAGAGAATGCCTAAGGCATTAAGTCCGCCTTTGTACGTTTTATGTGCGAAAAGGTTAAATAAATAAATAAATACCTCAGAAGTAAAAAAGGTACTTAAGTAACTTATTTAAGAGGTAAGTACAAATAAGTACCTGGCTAAGTAAGTGGGCACTCAAGTTATCCACAATTTAGTGCTAATGTAATGCGTTCACTGACATTTGAATTTAAAACAAAAACAATATTATGTACGGCATGAAACAATTACGTTTCGACGAACTTACGTCCAGTTATCAATGAATGAGTCACAAGGTCTTTCTTTGCAACTCGTAACAGATATACGTATTACACAGTACGTATTTTTTACAGAATCGGCTCGCCTCTTGATACAGGCGAAATGTGGGTGTAGGTACACCTCTGCCTAATCCTTTGAGAAATATGAGCGTGACGTTATGTCGGTTTGGTATTAAGTAGGCAGCGTTATCTATATCTACGGGTATACTATTATTATCTATCTATACTAACAATAAAACTGAAGAATTTATTTTATTGTTTGTTTGAATGCGCTAATCTCTGCAACTGCCAGTTCGATTTGAAAAATTGTTTATGCATTTGATAGCCCAATTCTTGAGGAAGGTTATAGGCTAAAATTTAACATCGCTACGACCCTTAGGAGCCAAGCGAAAACGAAGTAATAGCGCGGGCGGGCGATGCAATGCGACGCGGTGGGCCGGGTCACCGAAATTTTACGCGGACAAAATCGCGGACATTTAAGCTAGTATCTGAATCTAGTATACTTACATGCTTAAAGTTTAATTCGAACCTCACTCCAGAGATTGCACGTACATAACTTGGAACTTACTAAGCTAAATTCAAATCTTTTTTTTTTTTTTAATACAAAAATCTTATATTATATAAGTATATAAAAATCAATTGCTGTCACGCTAAAACTCAAAAACGGCTTGACCGATTTAAATATTTTTTTTTGTGTTATTCTCTTTACTGGGGTGGTTTAAAAGAAAAAAAAAATTGGAAAAAAAGAAATTGAAATTTTGATAGGGCAACGTCTGGCGGGTCAGCTAGTATAAAATAAAATAGACTGTATTCTAAACGACGTGTCATTGTTTTATTACTTGCGCAGCCGCAGTCGTGGGGAAACTGATGGCACAAAACTCAAAGAATTTTTGTTCACTCAATTGAGTAATTTTATTTTCTAGAGCAATCAATCTGCCTAGCCTTTTCCCAACTATGTTGAGGTTGGCTTCCAGTCTAAGCGGATGTAGCTGGATATCAGTATTTTATATGGAGTGACTGCCCATCTGACCTCCTTAACCCAATTACTGGGTAATACGATACTTCTTGGTACGACTGGTTGCCAGACTTTCGGGCTTCTGACGACCAGTAGTGCTATTCTGTAAATATCTCACCGTGAAAACATAAGTGAAGTGTTCTTAAAGTGAGCTGTCAAGAGTGTCAACCCCTAGCATTAGGTGGAATGACGGCTCACTTCACGCTCACTTCACCTGAGTTATCACGGTGAGATGTTTACAGAATAGCACTACCGTAACGACAGTCGAAGATCCACTAATGACAGAACGTGCTTTCCGAGGCACGGAGGAGTCTCGGTATGTAAAGAAGGTCATCAAAATATTTTATTTTTTAAAGCATAAAATAATTTGATAATAAAACTTACCTATCAAGTTTATTCTTTATGCTTATCGCTAAAAATACTAATAAGATACGTATAGCATGGAAAATTTTGATTTTAGACTAATATTTAAACTTTATATTGATCTGTACAGTCTTAACTATCACTAGTTAACATTGAAGACTCAACTTAACCAGGTAATAGAATTTATATTTGCAAGGAAATTACAATTATTATTATTATTTGATACAAGCATACCCCAATTTAAACTTGTACTTGATTAGCTTATAAATTCAGATAGGTTTTACATAGATTTACCGGATAGGTACCTACCTTGGAATCTACCTAACTATCTTTATTTATACCTAATTAATAGCTATCTAAGTAGCTGAAGATCGTCACCTCAGGCAATGGAATCGGAAAAAGTTTGGACAAAAATTGGAAAATGAAACTCGCGTTTGATTTTGCAAATTATCAAAAATTGTGTTTTGATTCTTCAGCCTCATGTGTCAAATTCCAGGTAGGTCCTCACCATCCGCCTGACGCAGGTCCTCACCGGACACGGTTGTTTCGGGAGGTTCCTGTTTCGGATAAGGCGGGAGGAAACGCCCGGGTGTCACCATTGTGTGGATCGCCCGGAGGACACGGTGGAGCATACAGTGGAGGTCTGCCCGGCTTGGGCGGAGCACCGCCGTGTTCTCACGGAGGCGATCGGCGGCGGCGATCTCTCGCGTCCAAACCTGGTCCAGGCCATGGTGCGGAGCGAGAGTGCATGGGAGGCTGTCACCTCCTTCTGCGAAGCAGTAATGCTCGCGAAGGAGGAAGAGCCGCGCGCGGAGAGGCAACAGCCGCGCCCTCGCGCCCCTAGCCGCCGTAGGAGACGCCCTGGGCGGCGGGAATCGATAGCCGATTCCCGGCCACCGTAGGCGCGGGCTTGCGGACGACGAGTAATGGGCAGCTCGCCGTTCGGTAAGGACCAGGCCCGGGTCGACGGCGCGTTGTGTTCCACGCGCGCCTCAAAGAGATGTCAGCAGTGACGGGGTCAATTGGGCCGATGCCGCCGAGGTCGCGGGTAGTTCGAAAGAGATACCGTGGCCCTGGCACGGGCAGCTGAAGGAACATGGGTGGGTTTTAGTCAGTAAAAGTCTGACACGCCCTCCCGCTCTGCCCAGAGCGGGAGAAGTCATTTGATGATTTCCCATCCACAAAAAAAAAAAAAAAAAAATGTGTCAAAGGTCCCGTGCACTTGGTTGGTTTAAAGAACACGTGAATCATTTAAATTATTCTCATGTCATTCGACTGAAGAATTTTAATGTTAAAATCGGCAAACTTACCTAGGACCTAGAATTGAGGTTGCGAAAGTCCACTACACACGACGACATTGTAGGTGGGTAATGGAGGTAATGACAATAAATCAATTTATGAATTGCTAGCAACATTGTTCCATTGTAACCGTTTCTAAGATTTAAATATCATTGACATAGTATGTAAATAATTTATGCATTAAGCCAGTATAAGTCCTTTTCCTGAGAAATTCTGACGAGCGTAGAAACCCATTAAATTAAACTGTTCTTTAATATAATGTGGAAAAAACATTTATGACGATTATGAATAATTCCTTGTTTAATTTTCTGAGCATAACGCTATTTGGTCGAATGCGTAAATAAGGCTAGAATTACACGCGTTATTCGTATGGCTGAACCTTTTTGTAACATGTATAAAGAAGCATTATAATTGTATACATGGTATGGTTTGTATACGGTATTTGCCGTGTAAACAAACCAGCTTTGTACCAGTCCAACCAGAAGCAGGGGGTCTACTCCCTAAGTCTGTCCGTCCGTCCGTTTTTCCGTCCGTCTGACATAACGATCCGTCAAAACAAGTGTAAAAGTAAAATTTTTCGGACGGGCAAAAACACATCGAGAGTAGGGACAATTGTCAAATCGTGTTGTCATTCATACTTCATTTAGGCCCCGAACCAATCATCCATCCGTAGTTGATACGGAGTAGGAAACGCACGTAACGAAGGCCGAATCTACGGGCTTCGTGCTTAGGGAGTAGACCCCCAGGGTCGAAGCTACTCTACTCTTTCTAATGTTGTAATGAAGGCGCCATGTTACTGGAAGTACTGCAAACAGTGGACATTACCTACATCTTCCGGTTCGAGCTTTTGTTAAAAACCTAATTTCACTCATTGTGATATTTTTTGTTAGGTCAAGCGGATAACAGCATCTTTTAGCGATGCATTGTCTCAGTCTAATGTTTTATGTATAAATTAATCGATTATGAACTTAAAATCACTGAAACTTTTTTTCGTAATCTCGAAAGAATGAAATCTGTCAACTATGACGCGTAGGAAAAAGGTTTGATTCCTTACACTTTTGACATTGTAAACTACGCAACGGATTTTGATGCGGTTTCCACCATCATGTAGATAGAAAATGTAATCCGGAAGGTTTATGTGTATAATACGTCAGTATTCAACTTACATAGAACAGAAATCTCGACTTTTGTCAAGAGTCGTAAAAACCGCGCGAAGCAGGGGCGGGCGGGTCGCTAGTTAATAATAAACTACAGAGGTCAGACTACGAATAAAATTAAAATATAAAAATAAGAAAAAAAAACATTTAGGAAGGAATGCGGCCAGTTCACTTTGCTGTGCTTTGTTTCTATTTAGATTTAGATATTTTAATAAAGACACTTGGTGACAAATGAACATGACAAAAACATCCTGTTTAACTACGGAAGTTTACGGAACCCTCGAGCGTGACGTTGTACGACTGTGCGTGTTATATTGACTATCTAATGAATATCTATTATTTCTCAGACATATTTGACAAGACATGAACTTCTGTCAATATTTGTTATGCTAATCAGTTCGCGCGAGTTTCGTGAATGTACCACAACCACGTTAGTTATTTATTAACATAAAATAATATTAAGTAAATTGATCACAATACATATACACACGGCTACAGATCAAGCTATACATTTCCAGTATACGCTGATCTCGCATTGTATAGGATTTCCGTACAGTGAGAGTTCAGCTTATATTGGAAATTTATAGCTTGTATGTAGGCATGTGTACATGGTTTTCATCGGTCAAGATTTTTTATGTTAATTCTAAGCGGGACAATACAGACTGGTCTTGTCTTTTAAAAATAATCTGGTAAAATTCTGTGAAATAACATGACACATTGGAAATATCTCATACTATTTAAATATGTAGGAAGCGTGGGTAGGAAGGTGTACAAAATATGTGTACTTACCTACACAAATAGATAGAGGAAAAGACTTAAAATTCCCACCGAATGTGCACGGGGAAGTTCTATAGACCCATATGTTGATTAAATGACTGTAGGTACTAAGGAAGGTAGACATTATAGGTGGTTACCCGGATATTTTGATGAATAATAGTAGTACTTTCAAACTCAAAGCATTTATTTCAAATAAACCAATTACAGGCACTTTTAATTGTCAATGGGTCGGTCAGTCAGAAAGATGAAGCTAGTTGCCCATTCCAAAGCGTAGTAGATCCCTATGGAGAAGAACGGGCAAGAAACTCCACGGACACTCTTTTAAAAAAAAAAATGTTTTTACAAAATACTGGTTACATCGTTCATGTTGAAAATATACATGTGAGAACAATGTGGAAAGACGTGCACGTTAAAAAGCGTCCGTAATAAAAAGATAAAATCTAAAACAACAACAACAACAACAACTAAATTAAATATTAAAATTAAAAATAAGCCATCGATGCTAAGAGACGACCAGTCCCGACTGACGGCGCCCGTTCACGAACATGACGCATGGATCAGCACCATTTAGCTCAACCATTTTGAAGGGAAGTTAATGATCCAACACACACGCCGCCACCAGCGAGACATTTGAGTGAGCAAGACATACTCTCAACCGCCAGGGCACATTCAAGTCAGTGAAAGACGTACCCAGTAAAAGGTAGCTTAATAGTAGCTACACAGTGCTCACATATGTGCTATGTAATTATATTAAACAATGCAAAGAAAGTTTTCACTCTTCTTAATTTTCAGCAGCTCCAACAATATTTTCGAATGCTAATCAATTAGTTAATGCGTCCTTGTGGAGCAGGACAAGCATTCAGCCAAGCATTTTTGTCAGCGATGTAATCCCCAACTTATAATATGCCTGGCTGCATAGTGTGTGTTTTATACAAGATTTAAATTTCGTTTCATTCAGCGATTGACGCTTTGACTTAGAAGCTTGAATTGATATTAATTTCAACTTGATACCTCCATGCGTTCCTGAGAAAAGGGGTATTGACAGACTGACAGACAAACAGACGGACAACGAAGTGATCCTATAAGGGTTCCATTTGAAGGGTTCTGTACCAAAATGGTAAAAAGAAACCTTATGGTATGAATTAGTCTGTATGTCTGTCTGTCCATCTGTCACAGCTGGATATCTCAAGAACTAATAATACTATCAACTTGAAATTTGGAACAGTTTTTGATGATGTTTGCCCAACTGTTTTGCAAATAAGAAAGAAATAAAACATACCAACCCCGGCAAGCGTAGCTTAACTTGATGGATCGACCCGTGCGGCTGTTATTACTTAGCCATGAGCTCCTCGAAAACGAAACGAAACGAAAGACACCGACATCCAAAATTAAAGGTATTTTTCACAGTTTGAAGTCGGTAGTTGTTTTTTTAAGTATATTTTTATTATTATTGACGTCTCTGAGTACCAAAGTATCTAATTGTCAATTCTTTTATAGACGCTCTGAGAGTCAGACATTTATGAGTACCTATGCTATTAGCAATGGGTCGTTAATCTTGCATTATACCGACAGCGAAACTGTGATAAGCGATGGTTTGTTTTCTTCTAGTAAATGAATACATTAAAATTAATATTTACTATCTATTGTTCGTTAATTTCCGTTTATTCGCGGTAATATTTTATTGTAACTAACGTATTGTAAATAAAGAATACCTGAGTACTATGTACTTACTTAACCGGGTAATGTGTTTTTCAATGTCTTGATTGTGCCCTGGCGGCTGAGATTATGTCATACTTACTCTAATGTCTCGCTGATGGTGGCGCATGTGTTGGATCATTCGGCTCCCTTCATAAATGGTTGAGCTAAATGGTACTGATTCATGCGTCTTGTTCGTGAACGGGCGCCGTCAGTTGGGACTGTGGTCATCTCTTAGCTACCATGGCTTATTTTTAATTATTTTATTTTTGAATTGTTTTATTTTTGTCTGCTACTCTGGATGCTTATAGCGTATATGTCTTTTTACAACGTTCTCAGATTTAATTATAAATTCAACATAATGATAATATGTGACTAATATTTTTGTAACAATATAATTTAAAAGAGTGTCTATGGAGTTTCCTTCCGTTCTTCTCCATAGGTACTACGCTTTGGAATGGGCTACTATCTTCATATTTCAGACTGACTGGCTCCTAGACAATTCAAAAGTGCC
Source organism: Cosmia pyralina (assembly GCA_946251885.1). Taxonomy (NCBI): domain Eukaryota; kingdom Metazoa; phylum Arthropoda; class Insecta; order Lepidoptera; family Noctuidae; genus Cosmia; species Cosmia pyralina. Next base: position 12,094,936 of record OX276353.1, read on the forward strand.
TGTAAATGGTTTAATTGAAATAAATGCTTTGAGTTAAGGGTTTAGTTTGAGTTTTATATTTAGTGGTGTGGTACGGTCAGCAACAGAAGTTGGTTAACACTGCTACTTTTTGATACCATCTAAATTAACACAAAATGATACGATAACTTACTTTTCAGCATTTCATTTCTGAGATAAGACGTAATTTTCTTTAAAATTTACATCTTTTCCGATTTTAATGAAGTATTTTTTTCAATAATTAAGATTTAGAAAACGCAAAATTAAATGCTAATCGACTTTTGTCGCTGACTGTACAAACTATCAAACTGAACAAATTTCTCCATGGGGCCAACATCGTAATCACGAAAAAATAATCAGCTTTTTCATACATTTTGGTCGAGTTATTGAGGTTTTGTATGGGACAGCTTATAATTTTTCGCATTACGATGTTGGTCCCATGAAGATTGATGGACTATATATCACGAACTTAAACTTAAACTTTCTAAAACATACTGTATATATTAGCTCTTATTTTACTTTACGTACCTGCCTGCAATATTAATTTATTGCATATAATACGTTAATTGGAATTGAGTGGTATAAACTGTTGCGGTTTCTGATTTACATCTACCTCAGGATTAAAACCGCACATTTAATAGCACATCGATGTTGACTCACTCGACTTCTACAGGTTTATAATATTATTGTCTTAGTACCTAGGGATTGTTGTGGATCAAAGGTTAAGCTGGTACCCACACCTCGAAGTAACTATAGGGAGGGTAAGAAAACTCATATGGGTTTTCAAATCTTTGAGATATGTTATGAATGCAGAACTACAGAAGAAAATCTATATCGCATTGGCTAAATCTGTAATCATATATTGTATCTCGGTATGGGGTGGAGCAGCTAAGTCGTATTTTATTGATCTAGAGAGGGCACAGAGATCCTTGATTAAGGTCATGTACTGTAAGCCCTACAGATTTCCTACTGAAGCTTTATACGCAAGCCCTAAGCTGCTCTCCGTTAGAAAACTCTACATACTACACATGGTACTAAGATATCACAAAATTCTACCATTTAGTCATGCCAAACTTAAAAAAAGACGTTGTGATATAGTAGCCCCTACATACCCAGCACGTTAAATTTTTGCAAGTCGCCAAAATGTAACGCAAGCCCCACGAGTTTATAATAAAGTAAATCGTATATCTACTTAATATTTACACTATGAGTATGTATGAGTGTAAGAGGACATTGACGGAGTGGCTCTTCACGCTAAATTATGTAGCCGTGGAAGACATTTTGGCGACAACGTGTTGAATGTCATGCATGCAGACACACACACACATACCCTAACACCCATTCATACACACACACACATACACACAAAATATACATTCACAAACGCACATTTATACAAAACACACTCTAGTTTTCACAAACTGCCATAATCACGATTTTCATTTTTCTTTTTAATAGCTTTATAAAAATGTGTAATTTATACCTCACTAGCACAACAAAATCAATTGTTAATCAATCAAGGAAGAGCGAGGTTTATCCCATCACAAGTATCTTCGGATTACTTTCTGGGAAACCCCGGCAACTTAATTGTATAGATTTAAGATAATAAACACATTTTTTTTTTTTTTTTTTTCTTATATGGAGTCTATTATGTTTTTTTAAGGAGCAGTGGTGGCCCAGTCGTAATGGACGGCCCTGACTTACGATTGTAGGTCGTAGGTTCCCAGGCAGGCACTTTACTTTGTATGCATAATTTCATTTACCCCACACAAATTCGAATACCTGCAAAAGAAATTAGAACATCATCCACATAAATTAAATGGGAATGGGACCAACTTCGAGGCATACCCGAATCATTAAAAAATTCTGCTTTGTAGGCGTGATTAATAAATCACGCCTAATACAAAGCAAATATTTTAATAAATTAAATTAGGTGTAATAGGTACATACTCGTACTTACCTATTATACCTACCTACACGTGTGAAAATATTAATAATGGACTTTGTATCATACCTTACGGAAAACATAATTCAAAAGTATTTTTAAAGCGTTGGTCGTATTCCTGAGATGACATACAAACTGATAATTTAAACCCACTGACATACCTACATAATTTAATACGTACAATGTTTGTACTGAGCCCTAAGGTGATTGGTGACTATAGTCTAATTATTAGTTAAATCACAGAATAATAAAGCTGCAGTAGTTTATCTGGGCAGTGACCTTGAATTGAAGCACGCAACCCACGCCATCTAAAGGTTCATTGTGTTAGTATGTAGGTATTTCTTGCAACCTCTGTAACTTATTCTTTTGTCATTTACACCACTTAATTTTTATACTTTTCGTTTTTACCTTAGGTTATCATTGAGAATGTTGGGTCACCTGTTATTGGCGACTGTATAAGCCTATGACTTTTTACCTATTGATATTTGATAATGATGTATACAGAAGCTGTTGGTGTGCCTTTTACAAATAAATAAATAAATTGATTACGTCGACGCCTGAAAATAAACGATTTTTATTTTTATTTTATTTTATTTATTTATTTATTACCTACGGCCGCTCGGTAGATAAATACGCGTCCTTCCGTGCGTAACTGCCACGGCGCTGTTGTGTACTGGTATATACTGAGATTTCGAAGCGCGTTGTTTCGGCCATTTTCTATGAAGATGTAATACTGCTTACTTTATTATACTGCGGTTAAACGGAAACTGGTTTTAATTTATTTGAACCTATATAATACAATCAATGAAATTAGGTTCTTACCTACCCACTAAATTGATTTGAGACAAAAACACATACAAGGTTGATATGAGCGAGAGGCATTAAATTAAACCACATATACTTTGATCATTTTCAGCCTCTTTACTAAAAATCAGATAAATAGAAGCAATAGTTTAGTCACAGGATTATTTTTTAGTTTTTTCTTTGTTGAAATACGACGTATCTGCCCTAACAGCTGACTAAGTATGTTGTTGAAAATTCTGTCGTTTAAAGGTGTACGACCCTAGATAACTATGCGTAGGTACCTACGCATAGTTATCTAGGGTCATACACCTTAAAACGACAGAATTTTTGACGCGACGTTGCCGTTTTGTTACGCACGTCAGTGGAAATGTCTACAAAGGATGTTTACATTATAATTAGATCATTAAGCTATTTTATTTGTTCGAAAAAAGTTTTTTCTTATTTTTCTTCTAAACTTTTTTTTATACCTCCGAGTTAACACTATGCATCTATAGTAGGTATATGTGGTTTAATTTAATGCCTCTCGCTCATATCAACCTTGTAAACTTAACGTTAGATACCTAAATAGCCCCCATCTACATACGTTAGCAAATAGCAATAACTTTAAAAGTCAAGTTAAATTAAAAGAAAGTTATTGAAAACTTTTAGATCAAACTGAAGATTTTCTTTTACAGAATATCCTTGAAATAATTTGATGTAGATTATGCAAACCTGAGCCTTGCCATCATTTCTATAAAATAAGCACACTGCCTGTGATTCGCAAAGCTGGCTATGATCATTACAGGATTTGTCACTGGCGGATCCTGAGGGGCCCCAAAACTCGAGAAATACTTCCCTAACAAGATCAAAATATGTTCAGTAAGTAAAAGGCAGTTTGTAGTTGCTACGAATGCTAGATAGATTCTTTTCAATACCGTAGTTGGTAACATTTAAAAAATTATCCTGTAATTTCCGGCTGCTGTTCACGAAAGTTTCAACATTGACAAATAGTTTTGTGGGATAGTAAAATATGTAACGAACCATAAAAACCTAATCATAGAAACAGTACAAAGTGACTGTCAAGCCACGTCCTACGCTACTATACATATTGGCATAAATACAGGAAGTTGACAAACAAAATGGGTCCAGTATTTTCCATACATATCTAAGCAAAGTTAACTTATTTACTATTTATTCATTAGGTGGTCTACTACGCACACCATATAATGGTCCATATTACTTTATGTCATTAGTTTTATATTAGTATTGTATTAGTTAGGTGTTAATTAATTTATCTTGCTTCTTATATACGTAAATTATGCCAGTACATATTTATATCAATATATAATTATTAGGTTTGTCCGCGGCCTTAAATTAAAGTTATTTGTAATATTATTAGAAATAACGGTTGCAGTTCTCGCAGACGCCAAAAGTTGTTTAAAATTTATAAGTAAAGTTAATAACTATTTTTTAAATATAAAATTGTAAGGTTTAATTCGTATAGAAAATAATAATCAGCAAGCTTTCATTGTTAAAACACTACTAAAATTGGCGGGTAATTGCGTAACACACAACGGCAAGGCTTTTCATTTTGACAATTCAACAACGTTCATTGCGTCGTTTACGTTGTCGAGATGACGCATTTTTCGAACATATATGAAAGGGGCGGCTGTTATTACTTAGCCACAAGCTAAGTAATAACAGCTGCACGGGTCGATCGATCAGGTTAAGCTACACTTGCCGCGGTTGGTCCGTGGATGGGTGACTATCTTTACATACTGAGACTCCTCCATGCCTCGGAAGTAGTGCTGCCAACTAGTGCCACCATTGAGAAAAAAAATATAAGTCTGGAGTTAAGGAACATTTTGCCTCACATTTTTAGTCAAATGAGGTAGAATTTTTTGAATCGAAAAAACAATACTAAACCTCCTATACAGTGATTTAGAAATTGTATAGGTAAATAATCTTTAAAAGATACGAAATTGTTTTTCCGTGACCGGTGTCCCGATTGTCGATGACATTTTTTTTAAAATGAGGAATCGAAATTGCTCGAATTTTCCGCGAAAAATAACAATGCATAAAACAAAAACTGAAAACAGGTGAATAAAAATTTTTTTTTGAAATTATTATAGACTTAGGTGAGCCGTTTTGATTTAAATTCATAAATTCAATAAAGTCTTGATTTTATAGAATAAAAATAATTTTGCCAATATTCATGGCGCAAATTGATTGAAAATATACTGAAAATTTGAGTAGACGAAGCTAAGAAAGTAGATAGAAGAACAGATAGAAAGTATAGAACAAGGAGAAACACTTATAATTATAGAAAACAAAACTCTAGAAAAGGTAAATTCCTATTGAACCTGTTGTTAGAAAGCTCGAATTATAATTAAGATAAAAAATGATTTACATTGCTAATCTGCGTATCTGTAGGTATCGGTGGCTAAATGTCTCCTAAACGATTTATACTTTTATAGCTTAAACTTAGATAACGAAAAATCACAGTTTACATACCACGATAAAGTCCTCATTAGCATTACCACCTCGTATTGAAAAAACCTACAAAATAACTGAACAAAAGGATAGCATCGCTTTTTTTTTTAAAGAAAATCATTACTGCGATCAAACATCCGTGTACTTATAATTATAATATTATTAACTTATAATACTTACCTAAATCTGTTCTTCTGAAAAACATTTGTGTATTTGTGTAATTCAAATGATGATGTTTTTGCTTAAATATTCTTGTGGTCTATGTACTCATAAAAAAAAATGTAAATGCGAGTAGGTACCGAGTCAAAAGTGAGGAGCAAATATTTACAATATAATCCTTGGTCGTGTTTATTGTTACAATCTACGTTAAGAGCTAAGGTCTAGCGCAGCTATACTCAAACTGCTGCTCGCCAGGCTTTCGAAAGTGGCCCACCCGCTGTAGCTTCAAATTCTATTAACGAGCAAACTTACATACCTATCAATATAATTTGAGACTTATAAAATGTGCCCAAATTCTGCGTACGTTATTTACATCTTTGTGAATCACCTTAATCCAAAATGAAATAACTAAGCAAAGAACGTATACAGAAACCGGCTTACAGATTCCCATCTCGATGACGTATTAAGAGTAGCGACAAGCCAGATCTAGATGAAATAGTTAAAAAATGTTCCCAATATCATCGTTCTCACTAAAATTTAAATAAACCATTAAACGTACACTCCTACCAACTTATCTGTGAAATGGCGAAAATTGGAACTACGGCTGTCATGTTGAAATGTCTTCGATTGTGCCGACGCATCGACGGTGGCGTCCTCTTTCAGTTCACAGATAAGTTGGTAGGACTGTACTTGATAGGTTTTTTCATTGATACGTAAATAACAGATGTTGTGATTTATGTAGCAGCCCGCGGGACACAGATACCTAAAATCTGAAAGTGGCCCAACAAAAAAAAAGGTTGAGTATGGCTCTAGCGAATCGCGTGTAATAAAATAATATATTAAACTCATTGATGCATAAATATTTATACATCAATGATTAAACTATTATTACTGACCAGCCCCAGCTTAGCACGGTTTTTACGCCTTTACAAAACATCGAGTTTTCTATATTATAAGTATCTAATATTGACGATTATTTTTTGATTGATACACATAAACCTTCCAGAATACATTTTCTAAATGATGAAAATTCATTGTGTGCTTAGTATTTACTTAGTACTTAGCTAAGCGGTCACACAGACTAGGCAGACAGGAAAAGTGAGCTTTGTTTTGTATTACCTACTATGTATAAATTCATATTAATTTATTATTTGCTCTATTCCAGTATCTCGTTGTGACATTTATTTCTCTAATCAATAATAGCTAATTTATCTGAGAAATACAGGTTTATATGCTGCACGACTTCGTAGCAGCATTAGAAGAATTTCGAAAGGTCAATAAACATAGTTCTAGTTACTTACATGTCACACGTTTAGGAGTTAAATGCTTGAGAACTTTCTGATACTTATTTTGTAACATGCTAAACTCAATGTTCAAAATGAAGAATATCGACTGACAATCAATCATTAATATGTGTAGGTACAGTCAGCAACAAAAGTCGATTAACACTCGCAGTTTTTTAATCTTAATTATTAAGCGAAATATTTAATTCAAGTCGGAACAGAAATACATAAAATTTTAAGAAATTAACTCTTAACAGTTAAACGAAAAAAAAAAAAAAATGTTTTATCGAATCATTATGTGTTAATTTAGATTATGTCAAAAAGTAGCAGTGTTAACCGACTTCTGTTGCTGACCGTACCTATCTGCGGGGTAATTGTAACACACTAACAATTGCGATGCCTTTCAGTTTGACAATTCGACGACATTCATTGCGTTATTTACGTTGTCGAGCAGACGAATTTTTCAAACATGAAGCAATAAATTAGGAATTTTTATCGAAATCTTTCGGATTGTGAAAGAAGGTGTGGTACGCAATTGGGATGCAGTACACCCCGAAGAGTACTTCATTTCGCCAGTAATTATGTTTAAAGCACATGAGGCTAGCTATTGCTATCAACCGGACACAAATCCTGACTCCGGGCTGCTACATGTACGTACAGGCCTATGTTTTATTAATCCATCAATTTATCTAGTACCTTAAAATGTTCTTCTGTGACGTATATAATGGTTACAAAGTCCACTCTATCTTTTACGTCGATTGCACAATTTACGTCTTAGCATTGCTAGGCACGTGTGACATTGAATTTACGCATATTTCGTGGCGGCCCTCTGGCCAGTACCACAAGATCTCACCATGTGAACCACACTGGAGCTAAACAATAGAATACTGTACTTAGCGCCTGGTAATTTTGCAAAAGAATTTAAGTAACTTCTGGGCTAAATATATATTCTATGTTCTATATTTCATGGTGTCTTTTTGTCAGTTCCGTTTGCACGACACAGTTTGTTTGTCAGTCAGTTGTTGTCAGTTGTCGATAAACATAATTAAAACATCATTTCTACGTCACTTTCAACCGGTTCATAGAAACACAAGAATACACATTTAAAGATATGTTTCAAATTCGTTAACAGGTATAGGTATTTAAAACGAATATAAACACTATTAACAACTACTAATACTGAATCTGCCTAGCCTTTTCCCAACTATGTTGGGGTCGGCTTCCAGTCTAACCGGATGTAGCTGAATACCATTATTTTACATGGAGCGACTCCACAACCCAGTAACTGGGTAATACGATACCCCTTGGTAAGACTGGTTATCAGACTTTAGGGCTTTTGACGACCCGTAACGTCTGTCAAAGATCCACGAATGACAGCCGGGACCAACGGCTTAACGTGCTTTCCGATGCACGGAGGAGTATGAAAAGATGGTCACCCATCAGTAGATGGGTGACCATCTTTTCATACTCCTCCGTTGGTCAGTAGACCAATCCCGGCAAGCGCCGTTTTACGTCAACAAAAACTGATGAACATTGTCGGGATTTACGTTTTTCAGGTAGGCAATCCTACAATGCTATCACAAAATCAAATCAATACAATTATTAGTACAATAACTTCGTCGCCTGCCAGATCTTGTTTAGATAATAAACTTATATTTTTAATAATATTTAGAGTCCCCTAAATTCAGCTTATATCTACTTATCTACAGCATGTACCGTAATTAACGCAAATTCTCTTAACGGGTCATTGTACTCATCATTATGAACAACTTTTACTATAGGACCAAACCTGATAAGCTCAAAAAAAATATCCACTGTTTCATACAAAAGTTTAATACCTACTCGACTAAGGGCTAAGTTTTCAACCGTCAGATAACTTTTATTCATGGAATAAATATAGCGGTTTTGATTGCTTTTGTATAGAAAATAATGTCAAACTATCATATTTATCCTGCAGATAAAAGTTATCCGACTATTGAAAAATTAGCCCTTAAATGTATGAAACAGCTGATTTTATTTTTGGTCTCATAATAAAAGTTGTTCATAATGATGACTACAATGGCCCCTTAAGAGGAATTGCGTTAATTACGGGACATGTTGTTTAAGTTTTAGGTAAATGGAAAAGTAATTGGGGAGGCCTATGTCCAGCAGTGGACGTCGTTCGGCTGAAATGATGATGATGAAATGAAAAATACTTACAGCCAAGTGCGTGTCGGACCTCGCGCAGTCAAAGGTTCTGTAAACTAAACTGTAATTAAAGCATTAGAAAGTGGTGAAGGGCGGGCGTTTTATGGGACTGTCTTAATTTATGTAATTTTGACGTTCAAAAAGTGCTGATTTGCCTAGTTTGAATACATGACTTTCGATTTTGATTTTGAATCTTAATAAATAAAAAGCTTTTATTGATCCCTTACTAATAAATTAGAATACATGGATTATTATTACAAATAAATACAATTTTATTTCATTTCATTAAAAACATAAATCTGTGTCTGCTAATTAGCTCGCGACGTGTACTAATACTATCACAGTTAGTAGAGTAAATCAAAATTAAAATTTACAAATTCATTCCAATGAAAATGTTTAAATAAGTAAATATAAGTAAAATGTCAGAAATAAATAATTGTAAAATCGATTAAATTATAAATTGTAAATTATTAGCAATTGTTATTGATATTAGTACAAAATTTCGTAATAAGTAGTTAGTAATTTTTTTTTTTTTTTTTTTTAAATTTACTTTGTTACTTCATTATAAGAACCGCCTAGTGCGGTAAAAACCTCTAGGCGGTCCTTATAATGAAGAAACAAAGATTTTGAATCTTAGATTAATAAAATTCTAACTAAACTACAAATATAACCATTAATTTATATAGAAGGCAACATTATTCAATTAAGTCTTAGTGCTACATGGTCATACAGCCAAGAAAACGTAGACAAATTGTGTTGTACTCGTTAAGCTAATATAAGAGAATCATTTGTCTAACTACTCGGGCACTCTACGGTAACAACTGGTTACAGCGTGTAGTAACTGATTACCGTAAAATGCTATTCTAATCTGCAGTTATTTCATTAAAGTTTACCTGCGATTTAATAAAATACTCAGAACATTACGAGGAACGCCTACAAAGTAGTTTTACAAGAAACTCCTTGAGTCATAATTTCACTCTTAGCCGACGTGTAAAAATATCGCGGTGGGATTTTATCGCGCACTGGATTTTCAACTCTCAGTGTTGAGCCGAGCTTCGAGAATCCAACCTAACAACAACAGAGTCCATCCCAGCGCGTCGAAAAACACACTGTTGGATTTTCAACTCTCGGCGCTAAGCTGAGCGTTGAAAATCCAGTGCGCGAAAAAAAATCGCCGCGATATTTTTACGTCAATGCGAACGTCGGCTTATAGTATAGAGCTTTTGAATATAGAGATAACAACCTGGAATAATTAGGTACTAACTAGATATAATGTGCCCACTGTTGGGACACTGGCCTCCTCTCATCGAGAGGGAATGGGCTGTAATCCACCACATGGGCCCAGTGCGGGTTGGTAGATGTCACCTGTCTTCGAATTTTTGGTTCTAGGACTTGCCGGTTTCCTCACGATGTTTTCCTTCACCGTTTTGAGAGCAGTGATGCTGAAATTATTTACACAATGTAAAGCGCCTGTCTGGGTTTGATCCCACGACCTACAACTCGTAAGTCGGGGCCGTTACCATTGGGCCACCACTGCTCCAGTAGTCTCTCTTATTGCTTTACTACGAAATAATTGGCAACAGGAATACCTCAATAAATCCAGTGAAGTTATTATTTATTTATTAACTCATCATCACTATCATTACAGGATATGCCTAAAGTTATTAGTTCCTATTAGTTATTAGTGTTTTCGTCTGATATCTACTACTCTGTGACTTAGACCTACATCTCGACTTCCATTACTAGTCTAGGCGTAGACAACATTGCAGTCCATAGCTGATACACTTGACAGCTGGAGGTGATGTTGTAACGTGACTCATTTGTATGTGAGGAGCGTACGCGTCATTAATTCACCACTGCTCAAATCCAACTACCGTTTTGAAACAACAGCAGTTTTACTACAGAAAATGTAACATTTTGAACAAGTCCTCGGGATTTTCGTTTCTAAACAAAATCCAAATGTCTTCTCGTTGCTCACCGCAATGAATGTAAAAACATATAAACGCGCCTCCGTGACAAAACAAGTGTATTGTGACCGGAATATAAACTGATAGCTCTGGATTGTGATTTACCCTTGCAGAGAGATTCGTGCACAACGCCTCGTTGAAAAAACATCGGCATTTCATAGCAAAACTATTTCACAATAGAACATTATGGTAATTATACTTCAATGCTATGAATCTTAGGGATTAATTATAACAAGGGCGGTGATAATTAAAAGTGTGAAGGCTGACAAAAATTATGAACGGTCTGAGTCGGCGATTGACATTGATCACGATACACTTTAGAATATTGTGCAAGTAATGACTCTCGGACAATCACTTGCCTATGCAATTACTTACCTATTTTTATATCACCTTTAGTGTATAAATAATCCAATAAACCAACTTCCTTTAGGTACTTAATAAGCGTTAAAACTAAAAACCAAATTAAGGTTTGACTGGTTTTACACTTTAGGTACCTATTACCTAAATATTACTGAGTTTTCTTTATCTTTTTTAAAAACCAAACTATTTTTTGGCGTTTCTGCCGTGGCTTTAAAATTATCATTACTTTAAAAGGATTTCGCTCAAAGTGTAGCTACTATTACAGTCAATGCAATTTTACATTTCATTAAGGACCCTATTACATTTCGACCGTGACTTTTGCGTTAAATGGCCAACTTTGGCGTTGTTATTCTGGGAAATTGAAAAATTTCGACAAATTTCACTTATTGAGCTGTGGAGAATAGTTATTAATGTAGTATATAGAGGTCTCGCTTTTCTAAATTTTTCTTATCTATTTATATAAAATTATAAAGCCAAAATTCCGAAGCAAGTTTTTCATAAAATGCGTGACTGCATTTTTTTGAGCTCGTGGAATGAAAAATATCCTGTCATTTCACTTTTTTCGATTAGGTAATTTTTTTTACTCGCAGAAAAAGGTTAGTTTAGAACTGCGATCCCCTACGCTCGAGCCGAGCGAGCAAAGCGGGCGTGCGTGGAAAAAAAAATTATAAGTATCAAAATAAGCGTAATTACAACTGACAAATTGCCACATAATGTAATGCGTCGCCATGCTTCAATACATCTAAACTGTCACAACGCAATTTTGTGATAAGCCTCTTAAATAAGTAACTGGGAACAAATATAATAAATAAAGAATAAGTAGGTACAGATAATTGTAAGTGTTATTATGATGGAAATTCATATAGCATTTGCCCCCTTACTTTTTTTTTTGGATGTGAAATCATCAATGACTTCTCCAGCTCTGGGTGGAGCGGGAGGGCGTGTCAGACTTTTACTGACTAAAACCCACCCGTGTTCCTTCAGTTGCCTGTGCCACAATATCTCTTCCGCACATCCCGCGACCCTGGCAGGATTGCCCCCTTACCTACGGAGCAATTGCGTAACACACTTAAGATGGGAATGTCTTTCATTTTGACAGTTCAACAATATTCATTGCGTTATTTTACTTTGATGATCAGACGAATTTTTCAAACATAAGAAGCTATGGATTACACATTTCCTTCAAATTCTTTCGAGTTGTGATTGACAATGTGTTACGCAATTAGAGTCCTATTACTTATAATGGCTGTGTAAAGATAAAATCATGATTAACGCCAGTGTAATATACCTAACCATATATTTTATTAAGCTTTTCATAACTCTACACAGCAAGGGAGATAATGTCAACAATTTATAAAACTAATCACCATGACCTGATACATGCTGCAGTCAGTGTCTATCGTACTTTGAAATGAAATCGTAACGCCTTTGAGCTTGTTTTGGTCAAGGGCTTCGATGACATGTGTATTGATATCACAACATGCATACTAATATTAAACGGTGGAGTAAGCGATCCCAAGTGTATGAACATTTGTTTACAGGTATTACACACAGTAGCTACACACACCCATAGTTCACCAAAAATAGTAGTGAGTATTGCACTTGGCACGGCCCTAATGTGAGACGTAGAGCTTAAACCGTACTTCCGTGTAGTTACGGCACTCAGATAATTGTAATTATTACTTTCTATATTTAATTACAATAACATAACATCACGGCTGTATTCCTCGAAGGGTTTGGCAGAAGTGTGCCCATAGTACACCAATAATTACTTATGATCCTACCGAAACCCTCATCCTAGTTGCGTAACACAATGTCAATCGGAATCGGTTTCATTTTGACAGTTCAACAACATTCATTGCGTAGTGTTTACTTTGTCGAACAGACAAATTTTTCGAACATATGAAGCAACGAATTAGCAATTTGCTTCAAAATGATTCTTCAGATTCCGATTGATAGTGTGTTACGCAATTAGAGGAGCTCGTGGCTAAGTAATAACAGCCGCACGGGTCGATCCGTCAGGTTAAGCTACGCTTGCCGGGGTTGGTCAGTGGATGGGTGGCCATCTTTACATATCGTTCGAGACTCCTCCGTGCCTCGGAAAGCACGTTAAGCCATTGGTCCCGGCTGTCATTCGTAGATCTTTGACAGTCGTTACGGGTCGTCAGAAGCTCGAAAGTCTGACAACCAGTCTTACCAAGAGGTATCGTATTACCCAGTTACTGGGTTGTGGAGGTCAGATAAGCAGTCGCTCCATGTAAAATACTGGTATTCAGCTGCATCCGGTTAGACTGGAAGCCGACTCCAACATAGTTGGGAAAAGGCTAGGCAGATGATGAGTGTGTTACGCAATTAGGGTGCCGGTCCTTGGTTCGCCAAGTGGGCCTAATTCATTTTTGGTATGTACATCAGTGATTTCTCAGTAGCAGCCCAGCAGTTGCAAGTGCAAGTTATTTGTGACAGTCCACGACAAAAGTTACCTGTTGGCTATTTCTAGTTTCGAAGATATTAGGTACTTATTTTAATATTTAATGAAAACGTGCACAAATATGATTTATTTATTTTTTGCTTTTTCTTGAACTAAAAGTACTAGAACGTTTGAAATTTGTTTGTACCTATTTATTAATTTTTTCGTAGAAGCTTATTAGCCCAAAACGTGGTCTAAAAGTTTAGTAGAAAAGGTAGGTAGGTAAAGGTAAGTGCAGAATTTAGATTAATATTTTTTTAAATTAATATCTCCGTAACTACACATGTTATGAGGTTGTTTTTTTTTTTTTGATATCGATAGCATAATTATTGCAGATTATGGGAATATGCTTAATCCATACCGGCCATAAGGCACCATTGCCTGTGGACTGTCACATTTATGCTCGTGACTGTAATCCTCTTTCTAACCCTTCATTCACGATTTCAGGCGTGATGTTATTTTAGGTTAATTTAATACGAATTGGGTTTGGTTCACATTTCGGCAGTTATGTTAACTAATTTTTAGCTAAAGAAATAAGTCAAAAGTAACAGTTACTTTATTAGTATAATAGTTATTTTAATAGTTATTTTTATATTTAGATCTGGCTAAACAGCGACCACATAACTGCCTAAATGCTCGAGGTTAAGAAACTCTGCCATGGTCAGCTATGTGACTCGGAAAGCACGTGAAGCTGTCGGCCCCTGCAGTCATGCAAATATACAGTCGTAACATGCTGTCAGAATTTAAAACACATTACGCATTTAGTGATATCTCTACTAAATAAAAACCTTAAATTCATTCATTCATTTACTAACAGACAACGCACAGCCTAAATCGCTGGGTCTAGTCTAGAAGCATGAAATTTTGCACAAGAGTTCCCTAAAAACAAAGGTGAGCAGTTGAGCACTATGGTAGGATTTTTGAAAATTCACCACCTAATAGGGTTAAAAAAGGTATGAGTTTCTATGGAATTTCGTCATTTCCGTGCATCCCACTGGGCGCACGGCTTGTTGCGCAATAATTTTGTAGATGAACGGACCTCCCAACTGCGTAAAAAAATTGAAAACATTACATTTTTCCATTGAAATTAGAAACTTCCACACGTGAAGCCTGTAAATCCCAAGTATAGAGTAAAAGTCACTTTAGTTCTGTACTCGGCATTCTAAGGTCAGTATTACAGAAGGAAACTCAAGCACTGATCTTTGTTTAAATCTACGTTAAAACTAGTTTCAACCAATCAAATGGCTTAAATCTAGTTTTAAGTAATGCTTGAGAATTAAGTGACGTACTGTAATACGGACCTAAGATGGCAGAGGGATAATCAAAGTTGAGAAACAACTGCAACAGGATACACTAAAGCCGAAATAATCAGTAAATACAACGACTACGCGATGATATTATGTAAGTAGGTACACTCCCTGTCAAATAATACGGATCGATGACGAAAATCCCTGTAACTGGCAAATTAATAATGGCACATGCATGCAACTAACTTTATATTACAGATAGATTTAGGGCCTGTTTCACCACCTACGATTATGTTCCTATTAACTCACTTAGCAGATAATTTCATACAAATTCTGTTCCACATGAATTTATTCAGTGAGTAGTGGCTATTCAGACATCGCGAAATAGGCCCTTAATATCGTATGAAATAAAACCATAAATGATCTACTTACAACGTACCTAATTTAAAAAAAAAGTAAAATTTGAAATCCTCGAATTTGGAAATAAATTCAATTCGCGGTTGTTTTACTTTTACTTGTTTTCTCACTTTTGTTTTCAATCTGTCAAATCAACATGATAAAAGGCAGTCATTTGGTGCCGATTCTGTTGTACACCGAACTAAACTAACTAAACAATCACTAAAATTCCTTACTTTTTGCTATGAAAATCATAGAGCTATTCTGCAAAAAAAACCTCTAAAGGACCATGCCCATGTTAGTATGGAGGTGAAAGTCAGCAATGCCATGCAATGCCCAAATTGCAGTTCTATGTCATACGATAACTTATTAATGGTATTTTTATGATATATAGATTTAATGCCATATAAAGCACTGATTGAAAAGTTATTTATTGGACGTTAAACATGATAACCGCCTACCTACTGGTATTGTTTATACATTTTATCCTTTACAGACAGCATTGCTATTAGTTTTCCACTAGGAACTTCATAATCATCACATTAGCTAGGCCAGATCAGTGTTCTTTTATATACTTAAATGTCTGTAAACATTTCAGTTATTTGGAATTATCTAGTCTGTCTCCATAGTATCTCCATCAACATAAATGTGAAAACAATTTGGTTAGATGCAAAACTTAAGTAGGTACCTACTCGAGTAAATAATAATATGGAGAGACCAGTACCTCATAACAAACCGGTATTTCTGATAAGATTATAAAAGCACATTGCAATAAAATCGAACAGGTTGTATGTTGTACTATCTTTTCATGTGTTTTTATATTTAATTGACATCAATTAACTTCTTGACTCACATACTTAATATAATTGTATTAAGTACTGTCTGTTAAGTATTTACAATTATTAGTAGGTTGTTTACCTTTTCTATTATTTCAATTCAATTAAATGGGGTAAAATAATGTTTTAAGACTGACAGAATACCAGTTTGTCACTGTATGGTTTGTGGTGAAATGGTACAGGTTTCGAAAAAAATAAAAAGAAGTATAAGAGTTTATTGATTTATTCTTCAATAACAAGTAATATGTTATCTAAACATGATGCTGGTGCTGTTAAATTGGTTTCATATCTAGCCCATCCCAAATACCATATTATGGCCATGACGTGGCAACAGCATCCCACTGTTCTGTTACCTACGAGACAGTTACAACAGTATCCTAATATGGTATCCAAACAATTATTACTAGATGGTTGTGCATCGATTAAAATATAAGTGAAATATTTACGCCGACCAACATGGCGCGATTGTATTCGACCCCTCAATAAATAAGGTATATTTCCTCCAACGGCAGCAACCATTTCTTCCGAGTGTTCCAGCTCAGGACATATTTCTATTTCGTATAACCCATTTTGCCGAACATGTTCGCCATAATATGACCGTGCTTGTTTGACCTGATATGGGCCCAAAGCGAAAATAATTAATTCAGAGTAACTAAATACGGGAAACATATTTAACTGAGGAAACCTCCCATCGATGCGTCTGAACATGACTGATCGCCTATTTAAATTATAATTTCTCACAAATTCTGCCAAATAATTTGGGGTATGTAGATACCTCGTGGCCCTTTCTATTATAAGAGCAGAATCTGGCCGATCTTGGATTGTGGGATGGAATCTATTAATTAATGCAGCTGCAATTTTAAAATCATTTATTAAATGCGCATGAGCTCTATTAAAAAACTCCTGGCGAAATAATTTATAGTCTCTTTTAAACCGTCCGTTAACTACTTCGACTACCCATCGACATAATGTCACTAATCGACTTTTATTCGCCTGAATGGTTGTTAACTGGTGTTCTCCCTCATTTAACGACTCAGGCTTCTGCACACTGTAATTGCAGGCCTCCAACAGTGGAATTGCATCTCTAAACCCTCGGTCCAGTATAAATACATCTCCCTCTCTGTAAAAGGTTCGCATGGGCCCAGTTTCATCACTAAATAAATCTTTCATGATTTCGGCATCAGTCTGAGTGGCAGCATAAGGACCTATCACATCAATAATATGTCCGTCAGTACACACACAAAGAAATGGTTTGACCAGGTTCAAATACTTATGTAAACTATAAGTTTCCTTTTGGTAAAAGTAATTGGAACTCTTTTCAATATATATATAAGTACCATCACATATTGTGATTGCAGGTCTTGTTTCATCAGAGTCATTTGGATTGCCAAAAAAAGCATTTGGAATACTGAGGTTTCTTCTTATGACATCTTGTCTAGTAAGATGTTGCAACCCAATATGTAATGGTACAAAATGTTCCATAAAACATGAGCGTACTTTGTTCATGTGCCTCTCCATAGTTGATCGAGGTATATTAAATAAAGAAGACAACCTCTTGCTACTGTCCCCTGTCCTCATTTTGATTAAAAAAATAGCTAAAGCAGTTTTTGGTGATGGTACCAGATTAGCTAAAGGTAACTCATTAAATAAATTAACAAATTCGGACACTTCGAGACCAGTCCAATAATGACATATGTGATTGGGCATTTCTTCTACACATTCAAAATCAAATGTGACAGTTTTTTGTTTTGCAATATCAATTAAATCTTCTATTTGATTAATAGTAAAACTTGATATTGTAGATGATTGTTCTGTTAATTCTTGCCAAGTATTTGAAAACAGATGATGTTGGCAAACGCGTGCAAAACGGGGCACATAAAAGTTATGTTCTGTGATTAACATTTTTTTAATAAACGTTGGTATTAAATGCATAGATGCATTACCACAGTCGGAATAAATGCAGTGTCGTGATGTACTAGCAGCTCTCTTGTAATGAGGTAAATAGATAGGGGCCGGTTCAGGCTGGGCCAGTGGAGGGGTAGGTCCAGGGGCAGGTGCAGGTGCAGGGCTAGGGGCAGGTGCAGGTGCAGGGGTAGGGGCAGGTGGTAACTGTGGTGTAGCCATTTCTCGTTGAGAATCTTGGGCAGCTTGTCGGCTAGCTCGCCGCCAACAATTATGACAAACAGCATCTCTTCCATTCTGAAAATAATTACCATTGTTAAATAAAGCAATATAAAAAATGATAAAACGCACAATCTCTTAAATAA
The DNA here is from genome assembly GCA_946251885.1 of Cosmia pyralina. Taxonomy (NCBI): domain Eukaryota; kingdom Metazoa; phylum Arthropoda; class Insecta; order Lepidoptera; family Noctuidae; genus Cosmia; species Cosmia pyralina. The sequence continues at coordinate 12,113,323 of OX276353.1, forward strand.
CTAAGTTGAGTAAAAAACATACCAACCAAGAGAGCTCTGACGTTTATCTAAGGTATGATTAAAAAATGCATCAAATGTTTGTATTTTGAGATATAATGATGAGAATAAAATTCTTTAAACCTTAGTAATAGGTGTCTAGGGATTCAGATAAATACCTGTATTGATCTAATCCATGGAAAATATTCATAAAATGGCCCATTTTCTTCGAGAGAGTGAAGTCTAGCTTCATTCAAGGAACAGCCACAGCCAGCACAGATATTAGTATGACCTAATATTCTAGGTGTGTTTACATCAGCATTTTGTAACAATACATAACAAGCATGACATAATACATCTTCCATGGGAAGCTGAAAACAAAACAATGGGTGTTAGTAGTTGTCACATACCATAAGTTAGCTAATAAGTAGACAGATATGTAATCTCACGCGTCCACGATAAGAGACCTGAAGTTCGATTGTATTAAATATTTTTTTATTCAGTGAGGTCTCGTACTCAGATTTCAAGTTATCGTGCACGCATACTCTACTTAACTGCCCTGCAGATAAGATACTTACATGTTCAATTCTCAGCCAAATAGATAAGATTATTAGCAACTCTTGAGGCAGAGATGTAACAACATGCCTCTGTATTCGTTGAACGCGTAATCCGCAGTTCAGGCAACGCAACATTTTGTATAACAAACGAAAAGTCCAAATCACAAAACACAGTCAAGTCCTTGTTAGAAAAAAGCCGAAGTCACGGAATAAAACAACACTATCAATATCCTTAGAACGAAGCCGAGGTAGATTTTTTATCAAACGGAAGAGCAAAATCGGAGAACACACAAACAGCCGCAGACGCAGAGTGAATGAATGATTGAGTCTGGAGTCACCATCATTCTCCTGCCCTTATCCCAGTCTATTTGGGGTCGGCGCAACATGTCCTTTTTTTCCATACTTCTCTATTATTCGTCATCTCGGTAGTCACCCCCTTTCTAGCCATGTCATCTTTCACACAATCCATCCATCGTTTCTTTGGTCTTCCCCTACTCTTATAGCCATCGACATTCATACTCAAGACTTTCCTCACGACATTTTCCTCACTCCTCCGCATAGTCTGAGTCTGGAGTCACCACTCACCCGATAGTTTTTTGGAATATTTTTGACTTGGAGCTAAGTCTTTTGAGCCATTACTTTATTAGATTTTTGCTTGAATTATATTTGTTTATTTGAAGCGTTGATATATTTATACATTACCACAAAGTAGTTTTATCTTTTACTTTTGAGTATCTAAAGACATTCGAATGAGAAATAATAATAAATACTGGAATCGATTAGTTGGATCAATTGATCAACAAAAATAGATTCCTTTTTCGAAGATTGTATTTAACATGCCAATTATTTAGCCCCAAAGTAAAAAAACAATAAAAACATAGTCCCATAGATGGCGATCTACATGCGGCTACTTTTTGTGAAGTTTTATCTTGCTGATCGTATCAATAATACGCAAATAAAACCGCAACACTATAATAGTAGGTATTCGTTATCATCGGTAACAAGTAACAACACTATCACAACGAATGAATAAATCGGCCAAAGGACGTGATTCCAGACCGTAAGAAACTGCACTTTCAGTGCATGAATGAATGAATGAAACATTATTTATCATTCATAGGTACTGCAATGAAAACAAGTCTTTTTTTTCGTTTTTTTTATCCAGTGCTTGTTAGGTTTCAAAATTAACAACTAAATTCTAGTTTTCATTTATTAGTACAATCTTGTAATTTACTTTATCTGGGCATGTCTGGGGCACAGGTGGGCATGGTCCTTTAATAACAATTTTGACACAACTAAAATCGAGTTTGACAATCGTGACTCCGCGTGGTATAGTGCCTGTAGTATATTTGACCCGGTGGCTTTAATCGGAACTAACGAAATCACTATGAAGTGACAAGGCTTGTCATATTTTGTTCACCGCCGTTACCGGGTCAGATATATTTTAAAACTGGAGAGACGCAGGGAGGGGGCTTCAACGTGTTTTATAAGGAATGTAGGTACCTTTTTTTTTGGTACCTACATGTTGAGTCATAGGGGTTTAAGGGCTTTATAAAGGGGGGCCAAATTTTCATTATTTTTGCGATAGGACTCACCGTTTTCGAGATATACGAGTATGCAAAAAAAAAAAATACACTACTGATTTTGCACCCGAAGTAAAGGTCTTGGTGTGAATTTTAGTTCATGTCAACTAATTTTGTTCCACACCTTTTTAATCGCGATTAAACATAGTCCGATTTAGTTTGACAATTAAAATTTTAGGTGAAAAACAGTCAAATTCAGAATAGCGAAATTATCATTTTCACTAAACTAATAACTCCATACAATCTTAGTGCTGTCAAACTAAAATATAGTTAAGTTGTGTCACTTTAGTCAATTTCAGAATGGGAAATCGTCGTTTGACAGGAATAAACTAAATTTTGGTGATTTTTAGTCTAGTTTAGAGGCATTTGTGACAAGAGAATCGGCACCAATTTATTGAATTACTATCAAGTCGCTAACACCAGAAGAATGTTCACGTATCGTCGTATGTATTGTAAACCAGCGAATTACACAGCAAGAACAACAAGCGTGTCAATTTCTACAGTGTCGAGTCGTCCAAAGTTTCTAAGAAACTGGGCAGAACGTAAGAAGACCAGGAACCGGCAGCCCGAGATATAGGTACTACGGCTAGAGAATGACCATGCTCCGAAATTGGCACCTCACGGCAGTTGAAGTATAATAACAAATCAACTTCGGGATACCGTAGAGACGACGTAAGCAAGCGGACTGTAAGGCGGCGGCCCCTTGAAACTAATTTGACTTTACATATACCCGTACACGGTCCAAAACTTTAAAGGGAACTTCGGGTAGCAAGATTACGTTACGCCCGCGAACACGCATAATGGAAGGACGAAAAATGGGCAAGAGTAATGTTTCCTGACGAATCCAGATTTATGCTGTATGCACATGATGGGCGGCAAAGATTCTACCGACGGCCAGGAGAACGTTTTATTCCAGCTTGATTTGAGAAAAAAGTGCCGTTCGGCAGTGGATCTGTTAAGGTTTGGGCTGGAATCTCTTCAGAGAGTCGCACGGAGTTAGTGCTGATGGAAAATGGTACGCTAACTAGTGGAAGATATGTGGAAGAAATTCTTAAAGAGCATGTCAGCCCATATTTAATTGATATGGGTGAAAATTCATGCATTACAACGCCAGGCCACATACAACTGAAATTGTAGATGTGTATTTTCAAGACGTTGTTGGCATCAATCGCATGGACAGGCCCGCGAGAAGCCCGGACCTGAATCCAAAACGTCGGGAAACCAGTAGGTACCTGTTTACCTCGTAAAAAGGAATATCGCGAGAAGACCCGTTTTTGGCTTTGTTTATAATGTTTCAACTTTTGAACATTTGTTTAGCTTTGGTATGTATAGTGTAAATTATCTACAACATACAGTTTCATTCATGCTGCTTTATTATTTTAAGAGTAATTTTAGTTTTTCGTACTGACCCGTATTCTTTGTCTGCGAGTGTATTTTGAATTCTATAATGATGTTGCATAAATAAACGAATGCTATTTAATTTTCAAAGGCGTTCGTGCGCCTGAGCGATTGTGCTGGCTATGACGTCGCGCCTCCGTCGTAGCTTCTTCATTTACAATCATGTCAGGCGCTAAATAATTAATATTTTAAGAAATCAGACATTTTGTTTTGTTTTTAATATTTTTGGATTTCATTGGCAATTTACAAAAGTCAACGTTGACTTTTTATTAGCTTCGTTGATACAGATTGCAATAAAATAATTGTAGGCGCCTTTTCGCAATATTAAATATTTAAATAACCTTTTCCCGTTGGGTGATCTGGATCTTTCCTTTAGCCTAGAGTAAAACGAAGAATTAAGCCGGATTTTTCCCAACTAAAACCACCATGGTGACGTACGTGGAGCTATAGCTAGCACCGTATACGGTGTCCTAGTCTTGTAAGCCGACCTTGCAGGTTACATCCACAATTTTAGCCACCACCAGTTCACAAGTTCGTTAAGCGAAATCCTCTGAAACATTATCGCAGGTAACCACAACTCAATCCTAAAGTATTCCCAGTGAGTTGAGTTACCTTTATTAACTATATGTATATTATTTAGTATTACCTACTTATTTTCCATGCACCCATTCGAGTTACTTGACTACAGCTTTTAACAATGAATTACTGAATAACCTAAAAGTGAAAGTGTCTATCATACAATGTTTACTATGGTATGAACATTGAAGTTCCTGTTTTTTTACCATTTATTCAAATAAACAATATTATCATCTAAGTTAGCAGTCATCGAAGACCGCTCCGCTACGACACGTTTGGCGCCTGTTTGATATGAATAGCATCATTAACGTGATAAGACATTTTGCTCGTAGTTTTTAAACAGGTACTAGTCGTGGTCGCCATTGAGCTCTGGAATATAAAAACTAGCTTTACTGTAACATCTTATCATGATCAGGAAGAATGAGGACCTAGCTAGACTGCTAGATCTGTATCTACAGACCTCACAAATTGTGTGTTATTTAAGTTGTTTTTTTTTTTTAAGTTCACCGCTTCTTATTATATTTGGTACTAATTATGTCAAAGATTTAATTTAGGTACGAGAAAAGAAAAACTTAGGAGCAAGTAACAGAACCGTGTTATTGCTAGATACTTTTGTAAGGCACTTGCTACATTTTCCTTAGAACTTCTTGTTGAATTAACCTCTCAAACGCAAAATTGTTTACTAATTTTTAAACCCAAAACTCCCAGGGGGAGGGGGGAGGGGGGTTAGTTGCGAACCCCATATGTTCACAACTACTTAGGATGATTTTTTTCCATCGGCTGATGTTTTTTTACGTTTATATATATAATATATAACCTTATATACCTATTATGTAAAGGGTTTTTCCTTATGCACACATGGGGTGCAGTTGGCCTTTGAGTTTTAACATCTTTATGCATGTGCTATTTTGCTAAATATAACTTTATTTAATCTAGTAATACTAATTGTATTACTAGATTAAATACGTGGTAAGAGATCCCAGGAGATTCTTAGAAACAGACAGACTGACAAATTAATGTAGCGCACAGTGCAAGTGGTCAGAAGTACAGGACATGCTATGCTTTCGGCACTAATCTTAAAGATGGAGCGAAGTGGAGGAAAAGTTGTGAAATTCACTCCTTGTCCACGATGTTGAACATTCGGGAATAGAGATCATGCATATTTTTTGAATGACGCCTAGAAGTTTGATCTTGAGATCCTATTACGGAAGTGCATGACATGTGTTCAATGATTAGTGTCTTGTTCTGGAAGGTGAACCAGCAGCGGTGAGGTTACGTAGTTAGTTAGTTTCCTAGTTAATCTCGTGACATGTTAAATGGCTCATGGGTAAACGGGTAGGTAACGAGCAAAAAGATCGACCAATGATACCGCTCCGCGGTCAAATGTTGGATGGGTGACAGTGCGTTTGACATTGGAATTATTATTTATCTTTGTTACAATACAATATTGGTATCAAATGGTGTAATAGTGATCAAACTTTTATTTATTATGTACCTATTTGGAAGTACTGAGAGCATATATACTTAATTAACGTTAATAAAACAGCTTGACAAAATAAAAATAACCTATTATAAAGTGAGAGATTGGATAACACATTTCCTCAAAGAACGATGGGCAACGGACTATATAGGCCCCGTCCCCTATGCCAAGATCTTTCAAATGAGATAATTATATCCCAAAGCTGTTGACTAAGTTTCAATTTTGGAAAAGCCAGTCAGCCAGTCTAAAATCGAAATTAACCAAAAACAAAAATTATTGATATTCAAACCACTATGTAGATTCTTAAAAAAAAAAACAAAGAAAAGATTTGTTAGGAAAAAACCAAATTCTCATAAGGGTTTCTGATAGAAAACGCATCTCACGACCTTCTACAAATTCGTAGCAGCTACGTGCTACGGGGTGTGGAGGACAATGTGCTACGAAACCACCCCGTGCGTAGCGCGTAGCCCGTAGACCGTAGGCCGCGTAGCACACGAACCCAATCTAGTCCTTTGCACTTGTTCTTCGTCGTGTCGAATGGCACGACAGTGAATTAGATTTGGTTGACCTAACTTGGCCACTTCCATGGCATCATCGCTGGCAGTGCAGAAGTCACTATGGCTGCATCTTTTGCTCGAAAGCCACATGTCCGATTTTCGTGATTTTGGTTTTAATTCTTTGAAATGTTCTGTAGCTAGTTTTAAGCATATATTGAGTCCATATGAGCGAATCAAAAGGTATAACTAGTGTTGGTATAATTGGAACGCATAACTATTTCATAAAGTTATAGTTGAATAATTATAATTATCATATCAAAAACGATAGTAATCAAGTTTTTAGTAATTGTATGTGCAATACTGATACCATTAGGTACGAGTATCGTAATGTAGTGCTGCGGTAAGTAATCGAAGCAAAGGTGTAATCTTTTGTTTTACAATACTTCTTCAATAATCTATATTGGTCAAGGCATAGTTATGCAATTCGATTTCATTTTAATGTTTAATTTACTTATTATAACTAAATGCATACTAAGAGAAACTTGACTGACCTACCTTTGCCACCGGCATACCTACTTATACTTACCTACTTATAATCTTACGCATCTTAGATCGGTGATCATGACCTACAGGCCTAGGTACTGTTATTGGCCAAAAGTATATAAGTAAAGTTTATATACAATTGTTTGTCAACGGAGTTGAATCTAGCTAAATACCAAACGGTGGCAAAAGTTCCTTCTACACCTACCATAAATCAATACTTCATTAGTATTGTTAGGGTTCCGATTATGAAAACCACTCGACCCCTTTTTAATAAACTCTATCATTAAGAAAGATATCATTTATAAAACAAAACTTAAATGTACTTGGATACCGTTCAGTTCAAGCCAACAACGAAGGATCCCGAAAACTGTTTCATAATAACAGCTAAGTGCCTTTGAGTGAGAGGAAGACACAGCGTCAATTTAATCTCGTCTTACGTTTAATGGCTCCAGCGAAAGTGACTTGTGATGTTTTAACTATAATCAGATTATAGTCTGTTAAAAACTTAAGAAGAGCAAAATAAGTAAAATACAACAAGAGTTTCGGAAGATCAAAGAAACGATGGATGGACTACGAGTATGTGATATGGCAAGAAAGGGGGTGACTACCGAGGTGACGACTAATAGAGAAGTATTGACGAAAAAGACAAGTTGCGCCAAACGACCGCAAATAAATTGGGATGAGGGCAGGAGAATATTGAGTCTTTAAATCTTTAGCTTTGCATGACAACAATTCCGTACAAAAAAAAATAAAATAAAAAAACTAAATGCAAAAAAAATATATTAGCATAAATTATGTGAATTTAAATTGTTTCTTATTTTTTACAATTCATTTACCTAAATTGGTTTATTGTTCCTAGATTGATTGTTATGCTGCAGGTATCTAGCCTTGTCTAGCCTACACACAATTTAAATATCTAGTCTCGGATAATGTCTTGTTTTTTACGTTAAACTGTTTCGGAATTTCGACACCAGGCGTACAGTACCAATTAGTTCTCTAATTTAAATAGCTAATACGTTCCACATGTTAATAAGATTGTAACATACATGATAACTATGTAAGTACACCTACGTTATCTAACCTCTTAGGGAATTTCTGGCTATACGAGTACCTATTATTGATCACCGCGACTTTTGTGGTTACAAATCACACCAAATGTGTATGTTTATACTGTATCTGGTCACCTATGCTTACAATAATTCATACAGTCACGGTCAGACATGCATCATCACTATCTACTATTCTGATTTAGAAACACTAAAGATTACCTAGATCTAGATAGCCTCTATCTTTTAGTAGATTTCGTAAAAAGCGAGATTGGCGTAGACATTTTGAAATTGATGTATGACTTAATTTAAATGTTCATGGAGCTTTTTGCCCTATTTGGCGTTAACAAACCTTGTAATTTTGTGCAGCAACGATTTTTGAATAAAAAATGTCTGATTTAAATATCACTCGATCATTTATTTCCCTTAACAGACTTATAAACAAAAACTTACAGCTTAGATATGACTTACATTCAATGCTATTGCCTCTTAGCCCTAAATAAGGTTGCCAAACCCGATGGATAATATGGATTTCTATAGTTATTATACGTTTCCACTTGCACTGGTTCCACTCGCACGGGTTCCTCTTCCACTTCATCGAAGGACAGTTCAGGATCGGAAAATACCGTGGTAAAATCAGCAACACTATTGAATATTACACGGAGCAAATTAGCCATTGTGTAGCTTTCAAACTTTTTAAGCAAATTAATTTTGAATTGGTACAAAATACTTTTCACTAAACTCCAAGCCTCGGTTAATATTTCTTCCATGATTTCTCTGAACTGGTTTTTGATGGCTAGTAATATTGTGCCCACTTCTCTTTTATGTAGACTTGGGTGTGCCAGTACATCCAAGTCGAGCATTAAGTCTTCATCAGTTTCTCTAAGGATTTTTGGGTTCTTTGATGACGTAGGATCTGAGCAAACCATCTGAACAGATAGTGCGATTGCGACAACAACAGCGATTCCATGGGACATCTGAAAATATTAATATTAATATGATTTTTAATATTAACATACATATACTCACGCTTTCTTCCCACGAGGGTAGGCAGAAACGCACGCCGCGCAGAAAAGTTAGGCGCGTAGTACTCGCAACCGGCGCGCCGGTTGAGAGTACTACGCTCCAGACCTTTCTGAAGAACATCACCAATAAGGTCAAGGTATGTGTAAAGTTTTTAATATTTCCTGAGGTCAAAATATCGAACATAGGGAAATTAATGTTTGAGAGATAAATAAATTGCATAAAGATTTTAGAGCGCGAGAAAAACTTTTTAGTTAAGTTAAGTCTATTGCTGAGTGCCAGTCAAAGTGTTACAGTTCATGAGGGATTTTTATAGCTTTCTAGAAAGTACATACAAATATGTCTAGGTCTTGTACTCGTAGGTACATGCTTTCCTCCATGGTTAGTGAATGTTTATCGAAAAGTCAAAAAAACACCGAAATAAGAACTCAATCTGCCTAGCCTTTTCCGAACTATGTTGGGGTCGGCTTCCAGTCTAACCGGATGCAACTGAATGCCATTATTTTACATGGAGCGACTGCACCTCCACAACCCCTTGGTTAGACTGGTTGTCAGACTTTCGGGCTTCTGACGACCCGTGACGACTGTCAAAGATCCACGAATGACAGCCGGGACCATACCGTCACCCAACACAGGCACTATGCTGGGCGACACCATATTCCGTCTCGCTACATATTTGCGTCTAGGTACTCCTTGCGGGGCTCCACATCGCTGTCAATGCGGTGAAGGAGTCGACTGCCTCGGACACCATGGCCTATCCTGCAGCAAAAGTGCTGGTCGGATGGCACGGCACGCCAGCATTAATGACATCATCCGTCGGGCTCTTGTCACCGCCGGGGTGCCAGCTATTTTAGAATCCAATGGCTTGGCGCGCGACGATGGGAAGAGACCAGACGGAATGACCATAATGCTTTGGAAGTTGGGTAGGCTTTTGGTGTGGGATGCAACTTGTGTCGACACCCTCGCGCCATCCCATCTTCCTAGTACGGCGGGCTGTGCCGGGGCGGCTGCTGCAGGAGCAGAACACCTCAAACGGCGCAAATATAACAACCTTTTTGGGAACTATATGTTTGAGCCGTTTGGGGTTGAAACACTAGGGCCTTGGGGTCCGAGTGCTCATCGAGTTTTTCGGGACATCGCCAAGCGGTTGGTCGACTCTACACGGGACCAGAGGGCTGGCCTATTTTTAGCCCAAAGAATTAGCATTGCCATCCAACGTGGCAATGCTGCCAGCCTTTTGGCCACTTTTCGCATTGACAGCGATGTGGACGAATTTTTTGATGCCCTATGAGCTCTTCCCCTTTTTATTTTTTAATATATACTTGTACATAATATATATATATATTTTAGTGTTAGCTTGTACATTGTAATTAAGATAAATAATTATGTCATCTATGGTTATAATAAAAATAGAAGAATAATATTATTTTTTGTGGAGAATATCATTTCTGTTGGACTGAGATATTATTTTTAGTTCAAGTAAATATTTATTTGACATAAAACAATATTCATGAGAATAAAAATATTCTTGGAAGAAAACAAATTCCGCGAGCATTTTTTTCCGTGTGGTCAAGGAAACATGAATTGTCTGAATTAAACCACAAACAAGGAAAGTTATACACTTGCAAAAAACATTCCTCTGCGTATAAAACACGGACCTTAAAAATACAAACATATTTTATAGGCACTTACTTTTACCGTTCTGGGTGTGTGATGAATTTGGATAAGTTACTCCTTGATTTTTTTCCTAGCGTATGATACAAATAGGGCTAAACTTCGACTTATATACTAATAAAACCCTAATTCCTAATGTGCCTTCATTTGATAATGATAATTAACTATTATCTGAGTACATTACGTATTATGACATTTTATCGTGACTGAGTCACCTTAATTAGGTATTATACATTTTCTACACTTGATAATGGGCTGTAAAACGTAATGAATTCTCTAGTCTAGGACACAGATGACATGATGTCTCAAACTGATATCAGCTAGCCAGATTAGCTTGGAAACTCGAGATCCTTATATAAATGCTCGTAAATCTGCAGATTTACACCTTGGAGACGGTAAACGTTATTTAAAAATTAAAACGTAATATGTTTTACTGTCTCCCATAAACATTTTCATAAGTTAAAAAATATTACATAACACTTATTGCTGGATATCTACGCGCATGCTCACAGATCACATGACAGTGAACGGTTTTATTGGTTGACTATCATACTCGTATCATCTTATTATTACCATGCGTTGAAGTATCGACTTCAACGCATGGTAATAATAAGTTTGTATCGACAAACTCGAGAGAAAACACTGCAACAAGAAGATGTGCTTTCTTGAATTGCGCTTTAAATATCTAGACTAAATTGAATATCGATCTTCAGGACAGGTCTGTTTTATTAAGTCTTTGTTTCTATAAGGGCTGAAAACTAGTTTTAAAAATACCAAGATAAAGATGACATTCCTTCTTTGGGTTCCTTCGGTGGTATAATGCTATTCATTTTGAAAATTCGACAATATTCATTGTGTTGTATACGTTGCTGAGCAGACAAATTATTCAAGCATATAAAGCATTGGATTACGAACATACGCATAACATAACATCAAGCCTCTATTCCCCGAAGGATTAGGCAGAGACCAGACTCCGGGCTGCTATTGAGAAAGTGCGATGGAAAAACCTGACCCGGGAATCTAACCCAGGACCTCATGCTCTACAATAGCACTTACAACCATTAGACAAACGAGGCAGTCGGGCAGCTCATACATAATATTTCACCGTGATAAGGGTCTTAACTTGCTAAGCAGATCATTTCAAACAAATTCTGTTCCATTTTTGAATTTATTCGGTGAATAGTGGCTATTCGGGCATCGTGAAATAGGCCTTTAGTCTTAGATTATTTCTTATTTCTTACAAACCGGTACGCACGGCTACATATCAAACTATACAATTCCAGTATAAGCTGATATCGCATTGTATAGGATTTCCTTACAATGAGAGGTCAGTGCAAACTGGAAAATTATAGCTTGATGTGTAGCCGTGTGTAATATTCAATTTAATGTATTCATTTACTAAAAGAAAAAAACACTCACTTAAATACTACTTTCACACAATTCTTCATATAAATTGACCTATGTACTGTATTTTTTTTTTATAATTTTAGGCTCAGTAGTTTCGGAGATAAAGGGGGGGATGGTCAATTTTCGTCTATTTTCTTAAATAACTTTAAAACAAATTATTTTAAGATTAAAAAAATATATATTTGAGACCCTCACTGTAAGGCCCTTTCATTTGATGTCACACAGAATAGTTTGCAAAACTTTTTTTTAATTTTCTTATCTGCAATGACTGAGTATATTAAATTAATAACTTGTATGTGGGTTGGTATAACATCTGTACAAATGTTATCTAGGCATGTGGAACTAGTAGGAGTTATTCTAGTGGGCTCCAAAAATTGTATGACGGAAACAAACTTATTGATTTTAGTACTTAACCCAGAATTTTCTAGCAAATTAACATTAAAATCACCACAAGTGATTATAGACTTGTTTGTTACTACTGATTTTGTGCAACACGTCATCCATAACCTTTTCAACACAATCATACAATCCTGAAAGAGGTCTGACACACTTAATATAATGAACTGCTCTAATTCCATACTATACAGGCTAATTCAATTGTCCGCTCAACAGAGAGGCTCACAATAACCTTACGGATTTTAAATTTAAGCTGGTTATTTAATAAAATTAATGAGCCACCATGATAGCATTTACTCTGCTGAACGAACAACCAACCTGGTGGTTACAAAATTTAACGTTTGTTTTGAAAAGTTATGTTTATCTAATCCTAGTACAGTCAACAAAAGAGATATCTAGACAGGGTATACTAACATATTTATATGTGAATTGCTTCATGTTCAATTTTATATACAGGGTGGCCGGAACATTGACGTCCAAAAATAAAATTTAGGTCCCTCGTATCGTGGGGTATCCGAATCACCCCCATGTATGTTCTGCGACTTTTCATAGTTTTCGAGTTATGATTATTTTCAGATTTTTTGAGAGTTTTCGACCTGACCATTTTTAAGAAAAATCTAAAAAAAAGTAGAAGACTTAGTCGAGATATTTTTTTTGCAACTGAATCTCTATGAGTAGTACTTTTACGCATAAAATAATCAGCTTCGTAACTTTGATGAAAGTTATGAAAATGTTGGTTTAAAGTAAAAAATTTACGTTCCGTAACTTTAAATAAAAAATCTAAACGGAACGAGGAAGGAACGAGAAAATGGGCAAAAAATTGTATTAATCAGATGGCTAATTTTAAGAATTTTTTCACCTTGCTATTTTTGAAGGCCGATTTTAGCCAAAGTAGCCCCATTACGTACTACTTTTTTTTAATGATTATTAAAACTGAGATTTTGGCGCAGTGTTGAGGCCTACTTAGGAACCATGAAGTCACCCGCTTAGATTTTTTATTTAAAGTTGAAAATTTAAGTCCTAATTTACCGAACGTAAATTTTTCACTAAAAACCAACATTTTCATAACTTTCATCAAAGTTACGAAACTGATTATTTTATGCGTAAAAGTACTGCTCATAGAGATTCAGTTGCAAAAAAATTATCTCGACTAAGTCTTCTACTTTTTTTTAGATTATTCTTAAAAATGGTCAGGTCGAAAACTCTCAAAAAATCTGAAAAAATTCATAACTCGAAAACTATGAAAAGTCGCAGAACATACATGGGGGTGATTCGGATACCCCACGATACGAGGGACCTAAATTTTATTTTTGGACGTCAATGTTCCGGCCACCCTGTATATTACTTTGTTTTTTTAATACTCCTACATTATAATACACCAACACAAAATTGTATCAATCAATCAATCAATCTGTTTAGCCTTTTCCCAACTATGTTGGGGTCGGCTTCCAATCTAACCGGATGCAGCTGAATACCATTATTTTACATGGAGCGACTGCCTATCTGACCTCCACAACCCAGTTTCTGGGTAATACGATACTCCTTGGTAAGACTGGTTGTCAGACTTTCGGGCTTCTAACGACCCGTAACGACTGTCAAAGATCCACGAATGACAGCTGGGACCAACGGCTTAATGTGCTTTCCGAGGCACGGAGGAGTCTCGGTATGTAAAGATGGTCACCCATCCACTGACCAACCCCGGCAAGCGTAGCTTAACCTGATGGATCGACCAGTGCGGCTGTTATTACTTAGCCACGAGCAACTCCAACACAAAATTGTATATTATCACGAAATTGAACATGAAGCAATTCACATACAAATATGTTAGTACACCCTGCCTAGATATCTCTTTTGTTGACTGTACAAGAGTCAGGACTACACAGATTTTTGTGCCTTTGAAGTGTAAATAAAGAATTTATTATATATTAATTCCGGATCAGGACCGCCATTGATATTCAGTTTAGAGGCCGTTTCTGTCGTTATGGTCATTTGGCACCTCCGTTGAAAGAACTGTAGTTCATTTCTGTATTATCATCATCCTGGCTTCAATGTCTTTGCAGGTAGAAGGAACGAACATCGATTACTACCCACGCTCACGGAATATTTTTGATAATAGGCCCAATTTACTTATAGCCTTCCTCGCGATGTTTACCTTTACTGTAATTTGCTTAGTTTTCAAGATCAAGTTAAAAAGGACAAAAGTAATATGATTGGAAAAGTCGCACAAGTACTTTCTATATTTTGAACCCTGAACATTATGAGCCTGGTACTTGAGAAGTGGTTCCTTTAACCTATAAGCCACTGCGTAGTTCAATATGTAGGTAGGTAGGCACTAGAATCTAGATTGATGTTCGCTGCTATAAAATTAATAAGAGCACACACACGATACGCCTCAATGATCTATTACAGTCTATCTCGTTTCAGACAATTAAAACGCTACGTAATAAACGCATAATTACAATCATTTATTTTTCTGTTTGTTTACACACAAATAGTGGGCTCTTGTGATACTATTAAACGATGCTTAATAAGATAATCCGCGCGTGTGATTTATACGGAGCGCGGCAATGAGATCGGCGCGCGCGCCGGTCGCTCGGTGGCTGCGCCTGCGACGACGCTTCAGTCTGATAATGTATCAGGTCGTAGCGAGCCGGCTACATGAACGGTCAATAAACCATTTTCACGAGTTTTCGTAACTTGAATTTATATCAAAGACTTTTGATTTCAGTTCTAATTTAATTAATTAATTAATTAATGATATATTAAAGACATTTGTTCTAAAGGCTAGTGGAAGGAGGTGCGCACTATATATGGGCGACGTAAATAAAGTTAATACATTTCCCGACATTATGAGAAAGTGTTTCAAGATGGGTCTATTCAAGAGTGAGTACATATTCAATTAAGGATGTTTTATTTTGTTTTTATTTTTTCGAGTATCGCCATCCATTATCTTTAAGGACCATATGTGGAACTTCGGTTTATTTATAACATTCAAACCCTTAGGACATCAATATATCAGGGAATACTAGGAACCAGATATTCCTATAAGTAAATGGACTTATTCAAACTACTGTCAAAATACCGTCAATCACCTGATTTTTAACCCATTCGATCCACAGTAATTTTGTTTAATTTAACCGTATACCAATATTTAAGCGTAAAATCAGCGTAAGCAAAACGGTAACATCCTTTAGAATTAAATGAGGAACAAAGCATACTTAATTTATTCATTGACAAATCCGTACATTTACTTACATAAATTATGTTACTGCGTAGCTTCAGTGAAAACTCTAATTATTATCTTTTTAATCTGAATTAAATTACTAATATACATTAACAATCAATATTAAAACAACAACAAAAAAAAATCATTTAAAAAGTCTTATTAAAACGCATCAAAAGTTTACTCCTATTTAAATGGCTATAAAAACCATATACCTACTCGTAAAGGCAAACGTAAAGAAAGAAACAAGAAAAGTTTATTTGTTTTTACTATGTTGCTGTTTATCTTAATAATATTCCACCAATTCTGGTGCAAGTTCATCTGTTATCAAAGGAACATAAAATAAAAACAAGCGTATAAAATATAATATAATTATGGTTTACACCTTGAAAACGTACCTAGAGAATTAGGTGTTTATCATATACCTCCTTCCTATGTTGCCGCAACACAAATTCTGCTGACAATATTCGTCGCTAACTTGCTGCTTACCGCTAATATGAATTTTAAGCCGTGCTGAATTGAATCCAAATGAGCTGTATTTTATTTTATTAATAGGTAGATTGCGTAGTATCGTACAATCAACCGCACGTCTATGGTAACAATTTGACATGGTCAGCGCCCGTATGTCGTAGCAGTAAGGGTGGTTTTTATAGTTCCAAGTGTTTGACTTGTGCTTGTCCGTACATAGCAAAGCCATTTATTTAAGGCGAGTAGAGCTGCTAACTAGCGCCAACATTGAGAAATAAATAATAAGTCTGGAGATTCAGATCATTTTGAAATTTCCTATGCTCACATTTTTAGCCAGATGAAGTAGATTATTTTTATCAAAAAAATCAAGACTAAACCTCCCAGGTACTAGGTTATAGCAGTTAACACCAAAAACGGCCGTTTTTGGCGTTAATTGCTCTAACTTCGAACGTAGGAGAAATATGACCATAAGAAATTTCAAAGTGTTCCATATCTCCAGACTTATTATTTTACTATTACTATTACTTTACTTACTATTATACGTATTATTTTTTTTTCTAAATGGTGGATCTACGAGTACTTGCCTGAAGGATTGCAATAACATTAGCAAAGATAGTTGTTCTGGTTAGACCGGAGCACTCACTGACCCATTTTCGTTTGCTTTATGTAACCGTTGTAATCTATATCTACCTCTTTCTTTTGTACTTAGTGTGTGTTTCTTTTGTACTTACGAGTATAAGTGGATTATAAATTATAACATAACGTATTTACTAAAAACGGACATTATTTTATTTTATGCATAATTCGTGGCTCACCACACATATCAAGTCAAGACTTATTAGTTGACAAATTCTAATAGTAGTTTTAGATGGACACTTTTTTTACATTACGCTTAAATGTAAAGTTTAGTTAATTCTTGTATCAAAATAAAAAAATATATTTAATATTGTTACGAAAGGTATTAAAGTATTGTTATGAAAGTAAATGGAACGTCAAAAGTTCGAAAAAAAAATAAGTCACGTCCAAGCTTTTTCGAGACTGGCATGCAAGATCTAAGCGTAGACTTCATATGTAAAAATAAGATCTTGCATGCCACTCTCGAAAACTTGGACGTGACTTATTTTTTTTGTAAAAAGAAAAAAATATACAGCCCGAATGAATTCAGATTAGACTCTGATGTGCTACGGCCTACGAGTCAATCTGTCTAGCCTTTTCCCAACTATGTTGGGGTCGGCTTCCAGTATTCCAGCTTCCAGCTGAATACCAGTATTTTACATAGAGCGACTGTCTATCTGACCTCCACAACCCAGTAACTGGGTAATACGATACCCCTTGATAAGACTGGTTGTCAGACTTTCGGGCTCTGACGACCCATAACGACTGTCAAAAATCCACGAATGAAGGCTGGGACCAACGGCTTAACGTGCTTTCCGAGGTACGGAGGAGTCTCGGTATGTAAAGATGGTCACCCATCCACAGACCGACCCCGGCAAGCGTAGCTTAACTTAATGGATCGACCGATGCGGCCGTTATTACTTAGCCACGAGCTCCTCAGCTACGGCCTACGAGTGCAAATAAAAAAATAAATTTCAAACGCGGTCAATTGAATGTGTCACAAGCAAAGCAAATAGCGTTTTTATTAATCAAACGTCTTATCTGATTCCTAAACAAATAAACTAACAGATTTTCTCTGAGTCTGAGAGCTAACATAATATACAGGATGTTTGGTAGAAGGGAAAACTTCTTTAGGCACGTTGAGCGATTTCTGGTATAGAGGGAAATCTTACGGTTCACGTGACCGCGTCACCGCGAGCGCGACCTGTCAGCAGTCCCCATGAATGCCTATTTTTTGGGGCACGTCCTTTACTAGCCCAGAATTGTTTTATTTTTCATTTATAGTACTATTATGATTTTTTAAATTACAATTTTTCGTACCCGAACAAAATTTAAGACTTTGGAAGCACAATAGTACATTGTGATACAAGTGGAGAATTATTATTATTGCATTCGAGGCGGATTTAACACCCGAGCCGTAGGCGAGGTTGTATTTGAGCCGAGAACTGCAATAACAAATGTCCACATGTATCAAAGACGTTTTTCAATACACTTTTGAAGAAATAAAATAAAATAACGTAAAATATTTTTGTCATGAATGATTAGGAAACTATGATTTAAATTTTCTTTTTTTTCCGCGCTTTGCTTTCACCAGGTAGAAAGAGAAGCAAAGGTATAAATCCGATAAACAGCCTAATATGAAAAATAGAAAATTCGAATATTTTTGAGTTTAGAACACAAATAAATGTTAATTTATTCATAAACGTTTTTTTTATTGTAAAATCATAGTTTTTGATGATATTCTATATAAAAACATTATTTAAATATTCAAAAAATATTAACGCCTTAAAGACGCATATCTCTTTGCCGAGATTAAAAAACATTCACCTCCGAATAGAGACGGTGTGAATAGAGGCATTGAACCAATTTGGACTAAGTATAGGTATAAGTTATCTGTGTCAATTTTTATTCCCGCACACGCGTGCGGGAATAAAAATTGACACAAATAACTTATACATACTATCACACGCGTGCACACGTGTGAAATATATTGCATTGTGAACCTAATCATAATGTGATATGAACCAGTTTTCGAGGAAGTGTATTGAAAAAGCCATTTACTAGAAATGTGCATTGCAGATAACACCAAAAGTTATTGCGTTCTATTACCACAAACAAAAAAGTTGTGACGACATTCGGATGATATAAAAAAACATATTATATCTCAATTATCTACCGTGTTTTAGGGTGAAACCGCTATTCCTAACCCTAAGAAAATTGTGTCAGTCCTTCTACCAAACACCCTGAAATATTAGGTTGGGGAAAAAGTCTTTTCGCATTATAGTATGTATGAACATTAAATAAAATCTCTTTGGCTATACTATTTGTATTTGGCTGGTTTTAATATCATTGAAAGTTTAAATTTTAAAGAACATAATTACAAATTCAAATTAGGAAAATGTGTGATTTTCATTTGTCTTTCGTACTGTCAAGATGAGTGAATCTAATGAAGAAATTCGATACATTTTAAAATTTTACTACAAAAAAGGTAAAAATGCAAAGCAACCCGCGAAAAAAAATTGCGATGTTTATGGACCCAGTGCAGTGTCTGTGAGAGTAGCACAAATTTGGTTTAAGCGATTTCAATCCGGAAATTTTGATGTCAAAGATGCACGTCGCTCTGGTCGCCCTATTACGGATAAAATGGGTGCCATTTTTGAAAAAGTGGAGCACGATCGGCATATCAGTAGTTACGACGTAGCTGAAGAACTAGGAATTGACCACAAAACAGTTTTGGCGCATTTGAAAAAAACTGGGTACACAAAATAGCTCGATATTTGGGTACCTCACGAGTTCACTGAAAGAAACCTAATGAACCGTGTACTCATTTGTGATTCTTTATAACGACGTAATGAAACCGAACCATTTTTGAAGAAGCTGATAACTGGTGATGAAAAGTGGATCACGTACGACAAGAACGTACGAAAAAGGTCGTGGTCAAAGGCCGGTCAGGCTTCACAGACTGTGGCGAAACCCGGGTTAACTCGCAACAAGGTGATGCTGTGTGTGTGGTGGGATTGGAAGGGCATTATTCATTATGAGCTGTTACCATCAGGCAGGACCATCGATTCCGAACTCTACTGCGAACAACTGATGAGATTAAAGCAAGAAGTTGAGAGAAAGCGGCCGGAATTAATCAACAGAAGGGGTGTGGTTTTTCATCATGATAACGCTAGACCTCACACATCTTTAGCCACTCAGCAAAAATTAAGAGAGTTTGGCTGGGAGGTGTTAATACATCCGCCGTATAGTCCTGACCTTGCATCTTCAGATTTCCACCTGTTTCGGTCTCTTCAGAATTCTTTAGGCAGTGTCAGGTTAACATCACGAGAGGACTGCCAAAACCACTTGTCGCGGTATTTTGATCAGAAGTCCCAAAATTTCTATAGCAATGGGATCATGTCCCTACCTACAAGATGGCAAAAAGTTATCGAACAAAATGATACCTACATACTTTAGATAAATGTAAATAATGTATATTAAAACATGTTTTGAAATTTCTTAAAAAATACGAAGAAACTTTTTCCCCAACCTATTATAATAACAATAACACTAGCCTGTAACTCTCCCACTGCAGGGCAAAGGCCTCTTCTCGTACAGATAAGGCTGAATGTTGAATGGAATGTTGAAGGCTGCTCGTGGCATTCAACAAAATAACCCAAAAATAAAAATTTGTTCAGTTGGTTTCATAAGTAAGCTCAAGTGCCCTAATTAATATAGTTATTATTTCCTTAATTTCATTTATAATATATATCATTTACATTAATAAATATTTTTATAAAAACAAAATAAAAAAAAATCATTTAAAAATATTAAAAAAAATAGTTATTATTATTATTACTTATTGAACAACAACAACTTAGTTAAAACAACTTCAAACGGCGCAAATATAACAACCTTATTGGGAGCTATATGTTTGAGCCATTTTGGGGTTGAAACACGGGCCTTGGGGTCCGAGTGCTCATCTAGTATTTCGGGACATCGCCGCCAAGTGGTTGGTCGACTCTTCACGGGACCAGAGGGCTGGCCAAAAAATCACATTGCCATCCGTCCTGGCAATTCTGCCAGCCTTTTGGACAGTTTTTGCATTGACAGCGATGTGGACGAGTTTTTGATGCCCAATGAGCTCTTCCCCTTCTTTTATTTTTTACTAGCTGACCCGACAGTCGTTGTCCTGGCCATGTTCAACTTTTAATAATTCATACAAAATTCCCACAGAAAACACACTTTCAGTCTTCCCAAATTTTCCAATTTTCCCGGCAAAGTTGCCGGGAAAAAAATTTGGAAAAGTTTCCAATTTTTTTTCTTCATAAGAACCTACGTCGGATTTCATGGAATATTTGGAAAGAACAAATTTGCCCAATTGGTTCAGCAGTTCTCGAGTTTTGCGCTTAGCAACACATTTAGCCATTCATTTATATTTACTTATATAGATTACTAGCTGCGCCCCACGGTTTCACCCGCGTAGACCGGGATAAAAAGTAGCGGTATGAAAAATAGATGTTAGCCGATTCTCAGACCTACTCAATATGCTCACAAAATTTCATGAGAATCGGTCAAGCCGTTTCGGAGGAGTACGAGAACGAACATTGTGACACGAGAATTTTATATATAAGATATACTTATACATAATATAAGTACCTATATATGTATGTTAGCTTATATATTGTACTTAGTTTGGTGACGATAAATATTATCACACAAGCACTGTCTCATAGGGAGTTAAAAAACTCTTTGTTTAGACAAGTAAGAAATCTACCGAGACATTAAAAAAAACTGGCCCAGAAATGTTCTAAAAATATACTTAAGGATATATACATGCATTCAACAAGTCGAACCAGATCTAAACTTTTGCTATCAGTCACATATTACATTACATTTAGGTACTCTACCTACTTCATCAAGCTGCTAGTTGCCAAAAAAACTCTACATACCTAGGTACTGTAGAGTTTTTTTGGCAACTCAAATCAACTTAGCCACCTACTTATTTGTAGTCAGTCTAGATTGACTATAAATAATTAGGTAGGTAAGTTGATTTGCTATACTAACATTGAAGCCTGATATAAATAGGTAAAAACCGGCAAAGTGCGTGTCGGACCACGCGCAGTGAATGGTTCCGTACTTGGGGAGAATATTTACGCATGTACAGTAATGATTTTATCGACCGCAAAAATAAGTTTGTATATCATAGTATTTCTCGAAAAAACTATGATAAATATTTTTTTTTTTTTTGCCAACAATTATAGCATATCAGAAAATCTAAGCAGTCATTTAGAAACTTATGCGCTTATGTGCATTGAATTTGTGCCACCCCGATTTTTTTGTCGTAATTTGACTTCACCAAGAAGAAAACGTGTTGCGCCGATCCCAAGTAACATGGGGTAAGGGTAGGAAGATGATGAATTGGAATTCACCAATGTTTAGCGGTGCATACAACTTTTTTCCAATTTTCATCGAAACAGTGCAAATAGTGACCGATTAAAATGGCTGTGTGACTTGACTCCGGTAGACGGACTTGACGAAATTATAAGGGTTCCATCTTTGCCATTTGGCTTCGGAACCCTAAAAATGAAATGACGACTGAGGTTTCATTAAATAACTTATATTATTTAATTACTTGCAGGTAGTGTACTATTAGTGTGTTACGTTTAAAAATAAAGTTAACTACTTACGTTGTATCTGCTAAAGGCCATATTGTAGGTCAATTAAAACGTGTACTTATGAATATTACAAAAGAATTACCTCAGTAACTATAGAAAGATCAGTTTGTACCTATGTATGTAACATAATTAGCGAGCTACTATTGTGAGTTGCTAATTTTTATTGACAAGCTTGCTAACGTGCTTTGAAAATTGTCCAAACCACGCAAGGGTGACAATATTTATTTATTACTAGTAATTGCACTTGAAATTTACTAATTTTCGAATTTGAATACCTTTTCAGAAGGAAAACTTATGATTTTTGAACATCATGTCCAAAATCATTACCTTTCAGTCAACAAGGACAATAGGGAAATTTTAAAGCAACCGGCCAAGTGCGTGTCCGACCACGCACAATGAATGCGTTCCGATGGGTTCCGTGTTGAAAAGAATTTATCCCAAAAACAAACAACATTGTGTTCCCCAAAAAAAAAAAAATATGTGATATAATATAACTAAAACTATTAAAAAACTAAAATATGGCGTCGAAAAATTCCACCTCATCGCTGTCGACTGGTAAAGTACCCAAGAGACTGGCGGCATTGCCACGTTGTATGGCAATGCTAAGCCGCTGGCCAAGGTAAAAGCCAGCCCTTGGGTCACGGGAAGTGTCAACCAGCCGTTTGGAGATTTCGTTGATTGTTAATTTGTGATATAATTACAAATTAACAATTTTTGGACTTTTTCCTTTACTAGTGCTGTAAGACCTTGCTTCTTGCTAAATTTCATTATTCTAGGTCAACAGGAAGTACCCTATTAGGTATTGATTTACTTGCGAGTATCAAAATACGAGTACGTCACATAAATTACCGTATTTTTTTTATTGCGCTGACTTAGATGCTTGATTTTTTTAGAACTCCAAGGGTCCATAGACCTACGTATTTGATATTAATTTCAACTTGATACCTCCACTCGTTCCTGTGAAAAAGGGTCTAGACAGACTGACAGGCAGACAGATACACAGACAGACAAACGGACAACGAAGTGATCCTATAAGGGTTCCATTTTTTTCCTTTTGCGGCACTGAACCTAATAAAGAAAGGAAATCTATATTTGGACATAAAGTGGCATAACATAATTATCTCGAAGTACTCTTACATCCAGGTACATGGTTTTTTAACAAATAAGTATACCATAGACAACCATTTATATCTATAGATACAGCTCTGTTGTACTGGGTACTTATTAATAACTGAACAGCTTAAATGAGTCGAAACAGAAAAAAATCTGTTTTACCATTTTTATTTTTTTTTTAGGTAACAAGTTTACGTCGTCTTCAAACATTTTTCCTGCAGCCTTTTAAAACTGAATCGATAGTATCTACCGACCGATACATTGGATCAGAAGATTGTGGGGAAAAAACATACTAAGTCAAAAACACCACTTCCCATTCCACTTATGCGGGTGTTTCAGTAAATAGTACATTTTCATACAAGTGGAGAATGTTTGTTATTGCATTCGACGCGGAATTAACACCCGAGCCGTAGGCGAGGTTGTTTTTGAGCCGAGAACTGCATGTGTATCAAACGACGTTTTTCAATACACTTTTGAAGAAATAAAATAAAATATCGAAAAATATTGTTATCATGAATTATTAGGAAACTAAGATTTAAATTTTCTTTTTTTTTCCGCGCTTCGCTTCCGCCAGATTGAAGGAGAAGCAAATGTATAAAGCCGATAAACAGCCTAATATGAAAAATAGAAAATTCAAATATTTTTGAGTTTAGAACACAAATAAATGTTAATTTGTTCCTAAACGTTTTTTTTATTATAATCATGGTTTTTGATGATTTTCTATTTATAAACATTATTTAAATATTCAGAAAATATTAACGCCGTGAAGACGCATATCTCTTTGCCGAGATTTAAAAAAACCCGAATAGAGAGGACCTTCTTGCACCAGTTTCATTTTGGCACTTGGCACCGGCAAGTGCCAAAATGAAACTGGCGCGAGACGGTGTGAATAGAGGCATTGAACCAATTTGGACTAAGTATAAGTATAAGTAGTAATAGAGAGTAGTAGTATAAGTTATCTGTGGCAATTTTTATTCCCGCACACGTGTTGGAAAATGAAAAATCGCACGCGTGTGAAATACATATTTACTCGTTGAATCGAATTAAATTCCTGTCAAACTCGTTGATAGGCTGATTACGGAATAAATGCCTCTACAACATTGGTTATTTAGGTACTTACCAAACACAATTTGAATATCTATCTCGCAGTGCAAGTATTTTGTACAAATGGCCAATTATGTCAAAGAAATCAAATTTAATAAAAACACGTGACTGTTACAAATAAATCCTACTATTTTTAAATATCAAGTTTTTTTCCATATTCATTTCCAGATTTATTGACAACATTCTTAGTTATAAATAAAAGCCTGTCCAACGCGTTTAAACACTAGTCTTATAATAGTGGAGTTTAGAAAATGCAGGTTTCATTATAACAATTATTTCTTTATAATACCTTTTTCTGCAGCTTTCCCGTGAAAACATTTTCGCTATCACAAGCAAAATCAGCTACAAATAATTATTTCCACTTCCAGTTTTCATAGCCACTAAAAGGAGTGGTGTATTTTTAGTACTAGAAGTGTACTAAAGTTCATACAAATAGGGAAGGGCTACGTTGTATTTCAATCTATTCGGTCGAGCGGGTGCGTTGATCACAGCGCTGGGTGCAATCAGCGCCTCGTATGCATCGTCGCAACCCGACAATGCTAGTACCTCCATAATCGACCATTCGCAACGTTACAACACTGTCTGCCGGTAAATAAACACTTTCGGCCCTAAAAACGTAGGTAAGTAAAAAACTATATAATAAAAATAATTCTAAACGCTTTTGTTCCTTCGATACAAATTCTCACATTGTAAAAAAAAATTGTTAGGATCCTTCATTTTTATGGTAGGTAGGTATCATAAGTAAGAATCAAAGGAAAACCAAAATGCTAATGGGCAAAAAATACTACAATCCAGATACTTACTCGTGCTTCGTTTGGGGTTTTCCTCCAAATTACAGAGCAGTGTCTTAGTTACAAATTACCATTTATTACCCAAAAATAACTCAACTGATAACTAGCAGTTTATGTTATTTTTAGTTCGTAAAATTGTAATGTAATAACCTAATTTGGTTAGTAGATACTTACTTTACATAACTTCATGAATTTAAAGAGGTATTTAAATTAAAACCATGCCTCACTCACTCACTTGCATTCTAGGCAAATAAACATTTTCTGTTCTATCCTATTCTCTACGCTACGCAGCGTGCAAATCCAAAGAGTCTATATCACACGCGGTATCAAATAATGTTTTGCACATTTTTGCAAGAGGAAGCTACACCCATTATGTGAACACTTTAATTTGAATGTTGTTAAAAATAAAAACGTTAATTGTTCTGTTTTGCTAAATATACCTTTATTGCATGCTCGAGATAAATTAATTAAGTGTAATTGCTGTAAAGTAGGTACTCATTAATATAACAGGCCTACTTAATCGTACTTACACATGTTCAGAAATACAACATAAAACTTACAAAAAGTTTTATGTTTTATTTCTGACCATTTGGCTTAGCTTAATATTATAGTTCTGGGTACTTGGGTGATTTCGTAAAAATGTGCAAAAAGTTTGATTTATAGGTGTTTTTTGCGATACAATACAATGATTGCAAACTAAATTGTGTTGTAACTTTACGCACAGGCATTGCATTATACAAGTGAGTGCTGCCGCTATGCTTAGCAGTTAAATGCTTACCTTAGGCAATATTTATTGCGACAATTTCTTTGTGTGGTAGATAAGTAACAATTTGTGTTATAAGGTCCTTTAGAAAATAAATCCATTCTCTTTAACTTTTATTTCCAAATGTTTCCACATGAATCATTATTTTTGCCACGAAAACATTAAGTATATCAAGAATAGAATAGAACACTCTTTATACAATAAATAAACCATTTATTTTCAGGTAACAAAGACCCATAGATACATACATACCTAAATATACATAATAATATAGTAACAATTTTGTTAGTAAATAAAAACTTAATAACTAGGTCAGTATCACAACAAGAACAAAACAACAACAAACAACAACAACAATACACAACAACAACAACAAACAATAGAACAACAGGTAATGAACAATAGGTAAGTAAGTATACAAATGTAGAAAGGCAGAATGGCAAAATCTATTTCTGAATGTTTATTTTACTTTTACAACATTTATCATTTCTGTTAAACAATTTGCCATTGATGGTACATTGGTACCTCAACTGTTATTATAGAAGTCATCAGACCGATCACCGGATAGTTTCGTTTTGACTAGGTAAGCCACAGACCAAACATTCCACGGAGCCAACAGCAGGCGTAGATCTCTTACCTAACAACTTAGGAAAATTACTGGTCATTTTCTTTTGTTATATTGTTCAATGATAACAACTACCATACATGATGTGTTAAATATGCAAATTGTATTTTTCTTGTCGAAGTCTAGTGGTTTTGGTTTTGTTTATGTAAAATCCCGTTTAGAGCGACTGGGAAAATTGTATGTCAGTTAGGTAGGCACTCTACCTACATCTATCTAAAACAGTCGCTAGAACAACCATATTTTGTATTATTTGGCTGTACAGACAGCTAAACAATAAAAAATACCTACTCGTAATCTATAAACGAGACAGCAATTTGCTTAAAAATTATTATAAACTCCCAAAAACTTTTCCTCATCTACGAGTATATCTTTTGATTCCTTAATATTTATTTATCTTTCTCAGAGATTTAAAGATTACCCGTATCCGTGTGTGAGCACACATGGAGGTGAGTATCACACCTTCGTCTTGAAATCATTGCGGAATATCATGCGAGTCAGTTGAATTGAACTACTGCGGTTTCGTTGCTATAGTTTCACGGCGGAGGTGTGATACCCGCCTCAGACAATGAAAAGCGAATTTCTCCTCAAGCACCATTAATCAGTTAGCACTGAATCTGTCGAAGATAATACGAGATATTTTATAGACAAGTAGTCTATCTGTACACATATAACGATTATTTTTTACATATAAGTAGTCCACGCATGATAACGATTTGTAAATAGAAAATAAAACAATTGTTAAGTATAGACTTTAATAGATAAAGGTGTATAGTAAGTATTTCCAAGTCATGTTGGAGTGAACGTATTCCCAGATGGGATAACAATACCCTGATGGAAAAACCCAATATCTATTTGCCCAAACTACAAACCCCGTCATAAGAGCGTTATCACACTGGCGATTTGCGAACGATTTTAAAGCGAGGCGAAAGCGCAGCGGGCTCGCCGCGAGTTTGCAGCAAGCACGTGGCGACCACGCCACAAATGCGCAACGTGTTCGCCGCGTTAGCGTAACGAGAGCGATTGACGCGAGTGTACAGAGAGAGCGAGACAAGCGAGTGTAAAATTATTATGAAAACGCGGCGAACACGTTGCGTACTCGTGGCGAGCTCGCTGCGTGTTGCTTCGCTGGAAACACGCTTGCAAATCGTCTGTGTGATAAGGCCCTAAGAGCAACCACTAGAACAACGAGGCACTGCTTGGATTCGGCAGATTTTAATGGTTTTTTTTTTTTAATTTCGCAAATGTGTATTCATCGTTTTACACGTGTAGGTACCCACGTACCATAAAGCAGGTAGTTTTTTCTTCAAAACCATAAAGAGAGCCACACCCATTTGTGTTTACAAAGGATTATAAAAACTATTAGAATCGTGATTAAGGTTATAAAAACTATTTTCAAATGAACAGATTAAAATCTAGTCTGGTATCTATGTGTCTAGTACATTCGTTTGTGTGTAAGTAAATCTTTGTCTGCATAATGTCAAGAACGTAAATGACTTGTTTAATAACGAGCAATGAAGCTTCTGGTTGGTTCGTGATTTATTTATTGATTTATCTATTATTATTTTTTTTGTCATTTCGCGCAGGTCTACACTGCAACCAGTATACTTAGTCGTAATTATATACATTCCTAATCTAGGCACAATCTCATGTCAGAGACAATCAAAGTTTAAAAAACCGGCCAAGTGCGTGTCGGACTGCGCACAATGAAGGGTTCCGTAGTTGGGATGAATTTATCCCAAGAACAAATTTAACACTGTAGTTAAAAAAACATGTTCTCCCATACATTCCAACTGCAAATCTAGAACTATTTTATTTAATCTATAAATATAGAACTATTTTCTGTATTTTATTCATAGTTTTAGGCTCGGTAGTTTCGGAAATAAGGGGGCGAATGGTAAATTTTCGTCTATTGTCTTTAAAACTATTTATTTTAAAATTATTTAAAAAAATATTTGATACCCTCACAGTAAGCCCTTTCATTTGATATGTCACACGGTACAGTTTGCAAAACTTTTTTTTTATTTTCTTGTTTGCCCCCAAAAGTGACTCCTATATTCAAAATTCATTTATATACGTTACAAGTCCGTGTTTGGATCACAAAAACTCATGTGTACCAAAGAACTAAATCGGTCCGTTAGATTCGGAGCAAATTGGCTATCGTGACAGACGGACGGACGGGCGGATAGACAGACAGACACGAGTGATCTTATAAGGGTTAATTTTTTCCATTTGAGGTAGGTACGGAACCCTAAAAAATCTAAGTAAACGCTATAAAGTTTTTGACCAATTAACATGAGATTAGATTGCGAACGTTCTTAAAAATTCAAGAATTGTTCCTCTGTTCACATTGCTCGTATGTATTTCAACGCGATGTCTAAGGAACGTCTTCGCGGCGCCTACTAAGTTTACGTCTACACCTACCGAAGCTATGCCAAAGTTACACCCATTTTTTTAAACATGCCATCGATTGCTTATTAGTTTCAATTGCTTGATAACTTTGAAGGCCTCAAGAGATCCCAACTTTACAGCAGTTCAACAATTTAACAGTCATAAACATTAGATATCTTTTCCGCAACATTACTTGACAGTTTCCTCTATGTTTACAGTAGTTCAAAAACTAAGCACGTACTGTAAAGTACGAGAGGTCAGTTCAATGGCAACAAGTGACCGATAACCGGTCGACATTACTGTCAGATCTGTCGGCACTATATAAACAAACTACGGAAGCAACCTACTTCCGTACACACAAGATATATTCAAGGTTAAATTTTGGTGACAGAACCATTATATGGAGTACGGTACCTACCTGCCTATCTTCGTCGCCATCATCATCACTGGCAGCCTTGTTCCACCCACTGCGAAGTGTAGGCCTCCTCCCTTATGTATAGGTAATACTAGCTTTGGCCCGCGGCTTCGCCCGCGTGGATGTCGGAAAAGGTCCCACGGGATCGTACAATCGGGGTTATAAGTACCCTAAGTGTTAATCGAAGTATATAGTAAGTATGTCTTCTCGCACTGCTTTTACAGCCAAATAGTGATATAATGATTGCTGGAGGATAATAAATTCTAAAACCTAACGAAACGAAACGGAAAATTACCAACTCGCATGCCTTTGAAGGCAACTTATAAAGCGAAAATAAATCTTCTTTATTCCCTAACCCGTGGGGATTTAAAAAAAATTAAGACTAAATGTTACTTCAAGATACTAACTATGACTACATTTCCAATCATTACACAAAATTTTTATTTATTTGTGCATTTTAAAATCAACCCCTAGTTTACTCCTTTAGGGGATGATTTATCGTAAATCAAAAAAAAAGCATTAATTTGTATTTTCATATCACTAAATTAAAAAATGCTGGGTTTCCCATAAAACTTTCAACCCCTACTATATTACCCCCTGTAGGATTAATTTTAAGACAAAATGTAGCCTATGTCATTCTCCAGGATGCCTTGCCATATTTTATCGATATCCGTGCACTTTTGTGAATTTTAAAATTAACCCCTAGTTTACCCCCTTAGGGTATATGATTTTTCAAAAACGCTGTACTACATATTTATTTATTTCGTACCAAAAGCATAAATTTTAATTTTCACATCCCTAGCTTAAGAAATGCTGGGTTTCCCATACAAACTTTCATCCCCTATATCAGCCCTGTAGGATTATTTTTTTGACAAAAAGTAGGCTGCATCCTTCCCCAGGATGCCATCTATAGCCTTGCCAAATTTTATTGTGAAATTTATTTGTGAAAAGGTAACAGACAGACATACCTACAGACAGACGGACAGACAGAGTTACTTTTGAATTTATAATATTAATATCGAAGTATGGATATAATATATGTTTATTGTTCAACAAGGACTAGATTACATGGCAAAGTAGGTAATGTACGAGTATATAGCACAAGCATAGTTACTTAATCTAGTTAGTGGGTGTCGTACTGTTCTCCTAGATAGGTTACAGTGTAACCTGTGTTTATACTGTTTATATAATTATGTGCCATCCACTTGCCTATATGTATACCAATACATTATATTGAAATTAAATAACTTCTTTAATAATATCCATATAAAGTAAAAACTTTTTTACAAAAAAATACAACCGACTTCCAAAAACAACATTACAAAGTGAAAAATAACTTTAATTTCGGAAGTCGGTGGCAAAAAACGAAAATACATTTAACTAGACACCGACTTCCGAAATTAAAGTTATTTTTCACTTTGTAGTGTTGTTTTTGGAAGTCGGTTGTATTTTTTTGTAAAAAAGTTTTCTATAATAGACATTTAACGCTATTGCATGACTTAGTCATAGCAAAGCTGGCTAGCAAGTTAGTTAGCTGTTCTACACTGCGCGATGTAGAACGAAGGCTGAGGTGTGAGCCCCTCTCCGTCGACTTTTAGAAACCTATAACTCACAATTCATTGGTTTTGATATTTTCGCGTTGCTGCAATCGAAATTTAAAAAAACTTTTTTACAAAAAAATACAACCGACTTCCAAAAACAACACTACAAAGTGAAAAATAACTTTAATTTCGGAAGTCGGTGTCTAGTTAAATGTATTTTCGTTTTTTGCCACCGACTTCCGAAATTAAAGTTATTTTTCACTTTGTAGTGTTGTTTTTGGAAGTCGGTTGTAATTTTTTGGAAAAAAGTTTTTATTTTTCACTTTTTAGTTGTGTACCTACCCCACACAAATTCAAATACCACTACCTGCAAAACAAACTAGAACATCATCCATATAAAAAAAAATACAACCGACTTCCAAAAACAACTACAAAGTGAAAAATAACTTTAATTTTGGAAGTCGGTGTCTAGTTAAATGTATTTTCGTTTTTTGCCACCGACTTCCGAAATTAAAGTTATTTTTCACTTTGTAGTTGTTTTTGGAAGTCGGTTGTATTTTTTTTGTAAAAAAGTTTTTATTTTTCACTTTTTAGTTGTGGAACCTACCCCACACAAATTCTAATACCACTACCTGCAAAACAAAGTAGAACATCATCCATATAAAAGTGGGGAAAAAATACGTATTATTGAAGCTAACTCAAAAACTACCAAAGCAAAGTTAATACATTTTATATGGGACCAACTGTGATGTATACCTTCTCGAACAAAACAAAAACAATCCAAATCGGTCCAGCCATCTTCGAGTAATCGGGGAACATACATAAACAAAAAAATTAAAAAAAAAAAAAAAAAAAAAGGTTCCGACGAATTGATAACCTCCTCCTTTTTGAAGTCGGTTAAAAATAAATCCTATCGTTGTAGTATTAATCTCTAATAAAAATTAATATTCCTTTTAACTTATATTTTGCCAGATCGGTATTATAATTATGCAACTGCCAAAATTCTAGTTTTCTTTTCCTTTTTTATAACGGAAATTTTGTAATTTAGAAGGTACCTTTTGGTTTTTTAATAATTGGATCCTTCTTCACACTCTCAAAAACACATAGGGATAGGTCTGTACGTATCCCAACGTGTTTATGAGAGCGTGAAGAACTCACTGACACTCACTGTTCATAATCTCTAACACAGTGCTATCAAGATTGTTTCATTGATCGTGAAAATGGAAATCTTTTACACATTTAAGAACAGTTTTATTGTCAGTAATAGTCTCGTACACAGTAAGACCTCTACATTGAACAGTGAGTGGCCTTGATCACGATTTACATAATATAAATACGAATATGGCTACGAAGACATGAAGTTTTTACTGACCATCCATTTATAATGCAATGTACTCAAACTAAAAGTGCCAGTATTGTTGTTTGACAATAATACTGTTATTGTTCAAATATGTTTACTTACCCCGCGAATACACCAAGGTTTATACATGTATTCTACATGTTGTGAACTTGTGTCTAGTGTTTTCTGAAACAAGTTGTAAAGACTATTTGTACCTATGTTGTATACAAAACGTAGAAAACTTGTCAAAATGGTCAATAAGGTGAACAAAATATCTAGCAATTCATGTCTGTAACAATGTCGATAATTAATGCTAGATATTTATGACAAGTATTTTACAAGACTTGTTCGACAACAAGTAATGCAACTTGTAGGTGAGCACGGAGTTATTAGTGATTAAACGAACTTACCTATATCACAATTAATAATAATAATAATAAATTCTTTATTTACACTTCAAAAGTCACAAACATCTGTGTAGCCCTGACTCTTGTACTAGAAGTTCCTGTATCACAAGAGCCAGACCTCTCAATTTACAGGGAATATGATGTAGAAGCGAGATAGACAAAATAAAATTACAAAAACAAATTAAATAACTACAGTTGCTTTGACAGGTAGGTTCACAAAATTATACAAGAGAACAAAAAAAAAACAACAATAAAAAAATTAAAAAAATAAAATAATGATAAAAGAGTTTAAATTATCAATGCGTTCTGTAGAAAATATAGGTGTGTGTGAGTGATGTGTGAGTGTGTGAGTGTGTGAGGTGTGTGCGTGTAAGGTGTGTATGGAGAATGTGACTGGGTATCATGTTACGCTGCCGAAAAGATTCTCCGTTTCCTCATAATCGTAATTGTATAGCCAGTGAATAATTGTTTTTTTGAATTGGTAGTTGTTTAGCTTCTTAAGTTGTTTGATCCCCTTTTCTTGGCCAATTTTGTTGTAGAGACGTGGTGCAACGTAACAGTAATGTTTGCTCGCAAAGACGCTTAATTATATTATATTATATGTTATCCTCGTCCAAAGAGATTAGCATTGTGCACAATAAAGCATGTTTGTCAAGTGCTGGCTAGTTTTCATTATCAACTAATTGTAAAGGAAAAACTTGTGTATCGGCTACTAATGTGCGTCAGTAGGTTATCATTTGTATTCATTCAATACAAGAGTCAATAATTATATCATATCAATCAACAATACTGTACATAAATCTATCTATTAAGTGTTGATTCAATATTTATGAATAAGTTAATATGTAGATTCAATGAAAGTACCTAACATGTTCACAACCTTGTTTATTTGACGACAGGAGACTTATTGTTTTTCAATAAATTGCTTGCGTGTATGTATGTGTTTATAATATAATTACTATAACTAATTGTGACTTGACCTCTAATGTAATCGCTCTCGATACTAGTGCTAAGTGAAAGTAACACTTTACATAAGAATGCTAAGATTAATAAAAACCTATTTAGTCACTTGTTACAAAAGCTTTTCAATAAGTTCTAGAAAGTGTTTTTAGAAATGTTGAATACCTAACTCCTTTTTTAAATGGCTCCAAGTTCAAAAAACCTGAAGATGAGTAGGTACTGACATGAGTCCTTTCTAATTTTAAATACCGTAATATTTTTTTCAATACCTACACTTCCTCAAAAACTGGTTCATATCGCACTACGATTAGGTTCACAATGCAATATATTTCACACGCGTGCGATTTTTCATTTTCCAACACGTGTGCGGGAATAAAAATTGCCACAGATACTTATACCTATTCTAATTGGTTCAATTTCTCTATTCACACCGTCTCTATTCGGAGGTCAATGTTTTTTTTTTAATCTCGGCAAAGAGATATGCGTATTTACGGCGTTAATATTTTTTGAATATTTAAATAATGTTTATAAATAGAATATCATCAAAAATCATGATTATTACAATAAAAAAAAGTTTATGAACAAATTAACATTTATTTGTGTTCTAAACTCAAAAATATTTGAATTATCTATTTCTCATATTAGGCTGTTTATCGCCTTTGTACCTTTGCTTCTCCTTCAACCTGGCGAAAGCAAAGCGCGAAAAAAAAATAATTTAATCATAGTTTCCTAATAATTCATGACAAAAATATTTTTCGTTACTTTATTTTTTTTTCTTCAAAAGTGTATTGAAAAACGTCGATTAATACACGTGGACATTTTTATTGCAGTTCTCGGCTCAAAAACAACCTCGCCTACGGCTCGGGTGTTAATTCCGCCTCGATCTCAATAACAAAAATTCTCCACTTGTGTCAAAATGTACTATTATAGATTACACTCTCAAGAGAAGATTTAATTCTGTAAAATGTGGCTAAGTAATAACAATCGCACGGGTCGATCCATCAAGTTAATGTACGCTTGCCGGGGTTGGTCAGTGCATGGGTGACCATCTTTACATACCGAGACTCCTCCGTGCCTTGGAAAGCACGTTAAGCCGTTGGTCCCGGCTGTCATTCGTGGATCTTTGACAGTCGTTACGGGTCGTCAGAAGCCCGAAAGTCTGACAACCAGTCCCAACCAACCAACCAGTGACCAAGGGGTATCGTATTACCCAGTTACTGTGTTGTGGAGGTCAGATAGGTAGTCGCTCCATGTAAAATACTGGTATTCAGCTGCATCCGGTTAGACTGGAAGCCGACCCCAACATAGTTGGCAAAAGGCTAGGCAGATTAATTGAAGATTTCAACACTTGTAAATCCAAATACCAATTCCACGTGAACTAAACACCATTATGATTAACGGACATGAGCACGATATATTAGGCATTGTCTACATGAGCGTTTTTACCGTCATTGCCGCAAGTTCCGTTCACCTGTCACGCAGTGCAGCCTGCAATTTCTAGGTGTCGCCCTTCACTTGAAGATTGTTGATGCAACTTCGTATAATAATAGGTACACTATCCGACCACTTTGGTTAAATTATACCATTATTATGTACATACTTTGGGTGTCCTTGTTTCATATTGAGGCTGAAATTATTTAGAAGGCTCTGTCGTGCTCTGTCTTCTTTGACGCTTTGGTTCAGACGTAATATTTGTGTTTAAAGCAAAAGTAGTATTTATAGGTAAAGACTAGCGTTAATTCAAAAATGATCAAAATAAAAAGTTTTTTCAAAAAAAAAAAACAACCGACTTCCAAAATAAAAAACACTACAAATTGAAAAGTAACTTTAATTTCGGAAGTCGGTGTCTTTGGTTTTGTATTTTAGGTTTTGCCATCGATTTCAAATATTAAAGTTATTTTTCTCTTTGTAGTGTTTTTTGAAGTCGGTTGGTTTTTCGTAAAAAGTTTTTATTTTTCACTTTTTAGTTGTGGTACCTACCCCACATAAATTCGAATACCAGTATCTGCAAAATTAATTAGAACAGCATCCACATAGACTAAGTGGGAAAAATACGCAATATTGAAGCTAACTCAAAATTAACCCAAGCAAAATTTATTTTTACATGGGACCAAATTCGAGGTATACCCTCCCGATTAAAACAAGAATCTTTCAAATCGGTCTACTCTGTAAAACTTTATGCGTACACATTACAAAAAACCATTAGGTACTTTTACTTCCTAACAATAGGTACCTATGTTGCACTTACTTACAAAAAGGTTACGTACCTAACATATAAATCAAATAAACTTTGATATTTTTCTTTGTAATCCTTTTCATGCTTCCTTTCACACGGATATAAATAAAAAGCCCAAAAGCTCTACCTGATTAAAATATTATGCTGCCTTATACAAACATTACCCACTTAATTCGAAAAACAAAGAATAAATTACCTTGTGAAACATTTGTTTGTACACAATGGTGTCGATTACCGATTAAAATAATAACACTTCTTCATTTTTATATCATACTTAGGCATTCAACAAATTAAATAAACGGCTAAATTGATTCGCGATAAAATAAATTATCGGTAATCAAACACTGGTTTGATTACCAACACACTCTGCACTCACTGGAGTGCAAGAGTGTATCAGGTCAAAGTGTTATCTTTATTATGAAGAAAGCGAGCTTGCAGCTCATTAGTCATTAACCTATGTACTAAGATCTTTCCAACCATTTATTTTACTCTAGCGTCCATGAAGTATTACATTTTTTCGATTACGGTTGCCTGTCTATAAATAAGGAACATCATAGGCGTGCTTATGTCAAAAGTAAAATAAATGTTTGGAAAGAGTATATAATTGTTATGATGTGACTATTACGTCTTTGAACGCAGCAAAAAACAGGAAGCTAAAATAAGTAGGTAACTACAGTCAATCAAAGCGACAAGTATGCAGTAGTCATAACTACTTTTGAACCCATTTCTTCGTTTATGTACTGCGTAGCCTAATCTTTGTAATAACTCGTATGACTGGGTCTTATATCACAGTAAATATACAGGGTCAACTTGCTTATGTTTAAAATATGTTTAAATGTTGATTACCGGAAGTATAAGGATGTTTATCTACACTCATATCGTAAAGTTCTGATCATGAATTCAAAAATATACCATTGATAGACTTTATGCATGTAGAATGTAGTGGTACCCCAGTTGTATTAAAATTATAATACAACTGGGGTACCCAATTGATGCAGCCCACTGTAAATACAACTGAAATAAAATTTAAAAAGTTTTATTATGATTGATTATGATTATGATTTATGATATACGATTTTCTTCAATATAATGCTATAAAATAATTTTTTTTCTGTTAAAGTACAGTTCAGATGGACCCAGGAGTTTTCAATTCGATTTTTATCATTGTATATGGGCATCGCGCTAGGGCGCATGCGCGGTTGACCGATGATATCTCCGTAACCATAATCCACGTCAGGATGGTTTTCTTTCCCTTTTTCGTATCTCTATATCCACTGACGCGACAATTGCACGAAAGTGAGCCTGAACAAACGATGACAGCGCGCGCGTTACTATAAATCTGGTTTATTTAATTAAAAATAGGTAACTTCCTATTCCACGAGTGTAGATAAAGTAGTGTATGAAACTGCACATTAAACGCAAAACGCGGTATTAAAACGCTCGTGTGATACTTACTACTAAAAACTGAGCCGACACTCTTGTTTTAATACCCCTCATTATGTAACAGTGTCGAAATTTCTTGCCTGTATACAAAACTACAAAACAGTTTGATATCTTAGTAGGGATTTGATCATCATGATCGTTGCAAGAGTGTAGAAAATGTCGTTAGGAAAGTTTTGAGTATGAATTTAGACGGCTGTAACTCGTATAGCCGTCTAAATTCATACTCAAAACTTTCCGCTTTCCGAAATTCCGCTAACGTAACAAGAATTACCAATGATTAATAATTAGTTTATAGAAAAATAAGAATAATAAAAAGTTTATATACCTATATAAGAGCACATTACTTAATTATTGTATCTATCAAAGAAGTCAGAGATATCAAACATAAAGTAAAAGTAAAGATAGACATTAAAAATCCAAAATATCGAAGGTCATATCACCGTTTCACACTAACCAAACTTTGCACTCAGCACAGACTGGAGCACAGACGTATAGACAACATAAAAAAGCAATGCAATCAAAGAAAACTTGTTAGATTTCATATTCTTTTTATCTAGTAGCTCGTTTAGACATTCGCACTGTCCCCGGAGAGCCGTTTGAATAAATGAAAGGGTCGCTCAACGTACTCTTTCAAACACTGCTCAGATATGCAGAGAGGCCTCAGGCAGAGGGACTTGTGTCTATGGCACACGTTTTATATTTTTCCCACCTCACTATCATCCACTAAAGTCTGCGTGAATCATGTTTTCACTAAAAATTTTACGGACCAAACAGGCGACAATGAAACACTTATTAATTTGTATTTGGCAGCAGTTTAGAATAACGAAATAATATTATGTTTGAGGAAATAAGTAGTTAAGTATTTCTAATTCGGATACTATCCTTGTAAATAATGTCAGTTTCTAAGAGTTTCCAAGATTAACCATTTATTTTGTGTCCTAACCACGAGGTTAATATCCGACCTCAAAGCCACAATTTTATGACATAATTGTTATATTCCTAATCAATTGTAGCTATTCCAAATTCCATTGCCCTCGACTATATTTAGAAAAAGTGATTAATTTGTTTTTATTATAATATATCCATAAATAAATAAACTGAATTCGGAACCATTCATATATACGCACAATATGTCTGTTCCGATTACCATTTGGTATGTTTTTAAAGGTCAGTGTGTCTGTTTTGTGTCTAGGTTAGCACCAATTATGTACTTGTCGTCC
The DNA here is from genome assembly GCA_946251885.1 of Cosmia pyralina. NCBI lineage: Eukaryota > Metazoa > Arthropoda > Insecta > Lepidoptera > Noctuidae > Cosmia > Cosmia pyralina. The sequence continues at coordinate 12,151,790 of OX276353.1, forward strand.
TTTGATCAACATTCAGAAGCCGCTGAAGGAGCAGGCCACCTACTTACCATTCGATTACTTAATAGGAAGTAAACAGTAGTTTAGGCGCGGTTATCCGACCCTTGGGCCTTGACCATGCTTTGACAAATGTCATGATCAAAAGTTACTTCCCTGATAGTAAGGATTGATTTCTCTTCCGAACCATAAGTTTGTTCTTAAGTTCTTGATAGTTTTCTTCGAATATCAGCTTACTTAAGTGCACGGGCGTGTCAGGAACATATACTTTTGATCTTGAGTGCACTCTATATCACGGTTATCTTCAATATCCGCGATGACACGTGGCGATATTTTCCGGAACATAAAATATAAGGACAACGACAAACAACGCAAATAACAATGCAATTTACGTTTCTGAAAATAAGACCATTTAGATGCAGCAGGAACATATTAGTCCAATGTTTATGTGTAATGTGTTTTTAATTAATTTATGTGGCACAAGAATACGTTTTAATAATAACAATAGGTTACAAGATCTTTCTATTAATAAATGCGTGTTTCCTATTAGGTATGTTCTTGTTACATAACACGAACTGGTGGGAGTTGTAACTGTGATGATGAATGTTGTCATCTAACGCCTAAAATACTCGGATTTCGATCTTCGGAACCAATTTCCCGATATCCAAGTACTCACAATCAGCCGTTACAAACTATCGTATGGGCAATACTTACTTGAGAGAGATAAGTTGTGACTCAAGACTTTCGTCACGGACCCTCAAAGCTTGTTTCGTCACTCAATCCAAATTCAATGAAATGATGATGATGATTTTCTATTAAATGAGCAATATTTGTATAATAAACCTATATACAATATGTGTTTGTAATCACGTTCTCGAAAACGGCTTGATTTCGATGAAAGTGGCAATATAGGGGTTTACGGGGGCTAAAAATCGATATAGCCAGGTCTCATATCTGGGAAAAATTGTTTTCTCTATTTTCACCCGAGCAAAGCTCCGTCGACCAGGTACTATTAAATAAGCAATATTTGTATATTATATATTTGTAATAACGTTCTCGAAAACGGCTCTAACGATTTTGATGAAAGTTGCAATATAGGGGTTTACGGGCGATCTAGCTAGGTCTCCTTTCTGAGAAAATTTGTTTTTTTCAATTTTCACCCGAGCAGAGCTTGGTCAACCAGGTACTTGGTTCTAAAGGATCAACCTTTGCCTGCATATACATACCTTCATATAAGTCCCGTTTACTCGGCAGAATGTGCATTTGAATCCAAAAGAAACATTTCGTGCGGCTGGCATCGCACCTGATGAAAAGTGCTCCAAAATAAATATATCGTTTTAAAACAAGAGCACTATTTTACTATAGAGAAGCTAATTTGTTTTATGCACTCATTTTTTTTAAACCGGTCTTGAGAATAAGGCGTAAAAAAGTAAAAAACCGTTTTTGTGATGGCTTCGAACTTTGACTTTTTTTTGTTAATGAGGGGATGTACCTTCACAATTCATAATGACTGTAGGTAGGTAAGTCCGTAGTGAGTACGGTAGTTTTAGGTTTTTCCGTGAGTAATTTGTTAATTTTTCGCATTTTCTTTCCAGTGTAACACATAAATAACAATAACCTTCGTTTAAATATTGCTTAAAATATCTTACATTTTCAAATAAAAATAAATTACTCATTCAAAGTTATATTTATGATTTCATGAAGGTGTTGTATTCGGTAACAAGCATAAACATCAAGGCGTTTACCAGAAACCATAAGTAGCTACCATACCATAATTGAAACACAATAAAATGTTATGCTATTTCTCAGATAACCATGTGAATTTTCATGCAATTTTCGTGACAAAGGAAAATCGTACCTACAGTCATAACAACAATAAGGTTTATCTAGGTCTTATCCACGTATAAGCAGTTTGTTATTTACTTATGTCTCAACACTGAATATTACGAGTACTTTGTTTCCATGCATTTTATTGTCTCCGTGTAGTTTTCAACGAATGCATTAAAGTAGATTTAAACAATAAACGGGTGTGTAATTTTAAATGATGAATTTAATTTTATATTCTCGGGAGGGTCGACGCCCTCTAGAGTCAAGATATATTCAAGCGCTTGCTTGCGCAAAGTCTAACTGATCAGACCAATCATTGTAGTTTCCTTTTTCTCACAACGTGTGTAACTTAGTGTCTAATGATTTTTTAATATCGTTTTAACTAGAACAACGAACAGAAGTTCCAGAATAATTATTTAAGTCCGATTTATCTATATGTCGCCTAGGAGGAGCTCGTGGCTAAATAATAACAGCCCTACGGTTCGATCCATCAGGTTAAGCTACGCTTGCCGGGGTTGGTCAGTGGATGGGTGACCATCTTTACATACCGAGACTCCTCCATGCCTCGGAAAGTACGTTAAGCCGTTGGTGCCGACTGTCATTCGTGGATCTTTGACAGTCGTTACGGGTCGTGAGAAGCCCGAAAGTCTGACAACCAATCCTACCAAGGGGTATCGTATTACCCAGTTACTCGGTTGTGGAGGTCAGATAGGCAGTCGCTCCATGTAAAATACTGGTGTTCAGCTGTATCCGATTAGACTGGTAGCCGACCCCAACATAGTTGGGTAAAGGCTATGCAGATTGATTTATCTATATATTAGGTCTTTACCTATGAAATTGCCGTTCTGCAGTACTGGCCATTTCAAATCAAAATAATTTTTGTTTGGCTAAGAATTCTAATTTCAAATTAATTTTATTTTAGAAAGAAAGAAAGAAAGAAAATACGTTTATTTGCGGTAAACATGACGCAAAGGACAAAAAAAAAAAAAAAAATAAGCAATGTAAAAAGCAAGTTTTGGGGAAGATATGCGTCACATCTACGCAAAACGGCTACCACTCAGCATAATGCCGCGACCCCATGCGAAACGGAGCCCCAGCGCTGGTTTTCAGCGATAGCCGGCGTTGACGCGATGACGTCGACCGGTGCAGCATATAATAAATATTATGCAATTAAAAAATAAATAAAATATAAAGTTAATTCTATAAGTATAGATAAAATATACAGAAAATGACAATATTCCCGCATTCCGCTCCGCGACAGCACCGACTCCCACGCCGCAGATCTGTGCGCGCAGCTGTCAGCGGCCGGAAACATTAGACATTACATAATATTTTAAAAATGGCGTAGCAATTATGCAATTAACATTTTGATTTTGATGAAATTATGTAACAGAGAACAGAGTATGTATTGGGTGATTAAGTAGGCATTTCCTACGAAAAATGAATTTGTGTTAGATGTGAATGATGACAAAGACTCGGACACACAAATGAGATCAAATAAGAAATGGTAAGTGAGAATTAGTTAGTTAAAATAAAATATGGATTCATGCATCGAGACTATTGAATTATATTACTAATAAATAAATAAAATTAGATTGGATAACTATAAATTAGGATATGATACAAACAAAGGACGCTACCTGACAAACCGTAGTGTGCCAGTTGAATAATTAGATTAAACTGAAAATTACAGAAACAAATGTAGCGTTCCTATGCATAAAAGGATGAATTGAAATAGCGAAATACAGACCCCAGCACAGCCACACGGACAGACGAGCGCACCACCAAGCAGCCCACACTCTTAAAGATCCCACTCCAAAGCCTGCAGGCCATGACACCTGAGGTAGGTAGGTACTTACAGTGAAGCAGTACTAGAGAGACATTTGTTCATGTATGAGTAACTTTTTAAAAACATGGATTTTTTTTTTCCAAAAGTAGTCATTTGTTTATTGATTAGTGTTACATTTTCATCGCATTTCAATCATTTTCGTCATCATGGATACGTTAAAAATTCGAGTAATTATGGAATATGAGTACCGTCGTGGCAGCAACGCGGCACAAGCGGCACGCAACATCAACGACGTTTACGGAGCTAACACTACAAACCAACGCACCACTTGTTATTGGTTTGCTCGCTTCCGTTCTGGAAATTTCGACCTGAAAAATGAACCTCGCGGTCGTCCGAAGACTTTGGTCGACAATGACGAATTAAAGGCGATTGTGGAAGCTGATGATACACAATCTACGGCTGAAACAATATTGGTCCATTTGCGTCAAATTGGCAAGGTAAAAAAGCTTGACAAATGGGTGCCCCACGAACTCAATGATCGCCAGCGCGAAGTACGCGTCGAGACGTGCCTTGCACTGCTCAACAGACACACAAATGAAGGAATTTTGAACCGCATTGTTACCTGCGATGAAAAATGGATTCTGTTTGATAACCGCAAGCGCTCAGCAAGTTGGTTGGATCCTGGTTCAGCACCTAAACAATGCCCTAAACGAAAACTTACCCCTAGAAAAGTGATGGTCACTGTTTGGTGGTCTAGCGCCGGTGTGATTCATCACAGCTTCTTACCAAACGGGGTGAGCATTACTTCAGATGTGTACTGTGAAGAACTGAACACAATGATGGAGAAGCTGGCACATCTCCAACCAGCTTTGGTCAATCGCTCGTCTCCGCTGCTCCTGCACGACAACGCGCGACCTCATACTGCACAGCAGACGGTCTCCAAGTTGCAAGAACTGGGGTTGGAAGCTCTCCGTCATCCGCCCTACTCACCAGACCTTGCGCCTACAGACTACTACTTTTTCCAGAATTTGGATAACTTCTTGGCTGGAAAAAAATTCAATACCCGAGAGGCAGTACATAATGCCTTTGAAGAATTTGTTGCCTCCCGTCCAGCTGATTTCTTTAAGAAGGGCATCAATAAACTGCCACTGCGTTGGCAAAGATGCATTGATTGCATGGGTGATTACTTCGATTAATACAAATAAAAAATGCATGAAAAAATTCGTTTAAATTTTTTCGTACAAAACGGCAATTTCATAGGTAAAGACCTATTATGTTGTCGATTTCAGACGAGTTGTAGTCCTACCTATTTATCTGGGATGCAGTCAGAAAAGGAAGTTTATATCAATCATTCCTTTGATGCACAAATTAGACAATTGATCAAAATCTGTGGATGTATGATAATCCATGTGAACTTCTACGTTAACTTTTCAAATGTCGTATGAACCCCACCGGTTCAGACATTGGTTCCGACCCTAACAAACACAACTGTAGATTGCTGCAAATGGAAAGAAATCCGTTCAATAAAGTAGTTAGCCACTTCTGTTTGCGATCAATTTTGTGAAAACAATATCGTCATACTGTTGTAGTCAGAAGGGAGCCCGACAGTTGGAGTCATCGTGTGGATCGACACTGACAGTTCAATCACTGATTAGTTCAATGTTAGCCGACCGGAGGGTCGAAAAGTTCACGTCGCGAATTATCGGTTAAGGGCATGCCCATTGCCAGATCTTTGTACACGGCCAATCGATTCAACGCGGTCTAGTACTTTCCGTGTAGATAACAGGAACTGCAATAGTTAAGGAGAAGTTATCTGCTACCTTTCGTTTGTTCGATGTTATAAAAGGTCTACGTTACATGCCTACATTTGTAGATAGTTTATCCAGGAAGTCAGGAAGTTGAACAAACAAGACAATAAAATACAGAGAGGACCACAATAACTTAGATGTTACCTTTATCAGCAATGCTAATAACTTTGTGGTTCAGAGAATAATCCGTAATTCTATATAAGTAAAGTAAATAATTATGCAATATCCAATCCAGAACAGGAAGCATGACCTAATAAGTCTCTGAGGTAAAGAACCGAATGTTTTGGTGTGGTATTAATTGGTCAGAGAAATGAGGACAGTCCATCCTTTAGCTATAAAATTCCTTTCTCGCATTTTAGGAAAATAATATGCTGTGACTCACGGGAACCATGCAATAAAATATGGACGTAGCTGTAAATAGGTAAACGGAATTTTGGGAATAATGCGTAACGCTAGTATGTTATATTAAAGTGAGTAACCAGAACAGTGACCGAGTAGCAGCAGGATCGTCGAATCAGTTTCATTGAGTACGCTCACTTCCGGAGAGGTCCCCCAGTGCAGACGCGGGCGTGTCGCCACACCGCCGCGATCTGACTCCAAATTATGCGAATTATTAGCACCACATAACTCTATGCAAATGTACTAGGTTATATCGCTTTTGGCACTAGATAATTTTTCGGAAAAATAAGTGAAAATTCTACACCAAGCGTTATAAAAGAATAGACTCAACAACGCTTTTTTGGCTTCTGTGAAAATATCTGTGCAAAAAAGTCACCATAATAATAATTTATTTTCATTATTATTTTCGCACATTTCTATTACGTTTGAATTGAATCAAACGTGATTTATGTAGTTTAACAAAAGCCACAAAAAATAAAGAGTTGGCCACACATGGAACGTGTGGCCAACTCTTTATTTTTTGTAGCTCAAGTGTCAAGTCTTCGATTTGATCATGCGAGGTTTGTGACAATGCACAGTCTGCCACCTGACCTTACTGTTGGAGAAACCAGATTTCCGCAGTGAAGTGCAGTTAACAGAGGATGTTTTTCTCCTCTCCCGTGATAAAAAGTCTACACTCTGAAGTTTCTGCATTTCAATGATAAATATGTATACTGTCCTCTCTAAGCTGGTGACAATGATATATGTTACAAGCCTGCTACTAAAATACTTTTCCGTTCCTAATTCCGGTCACGCATGACACCGTTTGATCCAATCCATTTGATTTAGTACTGATATTGTAGCTCGTCAACAATAAATTGTACAGATCCCTTTTGTCAGTGAAAGTTTAATTGCTATTTAATTCTTCAACAACTAAGAAAGGTGCTAAAAAATTATTTGATAGAATAACTAGTAGTTCTGCAAACAGTAGACCTCGCTGGCACAAATTTTTTTGCAACAATTTTGAGTAGCTATTCTGCTCATCACGGCAACCACCAATTATATGAGACCAACTTGCAAATAAAAAAGAATCATCGAATTCCTGTAGAGGAGTACCAACAAACTGACAGAGGAAAGCAGAGACGCTTCGCTCGCTCGGTCAATTATTTTGAATTCGATCCCAAAATTACAATGTGATAAGTGTGATAAAATGCAAGAGTTCTTATTTTCAATCATGTTTAACTAAAAGAGTAAATACACTCGCAATGAGGTGAAAAAGATATAGATGAATATTTTATGATGCTTCAACATTAATCTTTATTTACCCTCTAACTACAATTTACTACACATACGAGTAATCTTTATGTCATGCGCTTTACATTGAAAAATAACTCATTTGTACAAACAGACTAATGCGCGGTTTCTGAAGAATTCTTAAACGGAGTTTAAACTGTCCATAGCTATTGATTCGACAAAATTATCTATTTAAGCGAATTCCTTCCTTATGCTTGATTTTTTGAGGTCCTCAGATAAACCCTCGATAGTAATTCACTCGTCTTTTAAGCTAAATTCTTCGAAAATGAAGTGTTCAGAAAAACGATATCGAATCAATAATCACTTACAAATGGATAAACTCCGATTAAAAACCTCAGAAACCGGGCATAAATGATTTAATGACTGCAAGTATAATTTAAATTGCAGTAAGTATAACGAAGTGAACTATCGCGTTACACATGAAATCATCTCGTACGTAATGCAGTAAATTTAATTTAACAGGTCACTAGTTGGGTTAAGATGATCACTACTGAGGTGACGAATAGAGTGGAACCGTCACAGATTACAATATTTTTTAACCACACCAGGAAACAGGCCCATCTGCGGGGTGATTAATTTAATTAGTTTTTTAGAAGCCATATAGATTGAAATGCTCTTGGACAATTCAATTACCAACACGTCGCGAACCAGTCACCGTAGAAAATGTTAATCACCGGATTAGTTGTAACAATTCAGAATTGAGTAATATTGCAAGTGCCTGAGAAAAACATAAAACTTAGAAAGCAGGTCATTGTCAATAGATGTACTAGAATATTACTGATAATACTTGCATATGCGTATAATGTGGCGTTTTGATATACATTGCACCTACTCAACATATTTCCCACGGTCATAAACACGTGTTTAACGACAAAATATAAGTCTAAAATATCTAATAAGTAGATATTAGTAAAGTAACCTTTACAAGATGTGATATAAATAATGCACAACCTCTTAAGGGGTCGTTGTAAATGCGAAAAAAATGGCTGTTCCCTACATTTATGTTCGCATAAGGAACAGCAGATTTTTGTTTCGCGATTTCAGGTTTGGTTCCATAGTAAAAGTTGTTCATAATGAAGATATACAATAACCCCTTAAGAGGTTATGTGTTATTTAAGTTACACCTTGTATATGTATACCCTAGTATGTATAATACCTAATATTAGACAGATCAGAAGACTGATAATGATAACTGATAAGATATAAGCTAAGTTTTTCAATGCTTCCTCTCTCCTACTATTTTATTGTACTCGACAGGGGCCATAACGAATACAACACATTGTGGAATGCAACTAAAGTATTATCTATTGACTGTATATTGAGTCATGGTCATCTAAGTGGTTACCAGCTTAGATGATAGAATGGTGGCTAAGCGTATCAGATCACCATGCCTTTTAGCGTAGGTATACTGCCCAAATGAACTTTTAGCATAGGTATACTGCCAAAATGAACTATTAGCGTAGGTATACTGCCAAAATGAACTATTAGCATAGGTATACTGCCAAAATGAACTATTAGCATAAGTATACCGCCAAAATGAACTATTAGCATAGGTATACTGCCAAAATGAACTATTAGCATAAGTATACTGCCAAAATGAACTATTAGCATAGGTATACTGCCAGAATGAATTATTAGCCTAGGTATACCGCCAAAATGAACTATTAGCATAAGTATACTGACAAAATTAACTATTAGTTTAAGTATACTGCCAAAATGAACTATTAGCATGGGTATACAGCCAAAATGAACTATTAGCATAGGTATACTGCCAAAATTAACTATTAGCATAGGTATAGTACTGCCTAAATGAACTTTTAGCATAGGTATACTACCCAAATGAAGTTTTAGCATAAGTATACTGCCCAAATGAACATTTAGCATAGGTATACTGCCCAAATGAACTTTTAGTATAGGTATACTGCCAGAATGAATTATTAGCATAGGTATACCGCCAAAATGAACTATTAGCATAAGTATACTGACAAAATTAACTATTAGTTTAAGTATACTGCCAAAATGAACTATTAGCATGGGTATACTGCCAAAATGAACTATTAGCATAGGTATACTGCCAAAATTAACTATTAGCATAGGTATACTGCCTAAATGAACTTTTAGCATAGGTATACTGCCCAAATGAACTTTTAGCATAGGTATACTACCCAAATGAACTTTTAGCATAAGTATACTGCCCAAATGAACATTTAGCATAGGTATACTGCCCAAATGAACTTTTAGCATAAGTATACTGCCCAAATAAACATTTAGCATAGGTATATTGCCCAAATGAACTTTTAGCATAGATATACTGCCCAAATGAACAGATAGGTTGCCCGCAGGCTATTTCAATCTGCGGTCAATCTGTCTGTCATTTCACGGTTCTCAGGATAGGGAGTAATGAAATAGATCGGTAATCTGTGTTCAATGCTGCGAAACAGGAATAACTATAGCTATTGGCTGCGAATTCATCTGCGTTTACTTTGTGTCTCTGCAAGAGTTTGCTCTGATATGCTATTCTCGGGCATAATCCTAACTGAAATTCGGAGTTACGGAGATATGTAGCTACATACAACTCCGAAAAACAAAATCCCGAATATCTCCAGTCCGAAACACTATGCGTAATAAAGCAAAACAGATTTATGCTAATACAACGGTATGATAAGATATAAATCTTTGTATGTTCACCTTCAATTTTAATGAAAACAAACTGAAATGATTAGATGATCCATGAGTTAATAGAGCGCACGAGGATTCGTTATAGCTATGACAGAAGTAAAGACAATCGCTAGAAGGACAATTGAGCCGTCGAACGATACATTTATGTTAATAATCAATGTTTATTTATCATAATTTTTATATACAAAATCCTGTAAATTTCAATACTAAATAGCAAACACGAAATAATCGAACCCGACCCCAACTTAAGGTAATAGTTGGAAAAAGGCTTGGCAGATGATGACACGATTCGAATCCTTCGAAGTATAGTGCCACAAACTTATCAGACCCGGTAACGGCGGCGATGTCGGTGAACAAAGTATGACAAGCCTTATCACTTTTCATAGTGATTTCGTTAGTTCCAATTAACGTCACATAAGTAAGTAGTCATAGTCAGATAAGTTTGTGGCACTCTACCTACAAGTGTTTTTATTTTTTTATTTCACATAAACTACTTAAGGTGCGGAAAATAGAAAGAGCGGAACGGTTTTCCCAAGGATTTTGGGTGTATAATATGATAGAGCATGGCCGAAAACAATAAACATAAAAAGTCTAATTTTGAAAATCCAAAGTAAAAAAAAAAAACTAAATATTTTTATAATATTTTGTCACGAAATCCCGGCTAACTTCCTAGTAAACGTTATCTAGCAATTAACCTCCAATTAACTGTTAAAACTTAGAGGCTGAAATGTTTCAGACGCAAACTAATTGAATATTTTCAGCAGCTTTCGTGACGGTTGTAAATAGGCTTTGTTTAATAAGTACTTAGTTCGCACGCAGTACAGCGAGGCCGCTAGTGCTGAGTTCGGAAGGTTCATATAGTAATTACATAAATCATAACATCACACTATATTCCCCGAAGGATTAGGCAGAGGTGCACTTAAAGCACACCAACATTTCGTCAGTTACCGTTTAAATCCCACGTAATGAGGGAGGCATATGTAACTGTTGCATGAAAATCAATTCATTCGTTGTGCTAAGTCAGCCATGCAAATCGCGATAAACGTAATCGATATGCCCTGCGGCCTTGGCCCCGAATGCAGCGCGCTGTCCGCGAGATGAAGAATAATGTTTAAACGGATGACGCCTCTCCAGTTTATGTTGTAAAACTACGCACGCAATCTTACGTTACGTCAGATACATAACACTCAAATTGATGTATCCTATCAGACCTAGAACAATAACCCGCAAAGGTTACAGCTACGGGTTATGATCGGACCTTGAACGGCGTCTGTCTGATATCTTTAAGAACCATCGCGCCTAAACATTCCCTGAAAACGTCTGAAAAAGTTCTTGTCCATAAGTAAATAAGGGGTATTCAAAACTCGCATAAACAAATTACCTCGTTCGTAATTACCAGTATAACTTGTAATTAGAATTCATTAGAATCAATTAATAATGTAACGTGTTACTACGAATGCACCACAATACTGACAATTTGGCATATAAAGTTATCAACATTATCATATCCATAGGTATATTATTACCGATGTCATGAATGAAGACATTATTAATGATGCTAAAATTAACATCGATTCAGTAGCAGTGGGTCATTCGTTATAGTTGCAATGATGTGAAGATCATGGTCAAGGCGCCGGCGCGGGCGCATGTGTCTGTTAATAATTGTGAAGCGCGCGCGAAATGCTCGCGAGAAAAGCACGTGGAGCGTCAAACCGGCGCACGCGACTCGACATGAGCATTGATTGAGCTTTAAAAGTTATTTAGACGTAGGTGTACATTATGCAGCCGCCAAGTACTGATTTTATTCTAGATATGTACAAATAATTTGCCACTTTCGGGCTTGTCTAGCAAGTTTTCAGGCTTGAAACAATACAGAAGAAACTTTAACAGTTTCAGAAAGTTTGGTTTTATGATCTTTATTTAAATCCTAATCTAATATAATTACAGCCTTACGCCTAGTAGTAGCCATCATATCGGTTTTACATCGATCATTCACTGTTGCAATATAGCCTTGACTCGTCGGAAGTAGTTTCTCTTAGTACCTACATGATTTTATATTAGTTACAGACATATCTGTCCATATGTGGCCAATATACAATTACCTATTTCTTTAGAGTATGTTCTAATGGCGATAAAAAAATACAAAGCCCATGTTAGCGTTACGAAACTGGATTCGTTTGATTTGAAGGGGTCAGTATTAAATAACGCCGAGAAGTATTATTAATTCGTGTTACAAATATATTCTACATACATATGTATACGTAGGTACTAAGAAGTAATTAATCCTGTATATCGACCGTACAGTTGAAGAATTAGATGCTCGTATTACCTACACGTTCGTGATAAATTTGATTTTCCTCCTGTAATTAGGTAGCAGATTTACCTACAATCCTACATGCATGATGATTTCAGGGGTTATTAAATAATTTGCTATTGTTTTGCTAAGGATCACAAGATACGGAAAATATTATAACACCTATTTTTAAACAAAAATGCAATTATCTTTAATTTTTTTGTTATTTACTCGTGTAATAATTCCAACGTAGTTGAACTTTCCGGACTTTGTCGCTGATTAAACAAATAAACATTTAGGTTTATATCAAGACCATTTTTATTTGTTCAAAATGTACGATTATGCCGCGCTGGTTGACTTGACAAAATCATGCATAATCCGCCTATAATGTTCCCACTGCTGGGACACAGGCCTCCTCTCTTCGAGAGGGAGTGGACTGTAATCTTACGCGGGCCCAGTGCGGGTTGGTAGATGTCTCATGTTTTTGAATTTTTGGTTATAGGACATGCCGGTTTCTTCAAAATGTTTTTCTTCACTGTTTTGAGAGCAGTGGTGATGAAATTATTTACACAAAGAAAAGCGCCTGTCTGGGTTGGAACCCACGACTTACAACTCGTAAGTCGGAATCGTTACCACAGGGCCACCACTGCTCTCTCAACAATATCATACTAATTACTATTTAACATAATCTTAGCATAGCTAGTTTGTAAAGTAATCTAGCTGCATCAGAAAATGGCACAGTTAGAACACTTACAGTAACCTATCTCTCCAATTCTACCAACTAAACTTATTTCTAAATTTCGAACAACAGCCATGTCGCTAAATAGATTATAGGTTTACTAACATAGGTATAAGTTGTCTTTTTGTTTTTTTTTTTTTGCTTACTAACCCATAAATATGGATGCTTATCCGAAATAAAGATTTTTTTTTTAAATTCCTCGTTGTGTTATCCATTCCATTCGAATTGTAGATTTGATTTTAACAGTCGTTAAGGGTAGTCAGAAGCTCAAAAGTCTGACAACCAGTCTTATCAACGGGTATCGTGTAGCCAGTAACTGAGCTGTGGATGTCAGATAGGTAGCCGCTCCATATAAAATACAGATGTTCAGCTGCATCCGGTTAGACTAGCTGACCCCAAAATAGTTGGAAAAAGGCTAGACAGACTGATTGACTTCAATGCATGAAACAAAGACTATTTAACACAAATTATCTTGAAATTGACAAAATGTATAATTAAAAATTCAAACTAAAAGACTGCACAAAACTTTCAGTCATAACCTTTTCTCTTTATAGCCTTTTGAAAGGAAATTCTGTTTCTAAACGCATTTTTTTTTTCAGTTATCCCGAGCCAAGGGACGAATAAGGAGAAGAGCCGGGCAGTGTCACCCGTGGAAGACGATGGCCCAGACGTGGTGTCCACTGTGATCGGCAAGTATGGCCGCTGGCAGATGCTCATGACGTTCCTGCTGTCTCTGTTCTCTTTGCCCTGCACATTCCACATCTACCTGCCTACGTTTACTGTAAGTGACATTTTAATTCATGGCATTCATTTAATTTTAATAATATCAAGTTCCATGTAGTGGCTATTATATATTCATTTAGAGACGTGGTGATGTCGATTTCGCATTTATCTTTTTAAATGATTAAGTACTAAGGCTGGAAGCGCACCACAGCTTTCTAATTTAAGCATATACCTAAGTGTTAATGTTAATTGCTGCAATTAATATAAAAAAAATAACTCTTGCTCCGCACCTATCTATGTGGTGGAAGGACCGGGAGTGTTCCAAATGTCCGGTACGTGGGAGAAGCTATTTTGAAATACCCAGTGACTTTGATGGATAACCTTGATCCGTAAGGTAGTGACATTTTGAAATCTAGGTATCATTACTGTTGATTGCTAATATTGCTATATATTGGAGCTCGTGGATAAGTAATAACAGCCGTATGGGTCGATCCATCAGAGTAAGCTATGCTTGCCGGGGTTGGTCCGTGGATGGGGGACGATCTATACATACCGAGACTCCTCCGTGCCTCGGAAAGCACGTTAAGCCGTTGGTCCCGGCTGTCATTCGTGGATCTTTGACAGTCGTTACGGGTCGTCAGAAGCCAGAATGTCTGACAACCAGTCATACCAAGAGGTATCATATTACCCAGTAATTGGGTTATGGAGGTTAGATAGGCAGTCGCTCCATATAAAATACTGGTATTCAGCTGCATCCGGTTAGACTGGAAGCTGACCCCAACATAGTTGGGAAAAGGCTAGGCAGATTGATTTCTTGCTAATATTGCTATACTTTGGGAAAATATAATTAAAATAGATAGATGCCAAACCCACCAACCAACGTTGATAACTACAGACCTAGCACGATAACTCCCATACTATCAAAAATATTTGAAAGAGTAATGTACAGGCGGTTATTAAGGTTCCTAGATAAATATAACATTCTAGTTAGTCAACAATATGGATTTAGACAAAATAAATCCACTACCTTAGCAATTTATACGTTAACAAAGCAAATCATGAACAATATCAATAAAGAATTCCTTCCTGTGCACTATTTTTAGATTTAAGCAAGGCGTTTGATCTCGTTGACCATGTTAGGTTATTGGATAAAATGGAAAGATACGGAATAAGGGGTCCAGCTTTAAAATGGTTTCAGTCGTACTTACGTGACAGGAAGCAGATAACAAGCATAGCAAAGTTGAACCATGTGACAAATAGTATGGATAACTTCGACTCCGAACCAAGATTGCGGTGTCCCTCAGGGAAGTATTGTGGGGCCGTTACTGTTCATTCTCTATATAAACGACTTACCAAAATCAATAAAACATCAGTGTGTTCTGTTTGCTGATGACACCACAATTATTATTACATGTAAAGATCAACAAGACTATGACAATGAAATTAACCAAACATTGAATGATATTATAAAATGGTTAGATATTAACAAACTAAAATTAAATATTGCTAAAACTAACGTACTCCACTTTAAAACATGGAAAAGTAAACCCTGTCCATCTTCATGTCGCACATAATAATATTAGCGTAAAGCAGGTACATAACACAAGGTTTCTAGGGGTAACACTTGATGAGCACTTAACATGGAAGAATCATATCGAGATACTCTGTAAGAAAATCAACCAATTTGATTTTGCGCTAAGAAAGGTCAAAAATGTAACGTCGCGAGAAACTTCCATAATGGTGTACCATGCCTATGTCTGTTCAGTAATTCGCTACGGCATAGTTGTGTGGGGAAACTCCTCAGAAATAGACCGAATTTTCATTGCTCAAAAAAAATGTATCCGCGCAATTTTTAATATGAAATGGTCTGATTCGTGTAGGCCTATTTTCAAGTCACATAACCTTTTGACTGTACCCTGCATATTTATCTATGAAGTTGCCAAGTTTCTGAGATCCAATCTTGCATTATTTGAACGAAGGGATAATACAAATAAGATAAAGCTGCACATTTAGATTTCGATATACCTGTTCCTAAGTTGCAACTCTTCAGAAAGAGTTGTATCTACATGGCTCCCCTAATTACCCAACCAAAACAAGCCAATTACCCAACTACCCTTCAAAAAATTTTGTTCGGCACTACGGAAGTGGTTGTTGCAGGAATCT